>JAQMCX010000001.1:18913520-18969031 GCA_029814765.1 Acanthurus leucopareius | reverse complement strand
TGGTTTGAAGATGCAGACATGTGCGATAGTAATGTCTCTCACTTACCAACAAAAATTACTGCTAAAGACCGAGCAAATCAATTCCCTGATGTTCTTCACGCAAGTGGAGGTAAACTGTTTTGCACCCCGTGCAATATTGTGGTGAAAAAAATGCAACTTTTTAGTAATTTTCACTGTCTCCCGCAATTTCATCGCAACAAATACGCTTAAAACATCGCAACTTCTTGAAATCTTGAAAAACGCCCGCGAAATCCTGGAGGGACTGATCAATCAAGAGGGAATCACATTTTAATTTCATTATACAACTTGTTGAGGGAAGAAGCTGCTCTGTAGTCTGGTGGTTTGGCAGTGGATACTTCTGTATCTTTTGCCTGACGGCAGCAGGGTGAACAGGCTGTGGCTGGGGTGTGTGTTATACAACTTGTTGTATAATGACCAATAAACTTCCTTGTATCCTTGTATCCTTGTATCCTTGTAAATGTTGGGCAATAATTATAAGTGGGACCATCATGACAAGCCACTTTTACATTAGTTATCTGAAATATGAAATATAGTATCTTTACATATTAGTGTTTATTATTCATGTCTCTATATGAGGTTGGTTATAAAGATTGAATATGGGTGAACATGCCATAGGCAGTGCTGCTGCCATCTCTTTGCAGATCCTGCAGGTGAGTGGGTGGGTTTCAGAAGAAGGGAAAGGCCCATGTCTTATTGCTCGCTTGCTGATTTTCTACTGCCTACTTAATCACCCAGAGGCTAAGAAATTAAGTCACTCTCTCCTTTCAGTTATGAGAAATACTCGTTTGAATCACACTCACAGATGCCTTTAAGGCTGACTGTATGACTTTCAAGAAGGAAAGACAAAGGGAAACAAGTGAAGAGGAGTTTTGCAATTTCTGCACCTGCACTGAGGATAAAGCTTGACAAAAAAAAAAAAATTCAAAACATGTAGACCCCATCACCCTCTCAAATTTCAAAAAAACATAGGTGAAGCTCTACATGTAAACCACTGATACGCAGACAGATGGAGATGCAGTGAGATGTTTGTGTGGGTGTTCATAAAAGCAATGTCTGCCCACTTTGTGACCGCTCTCCCGTTAGCTGAACAGTGGTGTTCAGTGTGAGGAACTCTCCGGTGTTGGTTGTCAGCTCCATGAGTCGGGGCACAAAGCGGCCTTTATGTGTGTGAGGGTTCCACCCTGTGACTCAGGGAGCTGTGTGTGTCTGGGTGTGTGTGTGCACAGAGGTAGCAGAGCCCCCGGGGGGATCGGCTGTGAGGTGAGCTCTGTTACACGGCACAAAAGAGCACCTTCCCTCTGGTCCCTCCAGTGCCAGGAAATGATTGAAAATATGCTTGCCACAGGATTACCTCATACACTCCCAATCTTAAGTTACTGACACTTTGTCGCCTTCCTGTAACAAAAATTTGCCTCCTGTTTGCTGCTGTTCTCTGACTCATTATGCAGCCAAGTTTTTTTAGTAATCCAACACACCATGTTTAATTAACGCTTGCTTTCAATAACAGAAATACACATAATTGCAGTGTGATTCAGCTTAGTTGTTTTGCACTGGATGCTTGAAACCCACAATTTTGGCTTTTTTTTTTGGTGAAAAAAACTTAAATAGGGGAATATTATTTATTTTTCTACCTGCAGCAACATTTAGAGCCTAATTGGCAGAAAAATAAAACCTCATTCACAGCAAACACAGGATGAGATGAGTGATTACACAAGAAATTTTATGTTGAATAACTCAAACTGTGTTTAGGACACAGCATTTACAGAATCAATCAAGCTGTTTGGTTTAAAGGATCAGTTCACATCAACATATTTTCACTCAGTCCTTTCAAGAGGCACTCCACAGAGTTTATTTACAGTGAAAACAGTTGTATAAAATCTTCTGTTGCTCTGTAAGGAGCTGAGAAAGAAACCCTGATGATGTCATTGGTGTTATTTTTTTGACTTGGGTTTAACTTTTAATGGTGTTATCAGAAAGTTGGCTTTATAAACAAGAGCTGTGGAGTTTGAAGGGCATTTACCAGTCATGGAGAGTGTTAGGAATAATATCCTTGTGTTTCTCAATGGGAAATGCATCCATCATATTTGAAACTTGCCTCTGTTACTACAGACTAAAGTCAGGAAGTCTTTGCTTTTACTCTCACACATTTTTCCAATTTTCACTTTCATCTTGAAGGAGTCCTCTTTCATTACTTAGTGTAGCAGTGTGTGGTTTGGTTGCTACTGTCTGGTAAAGTTTGTGACTTGAAACTGTGTCTTTGACTCATAACAAATCATTCCAGCCGAGTATCGTGACAGGTTAGGAGAAAGTCAAGAAACGTAATCAGTAGCATTCCATTAATTTCAAGACAGACAGCAATGGCCTTTAAAGAGAGGATATAACGTTCCTGTTAACAGATTGTAAAGATAAATGTTGGAACTATTTCATTAATTTCAACAATAATTTCATGAAAACAAGCACATCCTGCATTGGACTCATTGTATCTGTGCACACAAATGTTGTTGATAAAATTTTGTGACATTTTCAGAGACACATTTTAGTGACAGTCAGCATTATAAATTCACTTTATCTTAATCACATTTTTATTGTTTACAAATCTAACCACAGATGAGAGTTAAGGACCTGAATTCCCATGTAGCAGTCCTGCATGACATACATTTCCCATGCACCCTGAAAATAAAATCAGTGTAATGCATCATTCAGTCATTAAATGTGATGCAGACATAAAAAAACAGTTGTGCTGAAAGTTACGAAAACATTTGACAATTGTGTCCAGATTCATATCTTATGGAGGAAATTATTTCACTATTTAACCAAATGCTTTAAGAGTGTGTTGATCACTGATTTGACTCATGGACTATCATTTGTTACAGTGCAGAGGTGAGTGATTCACTTTCTCAGAAGACAGAATAAACTGTTCTATCTTAGGGGGTATTTTTTTTTCTTTTTTTTTTTAGTTTGTGCTGAGCTGAGTCACTTCCATGAAACAGCCAACAACCGTGAAGGTTAAAATAATTCATCCTACCTCCCCTGCTGGCGAGAAAAAATCCACAGTCGTGGCTGCTTGGCATGCAATGTGTCATCACAATCAGAAACAGCCTTGATGTGAAAACTGTGAGATAGCAACTGTCACTGTCGCTGCGAACACGATGATACATCGCGTCACGAGCAGACCGACCATCAGCGTGGGAGTAGTTCTTTTTTAATCTCTCACATTGCGAGCCAGATGTCAGTCAGTATATCTGTATTTCTGTGGATTCAGTAGAGGCAGTGAAGACAAAAAGTCTTACAATGGGTGCACAGCATTCAAAAGCCTACACAGATTAAAAGCAGATAGCTGACCTGGAGGTGTCCCAGGAGGATAAACAAGCCCAGCTGTCTGGTGGTTTGAGATGAATCACTGAAGGAAACCTCTGACTGTTCTGACAAGTCAGTGACACTTCTAAAAAAAACAATTAAACTTGCCCATGAAAATAAATGACTGTAATATTTTTTAACTAATACATAGAATATGGTGTTTTTGCTGCTTGGAAGCGTTACAGACTTACAGAGATATAATTCTCAGGGAGACAAGAGCGGCACTGCTTCATTTCCCTCCACCAGATGGTCACAGGGATGTGAAATAACGGGGGGAATTGCAGTCTTAGTTCAAATTGTTCTGCATTTTTAAGGGCAGGGAGGTTTTGGTGTGTCGTGTTTTCCACATAGAACCCGACAACAATGCGTTTAATTATAGATCCAGTTAATGGGGATCTGAAGAAACTTATTCAGGAGGAGACTTGGAGCCTCAGTAACAAGGGGTCAACAAGAGACCCCTGCAGCCTCATGGGATTGCTGCTGGCTTCCTATGCTGCAGCATGACGAGCTCTGCCCACGTACTAAAGTTAATCTTTATATAACTCCAGTAGTCGTGGGAAAAATGAAGTTGGGCTTGACTCAATGGCTTTTTTTTTTTTTTTTGGTCTACAGGGTTTCTGTGTCACTTCAGTTAATGGCAGCCTCAGACTACAGACTGGGAACTTACTGTAAGAAGGATCATTGACTAGGTTTGTTATCAGGATATGTGGTGGGAGTGTGCTGTGTGTGTGTCTGTGTGGGGGGTCTTAGTCATGTGTTTGCAGGGCTAATATTTAGCCCAGGAGAATATGTTTTCTGAAAGGTTCATGGGAGGAGAGAATGGTTTAAATCATGCACATGAAAAGCTTTCCATTGAAGTCCGAGCTGAGAATTAACACTGGCTGCAGACCTGCAGGCCTCCCTCCTCCTCTGAGGCCAAGTTTCCGAGCTTGTTTACATGCAAGGATGCTGACCCTCAAACTGCTTCCAGCAGTGTGGCTCATGATGAATACAAATGATACAAATGCGAGTATAACCTGCCTCTTAGACGATGTTTAACCGAGGTGCAGGGTAGAAGCTCAGTAGTTTAGCTTGTCAGAATCAAAAAAAAAATATTCCAAACCTCGCCATGAACTTGGGACTGCACAGTCGAAAAGTAGCAGGGGGGTGACGTCTCCATGACAACCACCGCACTGTGGCAGGTTGCGACCCTGATCGAGCCAGGGGGGCAGCTCTTTAACGGGGCCGGAGAGAAAAAAATGACTGACAGGCTCAGCCAATAAAGCATGAAGTGGAATGTGAGGGTATGCAGCAGCCATTGTTCAGCAAACATCTCAGGAACGCATGCAGAACCTTTTTCATCCTTTCATGTTGCTGTTTGATTCAGCTCTCCAGTGAACTGAGCCCGGGCCTATTCATTGGTTTCCTCATGTTGACTTGCTGCTTGTTTATTTCAACCTATTGTACATGACTGAAATAGTCTGGAGCAGTCATAACGCAGCAGTGGCTTCCAGGTAGCTGTATGTATGTGTGTGTCTGTGACTCAGCTGAAAGCCCCCCGACAGATGATTTTCATGCACAAATATAACCATCTGAAAAAATGTGACATGATCTGTGGAATGATTATTAAACATGTAGAAAATCATGTCTTTTATGCATAAGTTACTGAAGAGCATCCTGCTAATAATTGCAACATCCTGAAAGCGACAATGGAGGGTTTTTTTGGTCCAACTCACTTTCTTCTGTATCTTGTTTCAGAGCCGCAGATAAAAAGAATAAGTTCGATTTGAAGTAAAATATTGTTGCCTGGCAACAGCATTGGAAATCCAGCAGTGTCTGGGGGTCTCCGTTTTTTTTTAACTTTCTGTTTGTCCTCATACACATTCTGTAATTGTACCCAGCCGTGACTATTAGAACAAAACACTGTGAAATATTTTGATTTTCCTTAGTGGATTGTGTTCAAATGCATCGTGTGATGTATATTTAAAGATGCTGTGACTAAGACCATTATTATGTGTGATTTTATGTTTGTAGGAGAAGATTCACAGACACATTTTTGTACATGGCTCTGAAACATTGAGAAAATTAAGTTTAATGACGTTTAGGTAGAGTGCCAGTGAAGACTGGCTTGCAGTCCAGATGCTGTTTAGTGCAAATGTTTGTTTTTCTTCTTTTTAATGGATGCAGTGGAGTCTGGGGATTTGTGGGGAGGGCCAGTAAAGATGCACTGACCTTTGACCCTTTGTTCCACTGAATAAATGTAAATTACTGGGTTGCTGATTTGCTCCCAGTGAATAAATCTGGCCCGCTGATGCCATCTAGTGACAACGTGCTCACACAACTCACTTTAGGGAATGCATATTGATACAGTGGAGAAAAGAGAACAGCTGCTATGTTTGTGTGTGTTTATTTTTTTTACATCAGATGATTGACACTGACATTGACATTGTGTAAAGATGTTTATTCCAGAAACTGTTTCTGTGACGGTGGAGGCCGTGAAAGCATATTTCACTCTGTCTTCCACAACACTCTAATACAAAAAGCTTCCTCCCCTCCCTGTGGTGAACAAACAAACATAGAAAAGAAGCACTTTAGACAGTCACAATATAAACATACAGAGTGCCTCAGCTCCACTGCGTGGGAGTGACCAGCTGCCTCTGCGAATCTCCTGTCCACGCAGTTCATGAGCTGGTTACAATGATGTGGAGTAATGTGAAAGTTGTTCTGGGGGCGACTTCACTCAGGCAAAGTTATGCTTGAGGAAGTTGATGAGTCCGTTGGTGGAGGAGTCGTGGGAGTGGACCTCTGTGGTGTCCTTGAGCTCAGGCTCGATCTTCTTTGCCAGCTGTTTGCCCAGTTCGACTCTGGTGATGCGAAGGGGGGAGGGGAGAGGAGACAGACGGAGGAGAGATGATGGGCTCAGTGATGTGGACATTTAAAGAGCATATGGAGGGTTTTATCAGTTCTAGCCACTTGTGACACGTGTTAAACACACTGTAGCGTTTAACTGGAGGTCCTAATAGGTCCAAACAGCTCATTTTAGAGATGAATTCCGAGATAAAGTGGCAGAATTTTACCAGAGTAGCAGAAAACATGCAAATGCATGTGACTGATTTAAAACGGCCCATATGCATTGTAAAAAAAAAAAAGAAAACTGCGCAATTTGGTATATTTACTGTATTTGTATAATGTATAATATGTATATAGTAAAAACTGTCTCACCCCCACTGGTCAAAACTGTTGATCTCCCACATGACTCCCTGGATGAAAATCTTGTGCTCATACATTGCTGTAAAACAAGGGATGATAATTTTTCACCACAAAAAAAGAAAGAAAAAACAATGTAGAGAGGCTGTAAAGAGAATTAAATGTTTGTGTGTTTTTCATTAAATGGGATTTCAGGAGTAACACAAGGGATCTGTACATAATATAACCTGTTCTGTTGGCATTGTGTCCCAAGTACAAACAGACTCAGTGTTACTATGCAACAGTGTGCAGCGTTCTGACACTTAACCTCATCTAAGAACTGGCTATCTGGACATATTTCTGAAGATATCCTCAAAGGTTTATCTCACAGTCTATGTTATAGTCATGTCAGTTATCACTGTGCAGGGTTGTGCAATGCAACTCACAGAGATAAGAACAGATTGCAAATTGCAGCAAGAGTTATATTACAGAAATAGAAGTGAGCAAGGAAGTGAATGAGTTGCACTTAATAATGGCCTGTGATGGCTTGCAGTAGTGAAATATGTGACAAAACATTCAATTGACCTGTTTGGATAAAAGCATGAAGACAAATAAACAATTAGAAAAAAAACTTATTATTTTTACAGCAACATAAACAATAAGTTAGTGTAAGAAAAAAAGATTAACATCATGTAAAACCAAGGGGAAAAAACATAAATGGGTAGACAAACATTCATTGAGTATTTTAAACCTTAATAATAAAGCTAAGTAAAAGACAGATGTATTATCTGTATTAAATGTGTAAATGAGTGTGATAACTAAGCATGCGTGCAGGTAGATACGGTCATTTGTATGTACTCTATTATGTGTATGTGTGTGCTGTAAAGTATTTCCAAAAGCTGCTTTTACTTTTATGAGGACAAGACTAGCCTGAGCTAAAATTCATCAAATGAACAAGATAAAAACACCTCTCACAAGAAATAACAGTTTATTTTCAGTAACAATGGCTATTATTCATAAGAAAGTGTGTGTGCTCTCACCTATAAGTGCTCCAAGTGTGTATGGGGTCAGTTTCCTGAAGATTATGGAGTTGGTTGGCCTGTTTCCTTGGAATACCTGAATTAATCAAAGGGAAATATCATATAATGCAGACCACATTGTGCATTTCACCATCACAAATGCCCTGTAGAAGGTTTAGATAGCTATATTTATAAATGGTCACTAGGGGGCACTACCTCTAATACTTTTCTCATCTGTTCTCAACACTTGACTGTAGAGTGTAGATAGCAAATTCTTCTCATCAGGTGTAATTAATTTGTACGAGCAGCACCAGACTGCTTATCTTCAAATTGAGTTTCACATTTTTTATTATTTGTTACATAAGCTGTCGAGCACAGAGTGTTCATTCTGTATGATACATAATTTTTTCTTTGTTTCTACTTACTTTGTGTGGCAGGATTTTCTCCAGAGCCTCTCCACTCAGCCCACTGGCCTCCAGCTCCTTCCTGGCCTCCTCTGTGGTCTTACCCTTCATCAGAGCTTCTGTCTGGGCCAGGAAGTTGGCCAGAAGAATCTACAGCAGCATCACACACACACCCACATGTTCAGTTACAGTGCAGTACAGTATGTGTTGAGCAGTGAGTGATAAACTGTACATGCCAGTCTGGCAAACCAGTAGTCTTAGTAGTAGTGTTGTACTCAGATATGCTGATGACTTGTTTTTCTGACCTGTAGTGGACTGACTGGGACAATATATAATATATATAATTTTGGTTGAAAAACTTTTTTTTATTTTTTAACAGAGGTAATTTGTTAAGTGCTTCATGGTGAGTTCATGTATCTGTCTAAGTCCATATATTTAATTACAGCTTAACTCCCTAGGGTTATCTCTCAAATATATATATTCTTGAGATTTTCCAGACAATTGATACATGTGCTAAGTGCACACCACTGCAGCAATGTCTTAGATCATAATTTTATTGACTGAAACTTTAAGACATCACAAGAAGATATTTTGTGGTCTCTGAAATAAATTATAGAGGTAACAGCCATGTCTTGAGCTCATACTGTAAATAAATAACTGTAATAAAACTGTGCAAGCCAGAGTTCAATCAATAAATTTGCAGCAAAGAAGCAAAAATCATACTTTCAGTGAATATGCTGTATTAAAGAAGGCAGTGAACTTTATCATGTTAGCATACATGTATATGTACATACATGATATACATAAAATCCTGTAACATAGTGATACCTTGTGGTGCAGGTTGTCTCTGATGGGATGCTGTGTCTGAGCTGGGATCAGGAAGTCAGAAGGCACCATACGTGTTCCTGAGTTGGACACAGATTAATGAAAAAAGGTAAGCCAAGACTCATAGCATGAGGCTAACCAGCTAGCAGTGCTAACAGTGAGAATAGGACAACATCCTTGGATGGTAAGAACTGTTGCTGACTGAATCATTAATGTGTTGCTGTGGCTGAATGATGATTGTTGGTGATGTTACCTTGATGGATGAGCTGGTAGAAGGCATGCTGCCCATTGGTTCCTGGCTCTCCCCACACTATTGGCCCGGTGTGGTAGTTTACACGTGTTCCATGATTAGTGATGTACTTTCCATTTGACTCCATGTCACCCTGAAAAAAAACAAAAAATGTATCAAAACTGACACATTTGCATTAAACTGGACTGTTACCACAAACACAGTATCAAAATTTGATTTGTCGGTCTTTGTTAGCATAACCAGGCATTGTTTGTTGTATTGTTTGTCAGTCTAGTCTTGAATAAATCACTTTGAGGTAACATAAACTGGTTGGTTCAAAACTTTTTTAGAAATAACTTATTTACTAATAAATAATAACACTTCATCTTCTCTTGGATGCCCTTGCAGAAAGCAGTGAGGCTGACCTGTTGGAAGTAGGCGGTGAAGCGGTGCATGTACTGGTCGTAGGGCAGCATGGCATGGGTCTCAGCATGGAAGAAGTTGATGTACCAGATGCCCAACAGAGCCAGCAGGACGGGAGCGTTCTTATCCAGAGGTGCAGTGCGGAAGTGGTTGTCCTGTGGCAAAAAAAGGGTGTTAATTTATATTATTGTACCCTGAAACATCTCTTCAGGCAGGCCCAGGAAGGTGGAGAAGGTGCAGGAAAAGTACCTACCATCCAGTGAGCTCCTGAGAGCAGCTTTTCAAAGTTGTCGAAACCTGATGAGGAGAGGAGGTGTGACAGAGAGCTCAACCAACTGAATAAAGGATTTGTTAAACGGTCAAACTAATGGCACACGTGATTCAGAGGGTTTCCCATCAATATCAGAGAAACAAATTGCTCCATACATATTAAAGCCACCTGTGGAGAACTTTTAGCCTTGCTAATGTTGCTCTTGCTATTCAAAATGTTTCATCCAGACTTAAATATCACAGCAGATATTAGAGGGATGGCCATTTTATACAACCATTTTCGTTTCCAGGTGATGAATCATAATGACTGAAGATGTTAGTGCTTAACTTAAAGTACTGCCGTGCATAATCATGACTTAAGGCTCCTACTATAGCGTCTTTGAAACTGGAGGAAAAAATGCGTTGCTGTCTGCCAGTATTTCTTTTGATGATGTCACCAGTACATGTTTCTCAGATTCAAAACTAAGTGGCTTTAAATATTTTATTTTTGTGTGTTTCAAAAATACAAAAATGTATGTTTTTTACCGTACATACATACCAATATGCAGGGCAATGGCCATTCCTATGGCAGACCACAAGGAGAAACGACCACCAACCCACTAAAGAAAAAAATAGACAAAAAAAATTCAAATAAATCAGTGCTTTATACCAAAATCCTTTGATAAATGTATTTTTTTTAACAAACAAGCTTTTCACACAACAGAAGGTCCTACAAATGAAATTTACCCTAAATCACACATTTTTTGGAAGTTCTAGCTATACAGTTAGGATAATATATGTATCTTTAACCAGCAGTAAGACATTTGACCCAGTTCACCTTGCTCTACATCATTTAGCTATGCCCTTTTCCATTAGGCAGTTTTTTTTCTCACTCTTAGACACAGGAAAGACTGTTAACTCTTTGCATGTAAAGAGTGCAAAACACTGGCAGCCCCTTTTCTGTGACATAAAGGGCATATTATAGCTGTCACCTTTTAAATACCAACAATGTAACCAAATGCAGCTTCCTGACCTTTGATGCAATCCAGCCTTTACAGTAACCTCTGCAAGAGAGAAGGTCGCTACCAATAATAACTGAGTCTGAAGAGAGGGGCTTCTGATTACCCAGCAGCTGCTGGCCAGAGCATCCGTCCCACCTACTTCACAGGTCAAAAGTCTAGTTTATTTATAGCTGCTGCCTACGGCCCCCATCGCAGTCTGTGGATGGAGACGGGGCCTGCTGCATGCGGTCTGCTTTAAGCCTTAAAGAGCACTCACATCCCAGAACTCAAACATGTTCTCTGTGTCGATGCCGAACTCCTTCACTTTGGGCTGAGGGGGAGACAGACAAAAAGTCGGACGGTTAGAATCAGAAATCCTGACAGAGAGAGAAGGCTTAACTTGTAAATAGAGCTTTGAGACTCACTCCATTTGTAGAGAGCGCCACAAAGTGCTTGGCAACAGCAGCTGGCTGCAGAAACATAGAGAGGGCATGATTTGAGGGTAGCAATCAGCAAACTGGCAAAATGCTGCTGCTGTGGCATGGGGCTGCATACTCACATCTTTGGCATGTTCAAGGAACCATGCTTTGGCTGACTCAGCGTTGGTTATGGTCTCTTGGGTGGTGAATGTCTTTAAATGCAGAATAAGACAAATTAAATGCAAAGATAAACAAGTATACAGCATATAAAGTATAACACAGTATAATACAATTATTTGTATGAGATAAATCTGTTTGCCAATGAGGAGGTAGTTAGTTTCATTACAACATGAAAAATCAGCAGAAACCCAAAAATGAAGAATCTTTTTGTCTACATTCATGCTTTGAAAAATTTACTGTTAAATACAAGGTAATGACACTGTCCCTCAATGGATGTACAGTATTTCTGAACAACTGCTGTTAATCTTTGGAGGTTACTGTTCTTTCCAGATCACTCGTGCCAACACTGGAAGGCTGATATGAACGACATTCAGACATGACTGTCAGCTGATATAACACTGACTCAACTGCCTGCAAAGAGCATGTCATGGTGTACAGAACAATCAGACTCATCTGTCTGAAGGGAAGTTTAATTTACAACTGTTCATCCATTTTTCACTTTGTACAAACTGGCTGTGAAAATATATATAAATAAATAGGAATTAAAAGGCATATTTTTGTCTTGATGTGCAATGATGCAGTTTCTAAAATCTACTCAGTGTAAATACGCCACCTTGGATGCAATGATGAAGAGGGTTGTCTCAGCATTTAGCTGTGCCAGGGTTTTGGCGATGTGTGTTCCGTCAATATTTGACACAAACCACACGCGTGGTCCGTCCTTTGAGTATGGCTTCAGGGCCTCAGTCACCATCAGGGGGCCCTGCAATTCAAATCGATTCGAATTCAAAGGAAAATAAGACTGTGGCAGTACTGGACAGATCACAGGATGTGTGTCTACTTAAGGTTGAAACTTTGCAACAATTTGCACCAAAATGACATATATTTCATATGTTGTACTCACAAGGTCAGATCCACCGATGCCGACATTGACAACATCTGTGATGGTCTTTCCTGTGTAGCCCTTCCACTCACCGCTGCGAACTCTCTGCAACAGATGCAAAAATGCTAACAGCTGCTTCAAACTTACGTGGACAGGAAAACCGAACTCATCATGTAAAATGCGGCAACTCCAGGAATAATAAAGTTTTGTGATTTCTGTTGGTGCATTTCACTCACATGACAGAAGCCCTTCATCTTCTCAAGAACCTTATTGACTTCTGGCATCACATCCTTGCCCCCAACCATGATGGGAGTGTTGGAGCGGTTCCTCAGAGCCACATGGAGCACAGCGCGGCCCTTCGTATCCACAACACAAAGACACAGAGCACACACACACACACACACACACACGTATTCAGTACTGTGGCAATGATCCTTTACTGTTGGCTGCTCATACCCTTGGTGATCAAGGGGTTAAAGATTATCCATCAGTTTCATTCCCTGTTTTCACTGTTTATTCCTGAAAAAGCCAAAAACTAGCTTATATGGAATTTTGCCACATGCTGTAAATGCTGTGTCAGTAGCTGTTTCACCCCGACAGGATGAATGCCAAGAGGTCAACACTGCCATAAGTCAAGTTACAGCTGACATGTGGGCAACAATGAGCACCTCAGTGAAGTTAATCTTCTCTCCAGAGAACATCTTCTCTCTGGCAGCTTCAATGCCTCTTGACTTGGCCTGAGGGGAAAAAAAAACCCAACATAAAATAAATGTTGGTGCATTACAGCAGCAGCAGATAAATATTTTAAAAAAATCTTATATCTGTGAATCACATAGAGAATTTAATGGATATATTGTGTGTACACAACAACACATAATTAGTCTCAAAATTGAGCCTGTATCTCCTCCTTCAGCAGCCCAAATAGGCTCTTAATTAAACTGTATTATTAGGAAGATAATAAGCAAATCAAATCTGCTTTAGCAAACCAGGGTTAATGCGGACGGTATTATATTTACCAGATCAACTAGCATCTTCATGACTTCATCAGTGATGAGATTCTTGGAGTAATCCAGAAGAATGTCTCCATCCTCAGTTTTAAGTGTCAGGCTGTTTAAACACACCAATATACCACTGATGAGAGCAGCAGAGTTGCTCACATTTTCTGATTTTCCAAAACAAAGATTATTATTCTGCTGCAAGTGGTGGTTTGACCTCTAGTTTTGAGTATTACATCATTAAGCTTCACAGTTGTATGGGAGGAATGCATTAGAGCATGATCATGTGATAATGTCACCATACTAATAATACAGATCATTTAGGTAGACGCAATAACTTCATCCAAATCAGTGCATACTGCAATTTTACCCATAAAAACAGGATGTATACCTGAGCTTGTTGAATCTCTCCTTGTCAGCCTCAAACATATGCCTCATGTTGAGGTTCAGGGCATGGGCTGTGTACCAGTCCTGCAGCTTTTGGAAGTTAGGGTCCTGTGTGAGTCCCATGATGTCCAGACAGGGCTTGCTGTGCTCCGCTGTGCTCAACTAGGTTGGCTGAGTGGGACCGAGCAGGTCAGAGGCAAAGCTTTTTGAAGGGCATCCAGTCCAGACCCACTGTTGCTCCTCCTACACATGACACACCATATACAGAGCTCTTGCGTGTACCAACACTGCAGGGCTACAGTACATGTTGGAGGGGGAGTGTCACCAGTTCAGCAACAGAGTGGCGTGTAGGTCAATGTGCTGCTCAGATCATTGGACAGTGCAGATAGAATTGCAGTCCATTCTTTTTGGATACTGTTCCACTGAGTGTGAATCCTTTAGAAATAAATACATAAGTTGTCTACTTTGAAAATAGTGGTACACCGCATACATTACCTCTTATATTACAAACAGCAGTTAATCAAAGCTGCAGATGTTGTTTGGTACACACAGGTGCAGATGCAATAATCAGCTTTAAAGTTAAAAACAGTAACAAATTATGAGTTTTCTAAGCACATGACCTTTGGTAATTTAAAAAAAAAATCTGTTTGTGAAATTCCATTCAAAGAACTTTATAATATGTTTGTTTTTGTTTTTGTACAGTGACTGAATTTGCAAAAATTTAGTGGCTGTTCTTTTCTGGCTCATCCGGTGTTTGATTAACATTTAAGTTTCATATTCATGATTAAGAAAAAGAATACTGATATTCACATTTCCTCACCTCTTTTAAATCTTCAAATTGTATTAACTTACTCATTTAGTTAAACATTTATGTTTTGTTTTTATTTTTTGGATGTGCCTACATGGATCAAAATCAGAGTAATGTTGTATATAACTGCACTGCACTATGTGTCATGCAGCATGTATGATTTAGTATTTAGCATTAGATTACTGTGTTTTCTATATCTTTCCTCCTTAAAAATACCAGAGACGTGTTGAAAATTTGGCATTTCTTAGTTTTAACTATTTTTTTTATTAAAAGCACAAAAAAGAGACAAACCTTTATATTCGCTTTAGTGCTAAGCTCTGTGTTGACAAATCTATCTTTCACTAATAACTCATTTCATTTCTATCTTTCACCAAAAGATCCTGGGCCAACCTCCACCTAATGTTTTTCACTCAAAAAGTACTCATTAATAAAGCTTTACATTTTCTTTCTGTCCCATGGAAAGTGCATCAGCATATTCATACAATTGCCATTTATAATACAAATTATATTTTATCCATAGTATTCTATGCAAAAATATACATCTATAAAGTCAAGTGACTTAATATTTAGTACAAATTGTGTGTTGGCAGTATCCAAGCACAAAAGCAGACAAATATCATTTTGTCGTTGCTATCACTAAAATGAAATAAGAACGTTTAGATGAAATTGTTGATTTATTTAGAAATTGACGAAAGAAATGATGTTACTCAAATCCACTGACTGTTCGCCCCAACAAAATTTGTGGACAAA
Organism: Acanthurus leucopareius; assembly: GCA_029814765.1. Taxonomy (NCBI): domain Eukaryota; kingdom Metazoa; phylum Chordata; class Actinopteri; order Acanthuriformes; family Acanthuridae; genus Acanthurus; species Acanthurus leucopareius. Next base: position 18,953,919 of record JAQMCX010000001.1, on the reverse strand, counting down.
ACCGCCACCAAGTGGCCGTCTTTAAAGTATGGAGTACATGATGTAATACTCATTGTTTACCGTTAGAGGGCGAAGAAAGCTAGTCTATAGCTTGACCAAAATATTTTTATCTTAGCAGACAGAACAGCAGCAGTGGTTTTTTGTATTTGACCAAAGGTGGATATCATTTACAGGTAATCTGAGCGGAATCATTATAAATCTATTCAATGTATTTTTGACAGCCTATGTATTTCAGAAAGGAGGAAACAGATCACAATCAAATATTAACATCACAAGCAAAATTCAGTCAAGACTGTCTGATGACTTAGGCAGCTCAATTCATTGAAGGTCTTTTTTATTTTGGTGAATATGACAAGCAGTATACTTTAAATGAATCCTAATAATATTTTTAGAGACTTGTCGGTTTTGATAGGCAGCTGTTATTCCTAAGGGGAAAGATGTGAATAATTCTTTAACCGCTTCATATTGTTTAAACGTGAGTGTGGTGCGCTGGTTTTGATCATTTTAATTTCGGAAATAGTAATTTAATTTCAAAATAAAGGAGCAGTGGAGTCCATTAACAACCAAAAACCGCCACAAAAAAGTCAAAACAATGAATTAGAAAGGTTAAACACTATAAATTGATAGCCCAAAATGTCTTAATGACATTGATCACCTTAACTGATGAACTCACTGAGTAAAAGGCAGATAAGAAAACATGTTTTTTTCATGAGGACTGAGTTCCAAAAAATTAATTAATCAGTTAATTTAGAAAAAACACGCTTTTGTGTTATAATTGTTGTGTTTTGACGCACTAATTTTCTATAACAAGACAGTGCTTCTACACTGAAAAACACTGAAATTGATGATCATTGAAAAATGTTTACACTTATGGTTTCACTTCAGTTTGAGTAATTCTTTCATTGTGTTTAACACAAAACCTCTTCACATTAACTAAAAAACACATCTAATATCGCAATTTGTCTTTTACTGAAGGAACCTAAGCATGTCTTTTTTAATTGGTAATCAGATGAGGAGAATCAGAGGAAGGAAATTTTTATTTGGAAGGAGCATAAAAGAAAAATGCATTTGCAAAGATTTTAATGATGTTACCTAAAATCGGGCTTTTAACAATAGCCATTACACCTATGGATTTTACCGTGAAGGTTTTACCGGAACCTGTGTATCATATTGTTGCCCTGCTAACGCTGGTCACACAGACAGGGGATTCGCTGTCAAGAGGGTGGATGCCTAGAGCTGGTGAGCGATGTGGTGATTAACTTAACATTTATTTATATTTTTCTTGTGTTTTTGCGAAGCTGTTTGGTTTCCTTTCGGTTATGGTGGTACAAGTTGTTATTGGCCTGTGCTGGAATATCAGTGGGCCGCTTACATTTGCTTGTGCTTTTCCAGCAGCGTCTAGAATCGTGTCGCAGAGAGCTAACAGGGTAGCTAACGTTAGCTCTTTTAGCTAGGTAGCTAGCCTACTTAGAGCCGAGGAAACAATGGTGCGTCCATTATCGGACGTACCTTAATCTGACAGTTATAATACCACTTTTTCGCAATAACTGAAGGAATAGAGTCTAGAAAAAGTCCGTCAAACGTTTTCAGAGTGGATTGCAATTGCATGTTACATATCTGTTCAAATATTCATTATTATTTTGGCCATCCAACTCAATTTGATGTCTGGTGAGTTGCATTCGCCTTGGCTAGCGAAGGAGGAGCAATTGGCGGTATCGTTTTTTACTGTTGTCATTGCCAGTGGTTTGTATCTGTCGGCGATGCTTCAAACGTTGATCCATGTATTGACAACAGATAGCCGTGGCAACAACTGAACAGTAAATTACTGAGCTACACTGTTAGGGGCGACCTGATTTGCTTGCATGTCCGATAACAGACCTGGGCGTTCTTGGTTGTAAGTTGCGCGCTGCAGTCGGTAATCGCCCACCGTACAAAAATGTAGGCTGGATGTATGTAGGTTAGGAGTGATTTAACGTTACAGCACGCGTGGCAGTGTAACTTTTGTCCGTGGTTAACGCTAAACCGACATCGTCGACAGGCTTCGTGGAGAGTGCACTAACTTGCTAGCTAACAAGCCGATGACTGGCTCTGTGCGGCCGGTGGGCGAGTGTCAAAGTCGGGAATGCAGCGGACCCAGAACACCGGGTGTGTGCTGTCTGCGTCCGCCCTGGGTTTCGGTGTCACTCGTTTTTCCACCGTTTAATATGTTTATGCTTTGATGCCGCTGATTCCCTCCTCGGTGAGTCTGCATTAAGGGCGTTAAAGGACCGTATTAATAGCTGCGACATAGTGTTTCCGTGACTTGGGCCATGTTATCCCGGAGAGTTTCGATGTAACCGGCTAACATCGCTTGCGGGGATTCTGTTTCACACGTCTACAAAATAGTGACTGGGGTTTAAAATAATCCCTACATATCACATAACTAAACATCTGGTTAGTTTGTTGTCTCACTGAAATTGCCCTATTAAGTAAGTAAGTAACAGGGTTTTGCTGTTATTTAACGATAAATATCCTGTCCCCCGAGTGTAGCTGTGCTGCGTTTGATAACGTAGGGAGAGCAGCAGTAACGTTACTACTACAGAGGTGTTGTAATCATATACTCGAGTGCATTTCACGGAAAATTGTCCAGAAAAGGCAATTGAATGCTCGAGTCATGCACCAGAATATCCAGGAACTTTATCTTTGATTGTTCGCAGATTGTAAATGATCAAACACACAGGGCAGTAACTTATACAGCCACAGTGACAGTACAAATAACTATACTGTATCGTTTGTACAGTGTAGAGGAGATAACTGGAATTGCCCAATGAATAACACTGCCCATTTCTCTCATAGGATGTAGGCATATACAGTCTATCCGAGGATCATTGTGTGGAAAGTGTAGAAGTTAAAGAAGTGAGAAGGGATCATTTAGCTCCCTATAGGACTTGATTATAAAGAGACTGCTCATGATCACAGTAACTGAGAGTTGCCACAGGATGTCTGGAGGAAAAAATATCCATCACTGCAAAATTTGTTTTAAGCAGTCAGCATAAAATAAAGTCCAAATAGAACTCGAAAGTCAGCTTCCTTAGTTACTATATCATCCATATTTTAATGATTGAAATTCTTGTTATAAATATTACAATAGAATTTTGCGGGGAGCTTGATGTTAATACTAGGTGCAATTGAATACGGTGAAGGTGATGGATTTGTTGTTACTGCCTTAGAAATATTGTAACAGTCTTAAGAAATAGGACTGTTAAAAATGAATGACCATTTCAAACTAAAAAATCATAGAAAGTTTTTTTGTGTTTTTCATTTTAATCACAGGATTGTATGGCAGTTGATAATGTTGAATGAATGAATGGGTTTTGACTGATCTTAAAATATTGAGGAGAAGAGGGGGTTCATATTAAGGTCATTGCTTTTGTTGAGATTTGCAGGCTTGTACAAATTTCATTGAAACACTCCTGAACCTACGTGTTGACATCTGCCACAGCTGTGTTGCTGTGGAAATACGTGCTTTGGTCTGCAAAATTCCTGTCTCTGTTTAAACTCATTCTTTTCAACTGTGGTCAGTCATCACAGTGGGACTGGTAAATAAGGCTCCAGTTGCTTTTCTCTCTTTTGTTGTTGTCACAGTATTTGTCAACATGTGATATGACACTTAACCTTAGTCTAACATTGAATCCGGATGCATATGTGAGGAAGTTGACATACAGTCACAAGATTACTGTTTGCGCTCGCCTCGGGTGGAGTATAATCTTGGTCTGTGCTTTACTGGCACTGTCTTGACGGACATGAATGATAGTTTCTTCCAACAAAAGAGCTTTCTAAATATTTTTGTTTCTCTAGCTGAACAGTTGTGACATTATTCAGATTGGTGACACAGAAGTCTCTACTGGGGGAAGGGATGAGTTAACCCAAGCCTGTGGTATTATTAGCACCTGGGAATTCCAACATTTTGTGTATTGATTTTTACTTTCGTCTCTCAGATTGGACCTGACAGATAATTGAGTTTCTGCAATATACTCTTTTTAAAGTAAGTGGCTATGACCACTAGCCATTTTAAATCTAAAGTTTGACATTTTGACAAAGCGGACTTCCTCAAGATGATATCAAAGGAACAGGTGTCGCAAGAAGGAAGCTAAATGTTGCCTTCAGTTTGTGGCTTCCACTAGGCAACACTTTACAGAAATATTCCTAGTTATTTATGGCTTGGTTTTACTTACATTAGCTTATGTCAAGGAAACCCTAACATTTTAATGCATTTACACACTCTGATGACAGAAAATATCCCATAGCAGGGTTCATATACAAAGCTAAGTGGTAAATAAATCCACCCGATTCAATAATTGTTCTCCAAATATAAACAAATTAGATTCATGGGCAATAAAAAAACAGCAACATATACATCACTTATAATTTGACCCAAATATTTCGGCGACTCTTTAGTACAGCCCTAAAATCATCAAGGGTATGGGCTTTATAACCTGTTTTGTAAATTTTATAAAGAAGTGGTTTATGTAACCATACCATACTGTATTTTCTTGTCATTTTCTTCTTCTGTGGCATTTGGCAACCCATCTTTATATAGCTTGCCCAACATATGCCCAGAGACACTAAGGGATAGCCCCTGAGGTGGGAATGATAAAGCTAAATTGCCAAACATTTGTGTTGTTGTATGATATATGCCCAACTGTAATACTGTTTTATTATAAATGCTTGTTACTTTAGTGTTGAATTTTGATGCTTTTTAAGGATGATCAGTATCACATGGCAGTGAATACAACATAATTTGTCACTGAGAGATTTGTTACTGAGACAACAGAGTTACTGAGAGATTTTCAAACTTGGAGGCTTTACTGTAGCATTTTGGGGCATACTTGTTTGGAGCCTCTTACAGTAGCACTGTAGCGCTGTAGTGCTGTGTACTAATGGTGATAGTCCTCAAAGGGTATGGACTGTCGCAATCCAGTATGTGTAAAAAAAATATCACTGCAATAAAAATGAATAATAAAAATGGAAAGAGGATTGGTTGAACTAGCATATTTAATAAAAGCAGCACTGTGAAAGTATTATTTGCTGTACAAAATGGACATTAAATTAGACAATGTTACAGTGGTATTGTTTATTGGAAAATTCAGGTACTGTCCATTTAAAAATAAGAATACTATTGTTCAGTGATAGTTTTGCATGGCTGTCCACCTCTGGTCTGATAATAAAAAGCAAAGGATGGTATGGATGCTGTTCCATCAGCCTGTTAGATAATATCCACCTACAACAAGTTTTACCAGCCCATGCATCAGAGAGATGGAGGCTTGTTTGACTTTGTATTGTGTGACAGGATTTTCATTTGGATGCACAAAACTAATAACACTATTTGCACTGGTGTGTGGTAGGGGGCGGGGGTCTGCTTCTCCTGTGGCAGTGAGTGTTTCAACTCTGCACTCAGTCCACTGCTGTTCACTGCTTGGTTAGCACAGCTTTTTTCTTTTTTTTTAACAGCTAAACCAAAATAGGCTATTTTTGAGGCAGAATTGATTAAGATGCCAGTCCTCATCCAAGGGGAAGCTGCTAGTGGGTTTACAGATAAGGGGGACAGGGCTTCTAGCATGGGAAATCTCACCCGGGTCTCCTGGGAAACCAGTTTAGCCTTAGTTTGTGGTCAGCTATTTGCCCTTCAGTCAAATGTTCCCAGTGAGATGCATGACTGCTCGTGCAACAGAGATGATCAAATACAAAAAGAATCAAGGCAACCACAAAACTCTACTGTAATGTGATACTTATCTTTCCTAATCCCTGCAGGAAATATTTTGCTTGCGTTTTTCCACAAGGAGGTCGGAAGTCAGGGTCAGCTTCACAGTGGAGCAGTGTATGTGGAGCTGATAGAGATTTGATATTTTGCTTAAGGGCACTTCAACAGTAGCTTAAAAACCAGGCCCCACTTTTAAGAAGTGTGTATTAAACCTATTGTACATATTCTACACATACTCTGTTTAGGCCATCAGAAGTAAAGGAGGCCTGTCTTTCTCCTCTGTGCAGATGGTTGCTTTGTCTCTGTGACTTCGACTTGAAGTTATTGCAGTTTTTAGCATGTTTGGCTCAATGTTACATTATACAGAAAAAAAGTTCAAAAAGTTTTGTGTGACCAAGCCTGTTATATCAATTTTCAAACTTCCATGACACTTCCATATCCTGTTTTAATGTGCCCAAAGTAGAATAATAAATTCTTACTCTTGTCCTGGCTAAAAATACAGCACTCCGGTGGCTGGCATGCAGCAGCACACAACCTGCAACCTCAGTATATAGCCTGCTCAATATAGGCTGAGGGAAGCATTTTCATCCCCATAGGTTGCCACCAGCCTTTCATGAATGGATATGACGTCAGAGCCTTTCATCACAGCTCTCACTTGTTGAGACACACTGGTTAGGCACACTAAACACACTCTATTGTACACAGCTATTCTGGAGGGGATATCTGAGCTAATTTTGTTTGCTTACAGTTGAATAATGAAAAGCATGTGTGCTTTTTGCAAAGGCTCTGATTAGAACCAGTGAGATAATGCATTTATTGGCATTCATGTGTCCATTTAAAAGTCTATTGTCACGCTGATTTCCCTGGTGAAACTTAATAAGTCAATTAATATTTAGGCAAATGTTTAAACTTGTGTTTGCATATGTGACACAGACCTATGGGGCCCTCAAGTATGCCTTTTGTTAGATTGGCCTGTTTTCTTTTTTTTATTGGAGCCATAAGCTACTTACGGCTGTTATGACAGTTCAGGTTTGCCTAATATTATCCACCCTGTTCCCAAACCATAACAACCTCTTATCTGATATGAGTATTAGGTTTTCTTAGAAGTTTCTCAACAGAGTTGTTTTCTGAAGTCTGACAAGTTTTAATACTTTTTAGAAAGTGTAGAATCTGCCTACAATACAATCAGGCAGAACTGGCTGAGACTTAGAGCAAAGTTTAACAGAGCATTTTTATATGAACTGCTTTTTATGATAACTGAGTATCAAAGTAAATGTATTTTGGTTTAGGAACCTCAGAACAAAAATGGAACAGAAACAGGATTAGTTGTGGGAACAAAACCAAAAATTACCCCTCAACCATCAAAACCTGCAGCTGCCTGCAAAATAATTCCAGGAGAAACACTATATTGATGGCAGAAATCTATTCTTGCAGTTAATATTAAATCGTAGCCAAGGCCTTTATTTTTCTCTGCCTCTTACAAAGTCATGCAGCTGCATGTGCAAGAGTGTGTTTTTTTTCTACGTGCTGGTATGAGGAGACCAGGGCCTGCCACAATACTCTCCTTGTGTTCAGCGGGCAAGAGGAGCCTGGCTCAGCTCCTGTCACACAGTTGCTCACGGCACTTGTCCTGTCATTTGGACTGACCTCTTCGACCCGTCTGCTGATTTTCAGACTTCACTATGGCTTATCTGCTTTGAGGAATGTCTACAGTGAACCTTCTCAGAATAAACCCTTAAAATCTTACCTTTCAAAACTCAGTCAATTCTTTTATATGTATGTCTTTTACACAATGACTTAGTATTTAAAGGAGATGTGTTGCAGCTTACGGTCGATTTTCCTGACCTGCTTTTTTGTGCTTGTTTGAACCCACATTAAGAGAGTTCTGGGGAAATGCATTCCTTTGCTTCATTGGCAACAGATGTAGGGGAGAACATTTTTTTCTTTGAGCTGAACCTTTTGGAGTGGCTAAAAACAGTGCAGTGTGGACTGTAGGGCAGCTGTTTTGCCCATGGAGGCTGAAATAGACTTCATGAGAGAGCTAATGTCGGGCCTGTGGCTGGAGCGTCCGAGGGACTGTGTTTGCTGCACAGTGGCAGATGGATAAGGAGCTGTCAGCGTGGGTAACAGCTGCCCATCCACAGCTATTAAGCCACCTAGCTGTGATGTGACAGTCGCACAAATGCGGCTGCTGCAGGTTTACAGTAACTGCTATTAGTATAGTAAATGGCAGTATCTGTAAGTTTACAGAGCTGGGCTTGTGACCAGAGGGTTGACTGGTTTATTTAGCCAAATGTGTTAGAAAATGTGTGGGGAAAGTGAATAAAATAAGGCAAATACTTCTTAGCAGCTGGTGTGAAGGTGCCTTTGAGCAGTGGCACTTGCATGGTTGAGTGGAGCTGCTCTGTGGCCAGTAGTTGAAGGGTGCAGATGTACTGGGCACCACCCCAGGTATAAATATGTTTTCTCATTATGAAAATAAGGTAAGTTGTTGCAGAGAATTTGTGTACATGCTCCATGTTGTTTCTCCAAAAACAGGGAGTGGTTTATTGGTTTTACATTAGTCTAAACAACAAAAAGAATTTTGGAGCTTGTTGCTAGAATAGCGCCACTTTTAAAAATGTTCCCTTTGTTGTCTGTTGATAGCTCATGTGTTTGCACGGAGATTTGAACAGTCAGGTAAATTATACATGTGACTATGATTTACTACATACTCCTTCCCAGTGGCATACTTAGTTTGACGTTTTTGTTACTGGCGACAGGGAGCTTGCTCTAGGAAACCTTAACCCCCTTCCTGTTAAAGCTGAGCAGCTGACATGTACGACGAGTGGGGAAGTAGAGCTAACATTAGCCCAGAGCAGCTCCTGCTGGAGGAAGGACATTAAAGTGCGCTGGCATATCTCCAGTGTGCATCCGGAGGGACTCCTATCACATGTGTTTGTTTGGGTGCAACCTCTAATACAGTGTGCCCTGCAACAGGAGCCTGACAGCCAATTGAGCTGCCCTGAAAGTCCAGCAGGTCTCATTAACATTTATGTCTTGTCTTCTCTTGGGATAACCTCTGCTTACGTAGTTTTATAGTTAGAAAGAAAATGTAGACTACTAACACTCTCTATTAACCTTACATAAATACATTTTATCTGCCTGGAACAACCATGTAACAAAGTAAGTTGCCCAATTTTCAGCAACCAAAAAAAAAAAAACCATCTGGCTTTGTTGTTCAGGCTGAATGGACTGTGACTCACTCTGCTTAATCAGTTCCTACTTTTGTTATTCACTCTGAAGAGTGTAGAGCCATAAACTACACCAAAGCAAGATGGGGATTTTACTCTGAAAAGTAAAAATCCACAGAACTGGTTTAGACTATATCCAGTGTCTATGTGCCATTCTTTATTAAATCTTTCAGTTGTAGATAATTTCTTTCAGTTGTAAAAAAGATGCTAGTAAGGAGATGTCAAACTGTGAAGTTAAAATACCACAGCTAATTTAACCGAACAAAAAAAGGAAAATGTTTCCTCTAAAATTAAATGTTCAACTTTGGGTCTTCCAGACCACCTTGCTGAAACTGTCTCACCAGTCTTCATAATAAGTTAAGATTATTTCCAGCTGTGGGCAGGTCCTCCATTTTATTCTGCATTGCAGATGACATCAGTGTTTCTAAGAAACTATAGGTAACTATGAAAAAATAGATAATTATGTAAACAACAGTTTAGCAAGTACAAAGGTTAAAAAATTTAGTTGAAAATAATAATGATGATGATGATGATGCTGATGATGATAATACATCCTAAGTTTGTTTGCAGGGTAACCAAGACTGACAAATGATGATTATATAAAATATGCACATTGACTGAAAGTTTTGTTCCCTCTGGTGGCCTTGTGGATCTGTTTCTTCCAAACAAGTCTTGGAAGTCTTCTAGACAATGTAATGTATATGCTGTATTTCTGTACTCCTCCCTGTTATTTAGCCCAACAGTGTGAAAGTGTGAGAACTACAGTGGTTAGCCTCAGGCTGGCTAAGCTCAGGTTTCCTGTTTACCTCGCTAAAGCTAATATCCTATTAACTGTGTCAACTAGCAGGCATTGTGGGACACCTGACAGGTTCTGTGGCTGTAATCCCTGGGATTTAGAGGACTGCACAGTTGCATTAGTTAGCTGCCTTCAAACTTCTACTGAGTAAACAAGTATACAGTTGGCATATGCTGCTCAGTTTGGCAAATGCTTCTTTAAGAGAAACTTCATCCTTAAAGAGTTGGCAACATACTGTACCTTCAGTTTATTTGCCCAGTTTGTTTGTTGATGGTGTATTTTTGTTTGCAGGGTAGAAAAGCTTTTTTAAACTTGTGATTGTAGCTAAAAGACTGAGTAGTAGAAGTAGGGCTGGGTGATAAAACAGTCTAGATAGGTGACCACGATAAAATTCACATTGATAACGATGGTAAGCTTTGGTCATTTACACTCTTTGGAGAGATCCAACAGCCTATCACAGAGCTGAAATAAAGGCAACAATAGCTAACCAGTCTGCATTTTTTGGATTGCAAGTACAGAACATGTCCATTTCCTGCTGCAAAATATTGTGTAAGCTACATGTAAAGGAAGTAGATGTGAACAGCAGTTCAAAGCAGTGCCCATGGGGTTACTGAAACAGACTTTAGGGTGTATATTACTGGAGTCAGTGACCGACTCATTGTCCATGAGTGCAACAAACAAACAAGACCTACTTATCACCTTTTTAACTAGCATATCACGATTGTCTCCAGATGTTCTGCCTGTGGAACCTGTTTCTTAATCCGCACCTGTTTTTTTACACAGTTAAATCATTACGCTTAAGTGTTGAAAGTGAACTTGCATTATCTTCGGAAGTTGAGGAAATTACTGACAAAATGGTAAAAAGGCAGTTTTATCAATCTGCTTTGGATATTTAAAAATTCATGAGGGGCAGATTCAGACAGTTTGCAATGTAGACAACAAAACTCTTCCTTACCTTAAAAGGTACCAGAACATTACTTAGGAAAGCTTTTGAAGAGATTAATGAGTAACACTGGTAGAGCAGTGTTGTTGCAGAGCCAACAGGTAAGATATAATCCTATTGACTCCGTTGTAGATATGCATACATATATCTATGTAAGTAGATCACTTTCTATGCACTTATTTAAGTAATAACTAAGTATTTGCCCGTATTGTATGGGTTAAAAGAATGGAAAGCACATTTCTGTTGTCCCTCCATGAGGAGGTCACTAGTTTCCCTTGGCTGTCTCTCCACTTAACAGCCAGGGACAGATGAGGCTGGGCTGATTTTTGTTGGGCGTACCCCCCTGCTTGTGAAAGGAAGTGAGGTTTGAAGGTCAGGAGAATGTTGGCGTGGATGCATAATGGAAGCTATGCATGTAAGGCCACGACGCAGCTGCTTAGCGTGCAGTGACAGCAGACTGGATGGTGATGGTGGTTTTTTTTCCATTTTTTTTCCCCACAAGTTGCTTTTTCTGACTCATCCCAAAACACAGAAGCTTCCAGCATGGTGCTACAAGATAACACAGTCTAAACATTCCACAGAGTGATAGTTCTGCTGTGCAGGGAGCTGTGTACAGATTAGATGGTTTGTCAGTGATGATATTTGGTGTACCATCGAGTGCAATATCATCAGGGGTGTATCAATTTCAATCCCACCAGGGCTCTATGGAGCAAAAGAACAGATTTAGTGACGAACTGTTTTCTTTGAAAGCTTCACCCGCTAGCCCTAAGCACAACACAAAATCAGAATATTGAATCCAGGGTCCCATACAAAAATTGTTTTACCTCAGATGAATTTTACTTAGAGACTTTTTTTTTCATCGTTTAAATGTATGCCTTATTTGGATAAGAATGGAAGGAAAGAAAAACAAATGACTTTCTGCCACTAAAGTTTGTTGCTTTTTATTTTGAGTTCCTGTCTGCTTTGTTGACACAGGCATATTTTTGATTTTTAGAGTTTGCATGTTGCATTTTAGATGGATGCAGATCAGTAGCGGTATTGTTTCTTGCCAAAATGTCACTATCGCTGTCTCAAACATGTTTCTTTGAAAATCTCACCAGCAAACCCCTGGATGTCTAGATTACTTTTAGAAAGAGATGTGAGGCCACATTTCCCTTGATCATGACAAAGTGAAATATCATATTCATAATCAAATGAAAAGGCCAAAGGGAGAAGGACAAGTCACATAATGCTTGGGTATTGAATGAGAGTATTGTGACTCCTACTATGGTCAGCTCAACAGACCCTACAGTGTCTTCCAACAATGGCTTCTTGCAGGAATTTCTCTCTGCAGCTGTGTTCTGCTAAACCACACACTGCCAGAGATTCTTTTCAGAGACGCTGTCTGAGAGGTATGGTGTTAGTAATCGTCTAGAAATGTACAACTTTAAACCACCGCTCCTCACAAAACTATAATGTAAAATTACCACCAAGTTTAGTGAAATGTAGCTAAATATCATCCTTTTTCAATCTGAGCAAGTAAATAACAGTTTTTAACTGTTGCTTCATGAGTGTACACCTCTCAGAACATTCTGGATGTCACAGTTTATGGTTGGGGGTTTTGTATTGTTGCTCTTTTGATGCATCTACAGCTGAAAAAGATATAGCGTGCAGTTTTTAACCATGAAGAAGTTCTGTTGAACTTCACAAGTCACTAACTCAGTGCTAAACAGCGTAAATCATGAAGTATGATATTGGAAAAAAACTGGAAGAAGTCTGTTAGATATCAGCCCCGCTCCTTGTATATAATGAGTATACAAATGTTACCTATAAATGTTTTTGTTGAAGGAAAACAGAACCAAGACAATTGTGCAGTACACACTGACTTCAAAGTAAATGAAAGTGTGAACGACAGAATGGTGGTGATGAACACCGCAATAAAACATTAAGAGCTGTTTGAGAAGGAGAAAACAGACTACAATTGCGAGGCAAGTTGAGTAAAATGAAAAGGATGTGTTTGGAACTTCTGACACTTTATTTGTAACTCTGATGTAACATTTACTGTTCAAGAAGCACCTTGAATTTGTCACAGAGGGAGGAGGCACTTAGGACAGTGGGGGTGTTGCAGTTGATCTCAACAAGTGAGAGGTGAGATGAATTTTAACTGAAGTCAAATACCTCTTTTTTTTGGCAAGTGCATACATATCTGCTCTGCAAATCACCTCTCTTGTATTCTTTAGGAAAAATCAGAAACTAAAAGGAATAAATGTAAACTTTATATTTTTTATAGTCTTTATGGTGCCCCCTTGTTGTGCATTACATTGCTATATAAATGATGCAAGACTTGGCAGGTTTTCACTGCACACCACGGATCAGCCTTCAGAAAGGAAAACCGTGCCATTTCTGACCAATAGTCAGGCTCGTAGCTCAACAGAGTTTTTTTTACAGCCATACATGTGATGGCTTACACTCCGACATGTTGGTCTTGTGTTCCCAAGTGGTACAGTAAATATTAAACATTTGCTTCTCCTCTCTCTTAAGTAAGAATAACACTGTTATTGTGTCCAAGAGTCATGTTATCAGATCATTGTATTGCGAAAATAGTTATTGTGAACTTTCTCACTTCTGCTTTCACTGCGATCAGTCAATGAGATTTATAAACTAGAATAGTAATCATTGCTTGAATACTGTCTTTTATGGTGTTTGACAAATCAAAGTTATGTTAACATCTTTCTACATGACAGTCAGGTATAATGTTAAAAACAAATTCTAACCTTGCATTCAGTGCTACTATTTGCCTGTAATTTTATGAAAATGCTAGGAGGCAAGTAAAGTAGCTGGTAATATACTAGTTATGTTTTGAGTTGCAAAGGGAAGTCCAGTTTATTTTAGGTGTCATATATAACCTTGCAAATGAAGCTCATCCTTCCTCTTTGACTTGATGTTAACCCTCTCTTCTGTGTCTGTGCCCTTTTGTTCTTCAGGAAATGACCTAGAGGCCTTACAGATACATTTGTGCTTTTGTCGCTCTAATCTGCATCCGCGGAGAACAGCGGGATCTGGAAGCACACTTGTTTCCGTGGTGAGTAATATCTACCTCAGCCAGCAGACAGGGCAGAAGCCAGGAAGCTGCTGGAGACTTTAGACAGGCACACAAAGCTATCAGCTGGCCACTTGCTCACTGCCTGCAGAGTCCTGCTTTGTGAAGAAGATTTGAGACGGACTGGATCTGTCTGCCCTTCGCCTCCCTCTGCTCCGAAACCACATCCTCTGATTCCAGCATTTAAGTGCTTGTTTTTCTTGTTGTTGTTTTTGTCATTTTTCCTCTGTGCTGTTGATCAGTGTATCCCTTTCTGTGGATTCATTTTTCATTTTTCCTCTCAACTTTTAAAAGGATTTTCTACTTTTACTCGTGCAGGCTGGTATAGGTTTATATATGTACATACATATGTGTATATACTCTATATACTGTATGAAGAAAGATTTTTGTTTTCCCATTCTGAAGGAAAGTTAACGCACTTTACAACTTGGCTGTAGTATCACTTTAAGTAAATTAAGTAGTGTTTTTGACTTTTCCTCCCCTATTATGATAATTTTGTTTGAAGCTGGAAACAGAGAGTCTAGAGGTGTGTCTGCGCTGGTTTTTATGCTGGGCCTGAGGTATCTGCAGCAGAGCTGCATTTAAGCATTTCCCTCAGCTTGCCAGTCTTTTTGATTGCCCTCTGACCTCACCAGAGTCTCTGCTGCCTCTCTGCAAGGCACACTGAGATGTGCCTGCGGCACGTGGAATTCCTGAGCTGTCTTTTAACGCAACTTTCAGGACCATAAAGAGGATAAGAGCTTTTTGCGTTGGAACAAGTAACTAAAAACAGCAGCTTCCGGTGCTGTCGCACCACTTATGTATTGTTGTAGTGCACAGGAAAGTAAAATGGACTACAAGCGTCGCTTTTTGCTCGGCGGGTCCAAGCAGAAAGTGCAACAGCACCAGCAGTACCAGATGCCTGAGCTGAGCCGGACCCTGAGCGCCTCCTTGGCCTCCACTTGCTCGGCCTCTTCGCCCATGGGAACTGGGGTGGGCATGCCTAGCAGCTGCCACCCACCTCCTTCTGGTGCCACTACCGCAGTTGCAGACATCCAGCAAGGCATCTCTAAGTATTTGGATGCCCTCAACGTGTTCTGCAGGGCCAGCGCCTTCCTCACAGACCTGTTCAGCAGTGTGTTCAGGAACTCTCACTATTCCAAAGCAGCTATGCAACTGAAGGACGTGCAGGAACACGTCATGGAGGCGGCCAGCAGGCTGACTGCAGCAATAAAGCCTGAGATTGCCAAGATGCTGATGGAGCTGAGCGCTGGGGCTGCCAACTTCAAGGACCAGAACGACTTCAGCTTGCAGGATGTTGAGGTAGATGGCTGCACAAAGTCACACACACATGTTGGCCTTGCTTATACACTAAGGTGTGTCACATTGTGTTGACTCAAGTAAAATGCATAATTTCTACCACCAAATAAGAACATATTGACATTCAAGTTTACGGTTTGCTCTTTTGGAAAAAAATAGCTAAGCTTACAACCTGAGGCACTCCAGTCAAGCACCACATACTTTATCTAATTCATTTACTCATGACTCGTCTTCTGGCATTAGTGCTAAGATGCTTAGCTGCACTCTGTCAGAAGGCTGGCTCTATGAATCAGTGTTTCCTGGCTCATATAGGCTTCTCATGCCCAGTGTTAAGCTGGTGTCAGGATCTGAGGGTGAGGTGTGAGAAACACTGAGGATGTGAGAAGAAAAGTCATCTTTTGTCACTCTGAATACCACACCATTCCTCCATAGCTCTGAATTTGCTGACATGTAAAATGTGAACCATTGTTGCCTGGATGTTTTTGACATGAGTTAAATGTTGGATTTTGAGACCGATGGAGTCAGTTAACCAAAAGGCATGATTGTGATAAAGGAATTATTTTCTCTCTCCATCTCTCATCCCTGTTGTGTCTCACTCTACTATGCTCTATTGTTTTTTTGTCCATTTTTCCCGATTAATCAAGAGAGTCTTAGCTTTCCCCAAACATCACAAAGGGATGTATATACACACAAATGCACACCCACCTGTGTCTGACCATTAAGTCCAGACTGGTTAATCTGTGGTTGGCGTAGATGCACAGGAATTGGGTCTGCACTGTCTCACATCTTGTATAAATACATTCACTCAACAAAGTTTAGGGCTCTGTAAAAGGGGAAAGAGATACAGATGGAGATGGAGATACACAGACCTTATGGCTTAAAGAAGCTGCTAGGGCATTCATGATTGCTACCTTTTAGTAGTCATGGGCTACATTCAAATCATAGTCAACTTGTTGATACCTTGTGGGGGATATGTCATATTTTTTTCCTAATAGCAATGATCTATTCTTTAGAAAAGTCTCAAACATGACCAGTAAAGAGTCAACATTTTTAGGTGGAACCAACCTTGGGACAGGTCATATAGCATTTTCTTCTACTGGCTCTAAGAGTCTGTTTACAATTGAACCCTACTTTGATTGGACTAAACCCCCACTAAGCTTGTCTGAGCTGAAGATACTGTGTGACTGCAGTAACAACACGACTGCTTTCTTGCAGGCACAACAGGATTCTTTCCTTCTCTTAACAACTTAAATTTTGTTTACTTAAAATGGCATATCAAAGAAAAATAGTTTAAACAAATCATATGTCTGCTCTGGAGAAATATTTCCACACTGTTGATTGTAGTAGAGAATTGGGATGTGCATTCATGTTTCTTTTTGCCTCTCTTTCTGTCTGCATGTTTTATTGCCTTGTTGATCCATACTGAACATCCTAAAAATCAAGCAATACAGCTATAACAACTTTTCAGCGCCCCCAGCTGCGTGTTTGCTGTAGATAGATTGTCACCGCTTTACTAATGCCACATGCAAAATTCATAGACGAACTATGTATCTAATGATGCAAAGTCTCAACTGGTGTTTGTTTTTGTTTTTTGTTTTTTTTCTTGTGTTATTGGCTAGTTGATAAGTAGTGAAACCCATTGAAAAGACATCAGAGAGAATAAATTGAAATCCTACGGTTGTTTTAGAAACTCCTGCTCACTCTTATCTACTAAATCTTACCATAACCAGATCCACTATAAACCCAGGTTAGAAGGTTCAAGAAGCCAAGTTGACTAACACTTGTTGACTGAGCTCAAACACAGGTTCATTTGAGGTAATACCATTAGTCTGAATTGGTTCTCTTGCTTTGAAAATGATTACCATAAATTGACAAATGTGATAAAAACCTCAATTACAGTATTTATCAGAGCAATTCCAATTTGCGATATTGCTCTGTTGCCCTAATAGACACACTCATGTGGTTCCTTCGGCATTAATTAGCTGTATTTTCAGTCGTACACCACACCCAAACAGCCTCCAGCCTAAACCCCATCCTTCCTTGTGATTACTGCATGGGCTTATTTATCCTCCATTTAATTCGCAGTTGTGAGCCTGTGGAACTCCCTGTTATGCTATGCACCTTCTACCCACAGATTAGGCAAAGACGTCCTTAACTGTTGTCCCGTGGCACAAAATAGACACTTACTGTTAATTAAGTGAAATCATGCTGGGACTTTACTTCAGTAGTTACTGGAACTATATTTCAATAATAAAATTTGAAAAAAGAAATATCAAAAAAAAAAAGCAATCACAAAAAAATTCAAATGATAAATGTTTGTTGCCTATGGAGAGGGCAGTGTCAAATGTGCAGATAGCAGAACCAACACAATCCACTAGACATGCAGTCCAGATTAAAAAAAGACACTTTCCATGGTTAGTAAAAAAAAATACCACAGGGCACTGTGCACTGTAAATGGCATTTAGGGCATACATAAATAAATAAAGATATTGACAACACACATGTAAATTTCATCTGAAGTTCCCCTTATATTTTACCTTTGGAAAAAAATCCTCTCCCCTGGTGTAAAATCTTGACCACCAAAGCCTCAGATATGATTGTTCGATTGATTTCAGACAGACTGTCTTTTTCCTGTACCTGTATTTCTGTTTTTCATGTCAGTCCATTATGACACTTAGTGCAGAATTAATAGTACACTTAAGGGTTTAGACAAAGAAAAATTCCTTTTATTTCTGATTTGTTGCAATTGTGACAAAACTGTAATAATGTGACAAAGGTGGCTCTGTTAGCTGAAACACTGTAATATTGAACATAAACAGTAGTAGTAGTCAGTGTTCTATAACCCTTTAGCATGTAGCAGTGAACTGGTACATGGCTGAGGCCAAGACACTGGAGGGGCTGCAGGACCTCTGTGGATGTGGCTGAGCCCAAAACAGGAAACACTTTTGCACCGCAGTCAGTAAATCTGACTCTTTGTGGTCTCGGATATGCACAGATGAATATTAGAGGAAGCCCAAGTCTGTGAAAGTTTAGACCGCATAGCTTGGCACTCATACTTGCTGTCTGGCCCTGAGCATAAAGGGTACATTTGTTAAAGCAGAGAAGGAAACACATTAATCAATGTGGCCTCACTCAAATGTGTTTGTTGAATTAACCTCTGAAAAAAAAGTGTACATACACAATCATATTATGTTGGTAGATTGAGGTGTAGCGTGCCGGCTACGTGTGAACAAAGGTAGTAGTAGTCAACTGGCACAGTAAGTGGGCTCTTTTAATCCCAAAATATGTTTGTAGTTGTAGGTGTGTGGAACATGACGACAACAATAGTGATATGATTTTTTATTATGTAGCCGTGTTTACCAAAGGAAAGACTCCCAAAATAAATGCTAAAAAAGGAAATATAGTGACAATTGAAGGTGAAAAAAGCTGATAGCAATCAGGTGATCAAAATGTTTTCGAAGTGCACCTGTAATTAATTTACAGCAGGCCTGATAAGCCTAAAGAGACATCTATGGCATTGGTTTGTGTTTGTCCAAGTAGAACATTGTTTTAGACTAAATATCTGCTATCTCCAGTGTTTTACTGCAATAGCAAAAAGTTCTGTTTACACACAGATTACACTTGTTTAGTCCTAGGTTGTGTTGATTGCTGGTAACTCAGCCTGTGCCTCACAATGTGATGTATTTGTGACTGTGAAAGGGATTTTCCTTTGTCTGCACGAGTCGAGGAATGCTGTTTGGCAGCTGGATGTATTATGAGGTCTTCAGAATGAACCAAGTGCATGTCTGAGTTTGGGGAGTTGTGGTATGTGAAGATTTTTCCCCTGTGTTCCCTAGCTCACGTCTCCTTCTCGACTTTCTTTTTTTTTTTTAACTCCCTTTTTTAACCGGCAGCCCCCAAAAGTTCAGGTCAGAGCATTCTGCAAAACAAACCACTTTTTTCCAGAATCAGAGCCTGACTCCTTGGCTGCTCAGTGTGACTCCACTGCCAAATATGCATGAAAATGTCACGGTTTGTTTAGAGGCTGTTTGCCGAGCTTGTGAGTTTAAACCACGGAGTGAAGACCGGAGACCGACAGAGAGGTCCCCACGACCAGAGAGACGCTCTTTGCTGCTTTAATCAGTCGACTAAGCTCTGCCAGCCAACCCCCAGCACACTAGAGACACACTGAATAAAACAACCCCTTTGTCTTCAGCCATTCGAAACAAAAAAAAAGAAAAAAAGAAATGTTGCTGTCCCTTTATATACAGTTGCTGCTTAGTTGATGAAATGGGGACATATCATATGTGGGTTTTCTCTAACTTTATTGAAACATGATTTATTCATTGTTATTTGCTTCAGCTTTTCTGACTCTCTCTTCTGACTGTATTTAAAAAAAAAAATAGAAACACAAACAAACACACATAAAAATGGCAGACAGGATGACATAAGATCAAAAATGAGCACACAAATGTTCTTACCAAAAGTGAAAAACTGAGATTGTGTTAGTTAGAATAGCATGCAGAATGTAATAAAATATTATATGCTATATATTAAGTGAAATTGTAATAAAATATCGTGCAGCCTGCTGCTCACAGGTTGATGTAACAATGTTTCTGGGTGTGTTCCTCTTTTCAATTCAGACCACAATAGGAACTCATATTTAAAAAATACCCCCAAGAGCTTTTGCCAAGTAATAGTGCTATGAAGCAATGTTTTTATGAGTCAATCCCTGTTTTGCTTGTACCACGTACCTGCTGATGGTTTTATATTGTTTCATCAACAGATAGTTGGTGGCACTGACTCCAAAATGTGCTGGCAAAGGCATATGAAGAGGACTGCGGGCTAGCAAACATGAATGTAAAATATAAAACAAATTGGCCTCTGCAAACTTTTAAACAAGGCAGGATTGCTGGACCTCAAAGTAACATATGTGTCTTGATGAAAACATGACTTTTGTTTGTGTACAAGAAAATTACTAAAGGACACCTTTTTTATCTGTTTTGACCAGATCATGTCCCTTTTAAAAAAAAGAGCACCTCTTTAGCCAAATCTAACGGATTATATTTTTCACACTTGTTATTAAGCTAATACAATCATATCTCAAATGACTTTAAAAGTAAATTATTTTCTGTTTGTAGAATACCAACTCATTTACAGTAAGTGACCAGCTCTGAGTCAGTTGTGACCTTCCTGTTTCCCTGGAATGATTGTGTAAAAGTAAAAACTCATAAAAAGAAGTGAAAAATAAGAGATGGTGAGCCAGCAAAAGACAAAGATCTTTTTTTCCTATGTATCAGACAGCAGTGTGATGCACATGGCCATCTGGTTACTATAAGAGCCTCACATTCCCTTTCTCTGGAAGTGGTTTACACCTCAGGAACACCACTCGTAGTACAGGTGTTCTCGGAAATAGAAGCATAAATGTTGTTTGATTCATGATTCGCCTTGTTTGGGCTTAGAGGGGCCCATCGTCAGCTCGGCTCTGCTGCACTCTTATTTCTCATATTTTCCATGACTGTGTGGGATACTGCACAGCCAATTACATGTGTTATCCATTATCTCGTGCTGTAGCCATGGCCTCGTTTTTTTCCTCACTTGGTTATTGTAGATGACTTGCAACACTTTGAATTGCATTTGGTCTCACTTTCAGCCTGAAGTTCATGCTTATGCAATTCATTAGGATACGTTGCAGTTGTAGCAGTTTGCATTATTTTGTTTTTTGTATTGCGTCCAAGCTTCATTATCAGGCTGTGTGTACCCTCTGTTATCCGCTAATCTACTTCACATACACAATAAATGTCTGTTGACTAAATGAGTTGTGACAAGTTGCCCAGCGTCCACAGCAGGTGTAGAAATTTCTCATCTGTGTTTATCTAGCCTCCCAGAGTAATTTCAGAGTAGGCACTGGGACAGGCAGTATATCAGTCCTAATTTATACAGGGGTCTGAGTTTAAGGTCACAGACTTGCATTTTACAGCAGTTGTTTTTATTATCCCTGCTAGAGACACAGCTCTAGTAAATGTATTGTCTGTCAGACTGTCGTTCAGGCAGTTCGTTGGTAAGCTTGCTGCTATAGTTGTTGTTACCAGTATAACAGTGTGCGGGCTTACATGATAACATTACAAGCCCACTGACCCAGCTATTGTTTTGCTTTTTTAATCAATATATAGTTATGACAGTTATAAACTGGGAGTTTGTGCATAGCAGCAAAAGTAGTCATGACAGAGTTGCAGGAGTCAGATTTTACAACAAGGCACCCCCCACCTTCTTAAGCTGTATATTGCCAGTACATTGTTTTTAGCAAACACACACACACACACACCTCTTGTTGGCGGAAAAACATAGTGGATACATGGAATGACAAAAATGGTAAAGAGTCCATCAAAGTTCCTAAGTTATTGCACAAACAGTTCAAAGAGGACAACAGATTTTCCATTACATCCTATTCTGCAGTTGCGATAAAATAAAAAAACAGTGAAACTTCCAAGAAGTTGAGGTTTCATGCCCCTTAGTCATTTATACAGTTTTGTTTGTTGAAGAGTGAAAGTAGCTGTGTCGTGTTCGTCCTGTCTGCCATCAGAAAAGAGCAGCATATTTCTGTCTTACAACCCAGCCTCCCCCCCAAGATATTTTCAGCAGGTACCTGAAAAAGAAAACCCTGTGACCATGGTGGACTGTGTGGTGTCCCGTTTCTCTTATTTTTCAAACTGAACAACAAACAGCCTCTAAGCCTGGGCCTTTTTCTCACCTAACACACACACACTTGGACATTCAGCTCAGTTTATGTCGAGCCATGTATGTCAACCAAAATACTTGTAGTGTTAACATTTCAGCAGTAAGAATTGTAATTTAATATGTTCTAATATGCGTCATTTGAAAGCAAAAAGTAAGAAAAATTAAAAAATTACAAAACTACTACTTACCTTGAGCAAGTTAATAATTACTTACTTAAAAATTATAGAACAACTGTTGAAAGTGAGATACATATATGTGGATAAAATGTTTGATAAACCTGTAATAAACGTTGAGTAAACTTACAAAGACAAAACTTTTTCGAACCACAAAGGTTGGCGTTTATCAAGTTTCCTTTTTCCCCTGGGAAGCTACAGTTTGGTTTACAGTGAAATGTTTTAACTCTGATGACCAACCTCATACTTTTTCTCTACAGTAAGTAGCTCTATAGCATTAAATGTTGCTGTCTTGGCTAAACTTTTAAAGCCTTTTAGTATAAATCAACCAACTTTCTCCCAAGTAGTCAATCCTATATGTACACCATCTTTCCTTTGCCTGTAATTATCAATACAGATTATACTCATTCTCAGATGTTTAGCATGTTTATAGCAGGCAATTAACCACAAATTTGAACACATGCATGTTTAGTTAGCCTGAAATGAGCCCTTGCAAGGTGTTTTCTTTTTCAAGATGTTGTACTCTTTAATTTTTGCTTCATGACATGGCCAATTTTTAGTTCAAAAGCAGATTTACTGTTATGGTATCTGCTGTGTCAAACAGTATATAAACAGAGTGGACTAATATTCCTCTAATGTCTAGAGAGGACATGCCTATAACACGGTCTGGTTTAGTACACAGCAAAAAATGTAATCAGCTCATGTGTGAGAGTATGAAACTCACATAGGTGTTCTCATCTTATTTTTTAGTCAGATTTTAATGGGTAAGTTTATTATTATTATTAAAGGGTGAGCTGTAAGACAAACAGCTGTGAGATTCAATGATTTATTGTGATAGTTAAATGCTACTTTTAAGGGTATGTAATATTTTATGAACATGTACAATATTGTGATATGTATTTATATTACTTGACTGCACCTCATTCCAAGGGAAGTATTCTTAAGCTGCATAATGTGCCCTGAAATAATGTTATACTGAGTGAAAAAAAGTTTGCTTTTGTGTTGTATAGATTTAAACAATGACTAAGTTATTTTGTTTTAAAGTAGCACAAGAAGTTGGTTATTCAGACTGTTATCTAATCACTCAGGCATGTGGACATACATGTTAGTTTCTTAGCCTGTAGGCATCTCTATTGTTTGGTTTGTCAAACACTCTGGCTCTGGTACTCTGTTGTTTTGAGAATGAGGCACTGTATGTTGTAACAGTAATGTCTGTCATGTCTTTCCAGGTGCTGGGTCGGTGCTTCCTCACGGTGATGCAGGTCCATTTCCAGTTTCTATCACAGGCTTTGCAGAAGGTCCAGCCTGTGGCTCAGTCCTGCCTGGCAGAGGCTCTAGCCCAGGCCCAGGAGCGCTGTGCCAATGCCCGTTCACAAAACTCCGATCTTGGGCCTCTCACAGAGCAGGAGGAGGCCTCTCGCTCATGGAAAGGTGCAGCTCAGGTATGCAGCCACAGGGCACCCCAGGAGTTCCCTGGTTTGGGCCTGGGTAATATGGGCTTCCTCTGTGTTAGCTGGAAAGCCAACTTGTCACACATTCCTGAGAGATGCTGGCCATTTATTATTTCCAGCCTCAATTTCCTATTTCTTCTTTTAGGGGCCGTAGTTTGTCTGTGAACCTCTAATGTTATGTTCTGTTCCCCTCTAAACTCCAACCCATGTAAAGAGGGCCATTTTGTAAGAGGACCTAACTAATCCCCAGGCTAATCAGTCCCACTGGCCCATTTTAAGCATTGAGTATAAAGGGAGGCAGAGAGTAGAATAGTGGGTTGATTGATCTGTTAAGCCCTGGCATACAAAGTGTTAGTCCTGGAGGGAACAAGGCGTGGATAGAGTAGAATGTGCCTTGGGGCGGGGGCGTCTAGGCAAAGGGGAGCAGCCAGGACTTTTTTTTTTCGGAAGTACCCTATTTTATATCGTGTAAAAAGTTATATACTCTAATGATTCATATCTGTTTTGTCAAATTTTTATTATAATGTAAGATTTTTTGCAGTTTTTAGAGAAAATTTGCCTGTAAAATTTACTGCTGTCCTCTTCATCTAAGTTTTGTGTCTATACTTTCAAGTATAAACAGCAGCCTTTTTTTAAATACTCGCCATCTTTGCTGTACAACTCAAACATTCATAAGTATTTCTTTTATATCCCTGTAAGAGTGTGCTGAAGTAGTGTATATGTTCCTGCTGTGTGTCTTACCCAGTACTCTGCTGTTTCCCCAGGCCACGGCGAAGCTGAGAGAGAGGGGCCGCGATGGCTGCCTGGCAGGCATCCAGGTTCAGCAGCTCTTCTGCTCCAACAATACCACCATCCCTGAGCACCAGCTGAAGGAACTCAACATTAAGATTGACAATGCTTTACAGGTACAGTATAACTACAGAGACCAGGACCGGGAACCTCATTATCTCTAATTGCAGCGGATTGTAGATTTAGAAATACTGTACTGAACTGAACTGACTGAGACCACCTCTTGGTCAAGTTTCATTTAAAAAAAAAAAAAGGGGTGGAACTAGATGACTTTGTTAGTGAAACTGTAGTATCATGGAAGTGATAGAATCAAAATCATTGCTCTTGGTGATGACAGTAAGGTTGGAATGAACATTGGCATGAATTCTCTCTATCTTCAGGCCTACAAAGCAGCACTAGATAGCCTGGGCCATAGTGAGTATGCACTGAAGGCCGGCTTTCATCTTAATCCCAAAGCTGTGGAGGCAGCCTTACAGGTGGGTTCACTCTGCAAAAATCAGTCAAAGTCTGGCAAAATTAATAGAATGATACTATAAGTTGTCTTTTTTGTGTGTTTTTTGCACTGTTCTGAACACATTTACATGCTGGTGTGTGTGCAGGGCTGCTGCAGTGAGGCGGAGGCCCAGCAGGCGGGCAGGATGCAGACAACCTCCCAGCCCATCCAGTGCGAGCTGCCCACCATTCCTGTACAGATTGGCTCACATTTCCTCAAAGGAGTGTCCTTCAACGAGTCAGCGGCTGAAAACCTCAAACTGAAAACGGTACAGTCCCTCACTCGAATGGTCAGCCTCATGCTACTTCTCTTGGTTATCCACCTTACTCTCCCTTGAACTTCAAATTTTGATATCAGTTGCCAAAAAGTGTTATCTATGTTTCTTTTATAATTATGTGTCATTCTAACTTTTTATGGATCACTTAAACAAAATTATAACTATGTTTCGAGTGATAACTCCCGCAGGCTCGTGGGCTTGTAAAAGCTCTATTTGGTTATTTGGTAGCACTTGCAGTTTAACATAAGCAGACTTTGCTGGTGGACTGCTTTGTTGACCATGTCTCTTCTCCTCAGCACACGATGCTGCAGCTCATTAAGGAGGCGCTGGGCCAGAACGGGATGACCCCAAGGGACGACTCTCCTGTCACCGAGGTCCTCAACCAAGTCTGCCCATCCAGTTGGAGAGGAGCCTGCAAGACAGCTGTCCAGCTGCTGTTTGCCCAGGCTGGTCTGGTGAGTAGACATGTTCAAGACCAGGGCTCCCACAGTGAAGCTGTATTACTTCAACAAGTGGACACTGGGGATTACACTTGTTATCTTTTGACAACAAGACATTATCAAACTTTCAGATTGTCCTGATAGAAATGTATTTATTTTAAATAGAGTCTAACATTTTTATACAACCTTGATAAATGGTTATTTATGTTTGTGAAGCTGAACAATTGTAAGTGAGCATCAGGGTGACATGAATCGCAGTAAAAACAATGAGTAGTATGCTTTTAAGGCAGTATCTTGGTTGTATTCAACAAGGATAAGCATTGGTTTTTATTTAAAAAATCAAAGAAAAACAGGTAAAAAGGAGAATAAAAGTGTTTTTTTTCTTTACATGGATCATCCTTTGGTTTTCCTCCACATTTTTTATCTTATTTGAGCCAGACAGACTAAGATATACAGTTGTGTATGAAAGTCTTTGTTGGATCCTCATTTATTATTTTGTTCTTGTTAACATCCGTTACCACAGTGTAGTTGATACTACACAGCTGAGGAGAGGAGGCGATATGCTGACGAGAACAGGCCTGTTGTACTTCACCGACACTTCTACTTAAGTTACTGAATCCTCTCCTTTTGTGTGTCTGTGGGTTTGGCAACTTGTTTCCCATTGTTTGCCAGATTTGTAATGGAGATGAGGAGATCTGTCAGCATGCTTTGAGGCATCCATGAGGTGTAAACAAACACCAGGGAGACACAAAGGAGAAAAAAACATTCCTGCAGCATCTGGGCTTGGCTGGGTGGGTCTGCAAACAGAACCCCACCACCCCCCACCTCCTGTTGGAAAGGAGAGTCATGGGGAGGGAGGGTCAGCAGCAGGACTCTCCTCAGAGTAACACCACCGTGTTTATGCTCTGGTGTTTATTTCCTCTGTGTGGTCTGTCCTGTTTTTTATGTCAAGTTGAACGAGTGTTCACATCCAGCCCTGCCAGCCCCGTGCTAACTGTAAAACAATCCCAGGATGATGGATGAGCGCTTTGCATTAACTCCTTATCTGAGCCCATGGCCACTCAGCTCAAAATAGATCACACATAGATCACACAAACGTTTACAGATTGTATCTTCCTCACACTCGCATATACATACACTCATCATACTCTCCCTATCATGCACTATTCATAACCTCCCCACGCTCACTCACTCTTTCACACTCACAGTAAGAAACACCGTGTCAGTTCTGTCATTCCTGGAAACATTATTCACCAGTGACTCCCTTTTTTCCTTCCAGCTGAAAAGTTGATGTTGTATATTTTGCTGCTGTTTCACTTACTTGCCCTCAATGACCTTGTTATATGTGTTTCAACATGGCTGACAGGCTGTGTGTATGTAAGTGTGTGTGGCTCTCTCACATGGGCAGCCAGGGGTTTCCGAGGATACACCTTTTTTTCCTTAAAATAACAATAGGGTAACTTCCTGGAATACAGAAAATGGACTCCTCCCACCTTCACTCCCTCTTTGTGACCCAACTGCATGGGTCTCGAGGAGCCAAGGCCACTTTCAAAGATCTCGCAAATAAATTTGACTTGCAGCGGGCCGGAAGGCTTGCCTGTTTGTTGTCACTGGCTTGATTGAATGCGTACGACTTCCTCACCTTGAACCACCTCTCTCTGCTTGGTAGGGAATTAATGCCAGACACGAGTGAAAAGCCTTTGAGTTCTTGGTATGTTCCTGACTGGTTTACATAGTGCACTGAGTAAAACCAGTCTGTTTTCTTTCAAGACTGTGTCAGTTTTGTTTAGCTGTATTACACCGGGAGAAGTTCAACCCCTCACTTGATTTAGCTGCTGTGTGCGTAAATGAGTCAACAGACAGTACACACACAATAAGAATTTAATATAAGGAAATATATTGCTATGAGGAAAGCTTTTCTGGCAGAAGATGCTTATGCAGGCGTGTTTCTGGGTCCCAACAGGTGGTTGTTGATACAGCTCAGATTGAGAATAAGGAGGCTTACGCTCCCCAGATCATGCTTGAGGGGTCCAAGGTGGTGGTCCAGGTTCCCTCTACATGGTAAGCATTTCAAAACACACAAAGTAGATGTCTGACTATTAAACTTCTTTATTTGGATGATTAATAATACAATCTTTAAGAAACTGTCTTTATAAAGCACATAGATCAAAACTGGATTATTACCCAGGTACAGATACATGCACTTGTATTTAATCGTGTTTTTTTGCACACAACAAAATGTAAGTGTAGCAGCCTGAACAGATGAGTTACATATGTAAATCAAATGTACACAGTCAAATGTGGGTGACCGCCATCAGCCATATATGAAATACATCAACATTATATAAAGTTGGATGTAATGACAGACCTTGAATCAAGGCATGCCAGTGTTATTTGTGCATGGGTAAAACATTTTTCCTCATAAACATCATTTTAGTTATCATTCGTGGTTAGATAATGTGAGTTTGCATTAGCATACTGGTCGAAACTCTGAGGAGTTGAGATGTTGAGAGGGCCACAATAAATCCACTATACCAATCCAAAGAAACAGTAGACTTGTGGTTCTTTTGTGGCTCTCCTCTTCTTGTTTATGAATGTCAGATGTCACAAACTAATTTCTTGAGAAAAGGCACCTGGGTTTTTATGTGCAAGATATTACGTTGAAATTGTAGTTCATGACTCGTCCTGTCATGTTGTTATTTGTCTGTGAACGTGTTTCAGGTGTTTGAAGGAAGACCCAGCTACCATGTCCCTGCTTCAGCGGAGCTTGGACCCAGAGAAGACACTCGGTCTCGTTGATGTTCTCTACACAGCAGTGTTTGACATCAATAGGTGGAAGGAGAGAAAGTGAGTGAATGTCACTACTGACAGATAACCTTTATAAACTTAATCCTCTTTTAAGTAGCTTTTCTGGGCAGCTTTTTGTACTGGTGTTGTGTATAAAATCCGATAAGATTTATATAATTTCAAAGCCTGTTAAAGAAACACTGGTGCATTTGGCTGGTTAGTACATTTCAGTTAGGTTGGGATCTGTTTGGTAAGAATGCTAACAGGTGAGCATGACAGCAGGGGTATTTTTCCCAGTTTTATAGGTCAAAAGCTATTAAAAATTCTGTGCTTGTGTCTTACTCCTTGTACTTTGTTAGTTCATTAAGTCCATTAAAACATTAAAAAAATAACAGCAATCCTGCAGTAATAGCCCCATGCAGCCCAATTTTCATCATGTCTCTACCTGTCAGTCATTATTCATAATGTACCATCAATTTACCATTTAATAGTAGTAGTTAAGCTTGTAATCAGTTAGTTCTTTGTGAACTCTTTGTGACACCAAAGAAGGTAAAAATGCACATTAGAAGCTTCAAAGTGCTGCATAAACGTCTGTCAGTCAGTGGAATATGAGTTCCCAAAGAGGGAAATGTGCTGATAATGCAGGATGACAGTCCCCAAAACTGTTCAACCACCTGCTAGTTTGTATAACTTCATGTTTACTCCTCTTGATTTGTTGGTGAAAATTCAGTGGAAACAGGAACTGAACACCAATTAAAACGCAAAAAAGTATTATTTTTCTTGGTCGGACCAAATGTATGAACTGAACTACTGGTGGGAAAGCACCCTCAGTTAAATGAATACAGATTAGTGCAATAAGTACTTCAAAAAAACCTGAACAATTTATCTCCTGTCTTTCTCCTTCCTTCAAAAGAGAGCAAGCCCTGCCTACAATTCAGATACAGCTGCAGCGGGAGAGCCCAGACTACGGTGGCCAGGCAGACCTGCCTCCTGGCACCACCTCCAAGACCTCCAGTGGATTGCCAAAAACAATATCCAAGCTGACTTCCAAGTTTACCAAGAAAGTCTCATCCAGCTCTAACAGTGGGGGCAGTTACTCCATCCCCAGCACCCCGTCTCGCAGCATGCTAACAACCAGTAGCTCTGAAGAAAAGGCCAAGAGCCTGGGCCACAATGACGGGAGGCTACAGAGCATCCTGCAGATAAGCAGCCTGTCCTGCACCCCTGACTCCAGCCAGCAAAGCCAGCTGGCCAACGGCTCAGTGTCCGAGGATCAGGGGATGAACCTGCCCACTGACCAGGAGATGCAGGATGTCATTGACTTTCTCTCAGGATTCAACATGGGAAAATCCCAGCAGGCTTCGCCCCTGGTCAAGAGGAGGAACTCTGTGGCATCTGCAAACCCTGCTGAGCTGAAGCCCCCGAGCGGACCGCCACCAACATCCCAAGCTATCTCTCACAATGCTCTGCAGCCCCCAGCTCCGAATCTACCCCAGCCCCAGCCACAGCCCCAGCCCCAGGCCCAGGCTGTGCAGAAGCAGCAGCCTCAGCCTCAGCCACAACCTCAGCCACCTCCTCTGCAGCAACAGCAGCAGCAGCCCCCACCTCCACCTCAGCAGCCTTCCCCACAGGCCCTGCAGTACTACCAGCACCTCCTGCAGCCTATCAGTCAGCAGCAGCCACCTCCTCCTCAGCTTCCTCCCCAGCAGACCCCACCCCAGGTCCTGCCACAGCAAAGAGTGGCAAACAAGTGGCTCGGCACATCTGGTCAGCAGCCTCCACCACAAGGCCCCCCAGCAGGGCTGTCACCCCTGGGTCCAATCGGGCAGTGGGGCTCCCCTGGACTGCCAGATCTGAGCTCGGATCTATACAGTCTGGGCCTGGTCAGCACCTACATGGACAGTGTCATGTCAGAGATGCTGGGTCAGAAGCCGCAGGGGCCCCGCAACAACACTTGGCCCAACAGGGACCAGACTGAAGGAGTGTTTGGAGTCCTCGGAGACACGCTGCCATTCGACCCAGCAGGTGAGATTCATTAATCTTTTGTATGTCCAATGGGTGGCTTATGCAAATCATATATATTGCACTTCGACCGACGTTATTCAAAATGTTCAGGAAAAGAACAGTTTTGTCTTTGGTCATATCGAATTTAAGTTTTTAAATAATGCTTACATTGGTAGTGTCTATGGATAGTAACAGACAAAATTGCAATTCTTTGATTTTCCTCTGGAGACCTCATCATCTGTATTGGCTTTGTGCTTATTTTAGGTGAGACATAAATGTTCCAAGCACCACATATATAAAGCCGTTGCCTGTAATCTCTTTTGTCATTATGGGATGCCCAAAGAGGAGCGTTGGTCTCAACACCCCATGCTCCTCACTCATTCAGACTGAGTGTGTGTGTGCATGCATGAGTGTGTTTGTGCATGTGCGTGTGTGTGTGCAGGTGTGTGCATGTGTGTGCCTGTGCGTGTGTGCGCTTGTGAGAGAGAGAGATGGGGGGCAGGTCTGGAGCTTTTCTGACACTGTTGTTTTATTATTAAAAAAAACTCTTCTAAGTAGAAGCTTAGCAAAATTGTTAAAACTTACAGTGCAATTATTAGTGAGTTATTTACTATGCCAGGAGTCTGATGTTCATATCAGGGTGTGCTGCGTTACCTTGAGTGTCCATAACATCCAGTTGAACCCATTAAGATGCTCGCCGTGAATATCCAGCTGACATATAAAAAGTTACTCATCTAAATGAAAATCTTAATTGTTCCGTAAAAGAAAATCTGTTTGCAGGCCTTTATTGACAACAGCAAAAAGGGACCACTATACAAAGATAATCATCATGCACCAAAGGAAAGATCATTTAATTAAATTAAAGCATTGTAATGGCAGTGGGCTAGATGATGTGTTTATTTTAGTCTACAGCTAAAGCATTCTGAAGTCGTATCAAGAAGGTAAATAATGAGGCTGGATTTGATTATTATTCACTGCCGTACAGTAGATAAATTCTCATTAATATGCAGCACTTATTACAGCACAAGTGTCATATCATGCTGAATGTCAGGGTGTAATAAAATAATCTGATACTATTTATAAACTATCTCATAACCATTCATACAGAGCCTAAACAACTTACAACTTTATTTGAGTATCATATATAATGTAGGTCACATAGCAGCTGTTTTCCCCCACATGTAGCTGCGACTGTAAGTTGACAATTTATGCTGAATTTAGTCTGTGTCAGGTGCTATTTTTACAGTCCAGCAGACTCTTTTGATTGCAGTTGAGGCCTATTGTGCAGAGTTGACTTACGGCCATTGTGATTTTTCTGCTATGGTAGACAGTCTGGCTAAACGGATTGAGCTCCAGGGAGTGTAAGAGAAAAGCTGAGGGTGTCAGAAACTCACAGTTGTGTTTATCCTCCCTTTCCATACGCAGTTGGCTCTGACCCAGAGTTTGCACGTTATGTTGCCGGCGTCAGTCAGGCCATGCAGCAGAAACGGCAGGTGCAGCACATCCGTCGCCCTAGCAACCCACGCAGCAACTGGCCAATGCCTGATGAGCAGCACAGAACCTGGTCCCACCCAGAGTACTACAGTGAGGGGTAGGTATCTGTTTATGACATTGCCCTCATTACTGGTCTAACGCTATACAGAAAACTTCTTTTTAATTTTTTTTTGTTTGTTTTAAAAGAAGACCTTTGTGTCCCTTCTGTTGATGCAATAACTTCATGTTCCCATGTGCAAAAGTTAAACAACACCCAGTGTGCTGTAGCTACACAGTGTGGTACAGTTACATCTGGATGAAGGTCTTCATGAGACCAGCATTTTAAATATAGACGCCATAAATCAATACTTACTCATTTTAAGTGCTTTTTTTATTAACCTCTCCTCTGTGCTCATACCCACACTTGAAGATGTAGCATTGTTCATACAGTATGTCTGTACCGTTGTCCCCCTTGTGTATGTGAAAGATTTTTTAAAATATGAAAAACAAGACATACATGCAGACACACACACATAAAATCCCCAATGTCATGTTTCAGGGCTAGTTTTGGGCAGCAGTAAAATGCTTATTATTAGGTTATTTAAAGTTAAGCGTCATCATAGTGCACAGTAGTGTAGATCAGTGTTTTGTTTTAATTATTATTGTGAAAGACATCATCAATATGAGACATTTACCACATTCATCATGACTGTCATTTAATTCAGCCCCCAAGTGTGAGACCACACCATCCTGCTCAGAGACTAGAGAAAGGACCACACAAACAAGCAGCCAGCATATTGCAGCGACATCTAACTTGTAAACACTGTAATAATGTTGGGGTTTCTGAAGAGAGTTTTGCTTTTTAGTCACTTTCACACACACGCTATAAAAGAGAACCCTGTAGAACCTGATGTAAGTTGATATACAGTCATCAAATGCCAGTGAATCAACAGTTACATGAACAAAAACATGTCAAAACTCATCAATTTAGTCCACTTTTAATTATCTCTGAGTGTCTTTTAACCTGATCTGACTCAACAGATGTAGACTGTGGATAGAAGCCTGCCATAGGTCGATTATTTCAGACATCATTCTCCTCTTTTCTGCTGTGTATTACCTTTTTTAAGATTCTCTTTCTCTGCATTCTTGGCTCAGTGCTGCCCTGAGACAAATGGTTAAAAGAAATGCAAACAAGTCAGAACATCTTTTTTTCCTAATATAGCAGAGTGTTAGTGGGTGCAGCCAGACCTTTCTCCAGTGCTGACAGGGCTGTGGAGATAGGGCTAACTATGCAAGACTGCTTTGAACAACTACAACTACAAATCAGCAAAACACCATAAGGAGATGACAGCTTTGACTATTTCATACATTATCGACCTTTCTTCAGTTGTGTCATCAACATATTAGGATATTATCAGTTGATGTGGTCCTGTGATACCTTTTTAAATGCCACTTTGTAGAGAGTTTTCTTGTAGAAGTGCTAACCTGGTTGTGTCCACCTCTGGTTGCATCCCCAGGGAGGCCGTCAACAGCAGCTGGTCAGCCAATCAAGGGGACTCGGCCAGCTCCAGTGACGAGACATCTTCTGCCAATGGGGACAGTCTGTTCTCCATGTTTTCTGGGCCAGACCTTGTAGCTGCAGTTAAACAAAGGAGGTACGTCCCAGGCTTATCAACAGGCTTGGATTTTTCTTGTTATTTTCTAACAGCCAACTTCACTGTAAAAGGGAACATTCAAATGACACAGTTTCTTTGAAATTTCCAAACTCAAACTCAAACACAAAACTTAATATTGATCTATTTTGTCATTTCTTTTTACTATGCACTTGTTGACCATTATTGCATAGATGAGGATATTTAAGCTTGGCTGTGTGAGACATACTCTGGACATTATTTGAGTGATGACAAAGTTTAATGTAAATGTCTCTTCTCAGAAAACACAGCTGTGGTGAACCAGAGGTCTGCACCCTGCCTTCACCACCACTCCATCACATGAGCGATGATAACCAGGTAAACCATGAACTCTGCAGTAGTCAGAGTTCTTCTTTTGATAACTAGAGTAAACACTTTTTGTGACTTATTTTTACATTTAGAATCCTTTTTCTTGTCTGAGATGCAGTTTGTTTCTTAGCCAGGATTTCAATAAAAAGGTTCAACTTGGCTGGATTTTATGGTTATATACACTTGCATGACTGTAGGATTTGTTATTGACCTTTTCATCTTGTCTAATTTCTGTTCTTTGTGTTCCACAGGATAGCAAAACTAAAACCTGGCCTCCCAAAGCACCATGGCAGCACTCCACCCACACCAACACCATGCCCAATCCCAGCTCTTCCTTATACCAGATGAACATCGCTCCCTCCTCCCAGTGGAGCGACTCCATGCAGATGCTACAGTCCCCCGTGTGGTCCACCGCCAGCGACTGCTCCCCCTCCACTGGCATCACCTCTGGTTTTCCCTTCACCCAGCAGCAGCAGCAGCAGCAACAGCAACAGCAACAGCAGCAACACAAACCCATGACCAAGGGCTTTAAATCTTTCCCCCTCAAACATGAGCACAGGCCCTCCTACCTTCACCAGTACTGATCGCAGCCTGCTGGCGAACAAGGGCCTGCAGCTCTGTTAGACGAGCCCGAGTGGGCCAAGCTGCAGCCATTACAGTCCACACCCACTGAATTGGAAGATTTCAAAGCCTTAGAGGCAAAATTAAGTACACACACTGGCTCAACATTTTTGTACCGATATTTTTCCATGTCAAACATCCCCATTTGAAAAAGAGACGTATTTTGAAGTTTTTTCAACTGCCATGTTTTACTATGAGAGGTGCATGCGTCATGCTGGCAGCAGTTAGTCTTGTGGTTGTTTCTCTGTCTGTTGAGCCGACGTCTCCTCAGACAAGAGCTGGAGACGCGCACGGCCGTCACCCACTTGCTTCTGCAGCTGAGCGTATCTGTAAAGGAGGGGATTACAAGGGGGCAGGGGCTTGAAGTGCTCTCATTTTGCCCATAATAAATATACTGTGTCTACATAGCTGTAACTGCCAAATCTCACGCAAGATGACTCAGAATACAGCTACCATCTACTGTTTCATAGCTTGTAAAATACTAAAGTTGAAATATAAATATTTAGTTCTTTTTATTAAGAGGCTTTGAGCAGGCTCAGCATAAATATAGTAAGTCACTGCAGAGGTGTAATTTGAGAGAAATATACTACTTTTTCAACAACTGACCAGAGTTAAGAAATATAGCAGTAACAATGTGCCATGTTGGTATTTATAGCACTTGCAGAATATTATTTCCAACCAAAGCGTTGTTCAGAAGATGAATGGTGCTGAGGAGATGAGGGAGTCTGAGATTATTGATGAACAGTGAAGTTACACACCCTATTGGACAAGGGAACATCTTTCCAACCAGAAGCGCATTCATTTCCTCCTCTTTAATTGGCAGTTGTTTGCTCGAGATTGACACTAACTCCCATAAACTTAACTTTTTCTTCTGTTTAATAATACAATATTTTTCTTGTACAATTACTGACAGTATTAATCTTATTTTTGTATTTTCTTACATGTTATACCATTACTGTATGTTAGTATTCTTGTAGGCATATTACGTAAAACATTATTTTCCACCTCCCAATATGTGAAAAAGCACATTTTTATTCCTACAGAGTTGAACTACACCATCTATCTATAAAGGTTACCAAATATGCCATGCTAAACACTAAAACATTGTGTGATGAGGGTGTTTTCGAGCCCTTGTTTTTTCGGTTTCTATGGCAATGGGCTGCATTTAAAAGCCCAGAATGTTATCTTTTTGTGATGTTTGCGGATGCCAATGTTGCCTGTATTTATGAAATGACACCATGTTTTCAGAAAACTAACATACTTAACATGTTTACAGAGAACTGTTTGCTGTATATACATATAAATATATATCTTTTTATAGTTAATGTGCTTTGCACAATCAAAATATAGGGTTTGTTGCTTTTTGTCTGTGTTCTCTCCCTAACTGTTGCAGCCTTTTTTAAAGACATGACAGACCTTGGACTGTAACTGTTAGCTTCTCAGCTGTGTCAAATGGTTTACTAGTGGCTTCTACAAAAGAAAAAATAATAAAAAACATGTTGCCCTGATAGAAGATATGAAGGGGGACTGCTTGGCTTATGTTGCTTATTGTTCTCTTGAGCTAGCAACTGAATCTTTCCAAGTGTACCAGCAATGCAAAAAATGAATAAAAATGACTAGCAATCCGAAATTTCTGTCTTTGTAGTTTTTCTGCTGAAAAGGCTGGAATGTAAAGATGTCCAAAATGTTCTCAGCTCCTGCTCCAACCTGTTTATCTAATCAGACATCCTGTGCACTGATGCTGAATTGAACCTTTACAAAAATGGACACCATGAACAACTTAGAAAAATAGGGATTTTTAATGCACTATTCATATACGGTACTCAAAAAAAAATTATGCCATGTAAACATTCAATATAACTGAACTGAAATACCAGTCATCCTGGAACTGGTAACATTATTGAAACAATAATGATTATTGGTAATACACTTTCATGTGATCTATCACAATCGTATCCCGACTTCACTGACAGAAGCTGCCATCAACACGTCCCTCCAGGCCCCTTTACGGCTGGTGCTGAGCCAGGGGCTTCATTAGATGAAGACTGAGACCAGAAACCAGAAACAACAGTAGAGCGTCAGGGATAAGAAACTTGTCAATAAAACATTTCTTATGTATAATCACTGCAGATGTTCCGGGTGACAAGTGGTTCTCCTTACATTTATAGGAGGGGGTATGTTGTCTGGACTGGCATCGGCTATAGTTGCCAGATAGACGATGTTGCGGTGCAGGATCTGTTGGTATCTGATGGCAAAGCAGAAAAAAAAACAGCTGAAAATACCCGGCGGACGAAGATATGCACATCCGCATACACAAGACACATCTCATAACGGTGTGCATTTACTACATGGATGTATTATGAGAACTTTTATATGAGTTCTTAGAATACATCCATGGTTTACTAACGTGAGCTACCAGAAATGTATTATGCATTATCAGTAAGCTAAAGTGGCAGCAGAGCTCTGGGGGTTGTTTTAACTTACTGTACACACTCCACTGCACGTCCTTTCTTCATATACTCCGTGATGCATCTGACTAACTGATCGTTTTCATCCAGCAACTAGGACAGACAAACAGAAGAAAAATGAAGCACCGAACCGTCTTACCGTCTATCAGTAACGTTAGCTAACGTCAGTATGTTTATCTAAACAGGCTTTGACCATCTTTGAAAGTGGGGCCTGTGTTTAACATCAGACATCTTTAAGGAATAACATTAATGATTGAAAAAATGTTTAAAGTAGGCATAAAACATAGCTATGCGGAAACAAATGATTAATTTATACATATATATATATATATATATATATATATATATATATTAGTAAAATAACTTAACTAACGTTAACTAACGTTATGTGTCAGTGCCTAACTGCTAACGCTAGTCACGCCACGGATTAATATGTGGGGACACAAGCTAACAGCTAGTTAGGCACCTCTTTCAGAGTCTTTTACGAGTGTCTTACCCTTTGTATGGTTTCTTGATTAATTTTTGCCGTTCCCCGTAGTTTCTTTGGCACAAAGACAATCGACATTTTGTGGGAAAGAGTTAACTGCACTTGATCCACCACTTGTTTGTTTGCTACAGAGCAGTTTCCCTTTCGCCCACCCGCCACATCTTCTTCCTCGATTGTATTTGCGAACAATTGTGTCATTCTTGGTTTTTTTTATTACCGCCATCTTCTGGAGAGCTCCGATATCGTAATTCTAAACTAAAAATACATTGACCTGTCATCCGTTTCTTTTATGGTTTCTGCTTTATTTTTAAAGATAACTGTGACCATATCAAATTTTAAGATGATTAAAATGTGACCAGATGGATTTTTTTTCACAATGTAGATAATTTAGTTTAACTTACTTTGTCCCATCATTGCTCTGTTCCTCTTCCCAAGGGAGATGGAGTGTTTTGGATCCTCACTGACTGTACAGTAAACACCATTCTTAAGCCAGTTTTCTATATACTACAAAAAAAAAATCGAATTTTAGGGAAATTTTGAACATCTACATAAATTAACAAGCACATTATGTCCACAGAGGATAATCTTTCGGATTTGCACTCCATGAACTGTCTTGTTATGCCACCCTCAGGCCAAAATGTCAGAACTGACTCAGGACCAGGTGTGGGCCCCAATAGAGAGGATAGTTGTGAGTTTTCTCAAACTATTGTAATGCTTCTTATAAAAAATATTTTCTAATCACACTCTACTGCCTGAATACAGTTTGAGGAGACAGCAGATGGATACTGTCCTTTATAATTAAATTTCATGTGAACTAGCATAAAAATACTTTTTAAAATACTATGTCTGAAGGGTGAAGCTTTAGTATTTAATCAAAGTGACTTGATATTTTACAGGACAGTTATCAGGATTTAATTTTCATAGCAGACGTTTTGGCATGTCCTGGCAGGGAAAGCACAGGTATAATTGATGCAAAGAACAGCAGCTCTGTTGCATTTTATTGTCCTTCGTTCAAGCTAACAGTTCAAACTAAAATAGAGGACAACCCCTCAGTGTTATCAGTTATGCTTGTGTTTTTCCTGTTATGACAAACAAAATGTCTAATGTGAAAAAGGACTAAAATGAAAAAAAGATTTAAAAAAGGGAATAAACTGTTTCAAGTTTTGATTTGATTTGATGTAAAAAAAAAGATAGATAAAAGCGATTCTCTCACATTAAAATAAATGCATAGTGGAAGTAAGTAGACAAATTCTGATAAAGGCAACAGGTTTTGCTTTCTATGACTGAACTGATCTCATGTCACCACATTAAACATAAACAATTATATTAGAGGAATAAAATAACCAGATGCAGACACTGTTTCCATTCTCTCCACTGATTCTGTAAACATTAGAAATAAATGGCCCCACACTTGTTACATCCGCCGTTATATTGTTCTCAAAGAACAAAGACACTCCGTGATGTGAGTAAGAAGATTTACTTCATGTGTTGTCATTCGCTCTATTTAAAGCAATGTTTTCTTGCCTTCTGAAGGCCACTGTATGACTGCACAGTTACATTTTGCTTTCAAATTAAAATAGGCATTTTCACTTACTTTTACTTTTCTAGAAAGATACACAAAAACAAAGGTATTATTTGGGAAAGACTCAAGAAATGTTGCAGAAGAGTAATGCTGTGAAACTTCAGGAATCTGTGTATGTATTAAAAATACAAGATCAAAGACATGGATATTGTACAACTCTTTATTTAAGTAAAAACTCAATTTTGCTGATATTCTCAAGAAAACAATTCCTGGTTTACAATTCCAGTGACTGGAAGGTGTAACAAACATATGAAAACATGTCAGTTTGTAATAATGCAGTAATAAGTTTTGTCTCAAATTTAATCTCGCTGGTTATTATGAAAGCCTTCAAAGTGATCGTTCCTACTGCTATTATGCTGTGATTAGCAAACTGTGCAAAATCCAGTTAAACTGCACATTTGCAGCTGGGTTGCTTTGTTTCAAACAACCACAGAGACTGAGAAGGTTCTAGTTTCACCATATAGTGCTTTCAATACTTTTGGGAGAGCTGCAAAAATTTACCATTCTGAAGGCAAAAGTACTCTGAGGTCCCTAAAGTCAAAAAGAAAAAAAAAGTGAATCCCACCTCCCCCCAACACACTGGCACCTCATCCAGTTCTTGTCCCTTTGTCCCTTTCACAAGTTGGTAAAAAAATAAATTCACTCCAGAGAACAATCACATTGACAAGAGGAGCTGCAAACAAGCCAGAGGGCTGAAATATATCGGAAATTTGTACTGAACGAACATTTTCAGACACCTTTCAATCCATTTACAACATTTCTTATTTTCAGTTAACAATCCTTACAACACTGTAAGTACTTCATTTAGCTGAAAACAGCTGAGTGTAGAGACAGCAGGAAACACAACAGATGACACAACTTTAAGACGATTCAAAGTTCTGATAAAAAAAGGAACATGCGCAACAGACGGCTCAGTATGTTCTGGGCATAGAAAGGTGAGTGAATAGGTACTAACAGGAGAACACGGCCGGGCTGTCTATTTTTGCACAACCAAATGATGATACGTTCTTTTTGGCAAAACAACAGAGCATTTGTTATCCAGATCTAAGCAGCTGAAGGTTATTGTGAATAAGCTCAAGACTTTCCTTTCCTAAGAACTTCTAAAGGCATCAATAGCAATGGATGCTCCTCTTTCACAGATCAAATCACAGGAATATTCTTTATTTAGTCAACTATATAAAACATCCGGTCCAAGGAAAAAAAAAAAAATCTAAAGTCAAGAAATAGTTCTAAGACTAATGCATTAAATGCCATATGGCAATCAAAAGACTGGTTTGCTATTGATCGCTTGTTACGGGCCTCAGCCGTTCAACTACAAGCATAAAGCTGAGACAGAGTTCATCTAGTGTTGGAGGCTCCAGGGTTCCCAAATAATGAAGAATATCTCTTAAAAATCTAAACTCAAAGTCTGTGTGAAGACCCACAATTTACTGGGGGGGGGGGGGGGGGGGGCTAAACCCGGGGACAACCACCCCACCACTGCATGGCCCCTCCGCACTGCTGGAAAATTGGGATTGGGTGTGCTATTTTTCCAATTACTTTGCC
Organism: Acanthurus leucopareius; assembly: GCA_029814765.1. Classification (NCBI taxonomy): domain Eukaryota; kingdom Metazoa; phylum Chordata; class Actinopteri; order Acanthuriformes; family Acanthuridae; genus Acanthurus; species Acanthurus leucopareius. Next base: position 18,913,522 of record JAQMCX010000001.1, on the reverse strand, counting down.
AT
>JAQMCX010000001.1:18848660-18913420 GCA_029814765.1 Acanthurus leucopareius | reverse complement strand
CCCCCCCCCCCCCCCCCCCCCCCCCCCCCCCCCCCCCCCCCCCCCCCCCCCCCCCCCCCCCCCCCCCCCCCCCAACGCCTGGGACACACTCCCCACCTCTGCATGGCAGCTCCTCACTGCTCTCACTTTGCTATTGCTTGTCCTATTTTTCCAATTACTTGCCCATAATAATGATTTTTGGCTTTTTGGAGAAACATGTAAATATGCTCTTGTTTACCTAATGTTGATTTTTCATGTTACATATTCTACAGACAGACATTGAAGTAGAAGTGACAGGTGACTGTTGCTAGTATGTCATTATGACTATCAACAGATCGTTCTCACTGTCTATTTTTGCTGAGAACGAAAAAACAGACAGCACATTGAAACTCTAAAGACGAGCTTCTGCAGCTGTGTGTGAGCTGTGCTGTCCCTGGGGAAGGGGGGGGGGGCCCTGTGTGACTGCTCTCATTTGTTAACACGGGTGCCAGAATGAAAAGCAGGAGGTTCTGCAATGCACACACAGCGTGCATACAGGCAGTGTGTCCCAGGCGTGAGCCAAAGATCCATCCATCCATCATCTATGACTGATTAACCTTTGGAGGGTGTGAGGGAGCCGATCCCAGCTGACACTGGGTGAGCGGTGGGATACACCCATGACGGCTTGCTAATTCAGTGAGCTGAAGATGAGCTAGATTTACATTCGTTCATTACAACTCTCAGCTCAGACATTAATTCTTTCAGTTGGCTTTGATCGCAATACTTCATCGAGAAATTATGATGTCCATAAAAGATAAAACTGTTCCTGCATCCTGGGTAAAAATACCAAACATGTGGCAAACAGAAATGAGTAAGTCTAAGTGGAGAAAAATACAATGCAACAGGTAATGCAGTGAATTTTGGAGCCAACATACATCATCATATCAAAAACGGAAAGAAAATAAGAAATAAAGCTATCGATCACATGACCTGTGATCCACTCACAGTATCGGTGGGCTTTCTGCATACAGCTTTCAATATCAGAGACAACTTCAGTAAGAATTGAACTTGTTTGATGCAAAAATACAGAATTACTCCAAAGCATTTACACATGTTCTTGTTAATCTGGTGACTAGGGCAAAAAACAAATACCCTGTATCTCAAAGTGGAGAATTGGGGAGCTGCACTCTCACCCCCTGATGTAAAGCAGTCACCGCTGGTGACTGAGAGGATGTCGTCATTCTGCCTGTCAAAATGCTGAGACCAAAGAATTTCTTCAACGGTAATCATTTCATGCTCAGGGGCTACAATTCTGTGTGGATCCATCGCTGCAGTACTATGCAGCCACCTTGTTATCCTTCTGGAAAAGAACAACAACAACAAAAAAGTTGGAAACAACCATCTGTCTTTTTTTTTTTTTATCTCTTTACATTACAAGAAGTGGATTCAGCATGTGATGAATACATTCATTTATTTACCCTGTATTCAAAGTCAGAGAAATCACGGCCTCCTCTGCCACCCCTGAATCCACCTCTGAAACCTGGTGGAGCACCACGAGGTGGCCCGAAGGAACCTCTGCTCATTGGTCGCCCTCGGCCTCCACGGGGCCCCATGAAGCCTCGGCCTCGGAAACCTCCTCTTCCTCGACTCTGTCTCAGAGGGATGCCGAATGTCTCGGAATTCATTCGTCTCTCTTCAGCCCAGGTCGGCCTTCGGTCCCTGACACACACAAATAACTGATCAGGATTCCATCTTTTTAGGACAACCTCGAAACATGGGATACAAAAGTTAGGCACCACAGGCAAATACAGGACTATGGGAAAAATGGGAAATATCCTGTAGAAGCGCTTTAGTATTTCCGTATGTAGAAAACAGCGATCAACAACTGCCATTTGGTGTGTCATTCTGAAAAAAACTGTCAGCAGAAATAAGTCAATTTAGAGTTTATACATACAACTATAACAGTGTTAAAAAAATTATTCAGTTCAACATTCAATCAAGCTTTGTTTGTCTTTGTGTACTACTGGTTATATGGTCTATTCAAAGTGCAATCATATGGTAACACTGTGCCATCTTACACCCAGTGTCACTGTAACATGTGTAGCCTTCAAAATCTAAGTATTCCCATGTTTATTCCTCATGACAGCTTTCATCCTGATTTTAGTCCCATTGACCTGTGGTGTCTCCCTCAACGTAGCTAAGAAAATATGAGACTTACCTTGAAAATCCTCTTTCGCCCGATTTACTTAAAGAGATCAAAACAAAAGTATTTCAGTATATTAATCAAGTGCATTTCACATGTTCTAATCAATATATTAAGGCCTATGATCATTTCTAACGTGATGGAATGGGTTCAGAGAATATAATATGTTCATTTGTTGTAACAGTAGAACAATTTCATGAAGTGATGAAGTAGTTCTGATCCAGCCTTTAGACTTATGAGCGTTCAACCTGGAGTACCAAGTTTGTACTGGATTCTTTTATATATCCATTATTTAAAGTGTAATTGTGTAACGTAACACAGATTGCCTCATATATTTCTTGAAGCTGTGCGATAATAAGTGTCTGAACTCAGCTTTAAGTGTTTGCAGCTGACATAAGAATTCATCCTATCGCATAGATTTGGTTTCATTTTGAAAAACAACAACTCATTTGGCCCATAAATTCAACAAGAATTCAAACTATGGATTTTTTGAGATACCTTGGGTCATCACAGGACAGGTTATCAAAGAAGGACTTGGACTTGTCATAGTAGCATGTGTTTATCACAGCCTCCTCCTCCTCGTTGGTCCCCTCGTTGGCCGGATGTTCCGAGTCATTTTCTTCTCCATTCAGAGCCTTGTCATCTACAAAATAGGTTTTAAAACATCAAACACATTAATGACTGAGTCAACCAACAAAAAGCGTCTAAAAAATGATGCAGTGATTTGTAATGTATTTGCCTCGGGCAATTACACTGTGCAATGAACAAGCCAAGCAATCTGCAAACTGATGTCTACCTCAGTGCAGTATTTAGAAATGTAAAACATTACAGATTAAATACCATGCAAATATTTCATTGAGTTGATACTGTTTTAAAGTATTTTCACTAACCACAATTGAAAGATAACCTTCAAATTTTATAAAAAGAAACCAGTCTACCCTTTAGAAATGTCAGTAATTGCACCTGTCATTTTGTTTTTAAAGAAGTTTTTATTAACGCCCAGATTTTGGATCACACACATCGACTCAATCAATGCCTCTGTGTTTTACACTGTTAACGCTTACACAACTAACGAAAAACATCCCATAGTTGTTAAAGTTAATACTTTTCAAACTGTAGCCATATCAGTGTCTTGTCAGTCAGGAGAAAATGTTCATTTGCTCTAATGTCAGTTATGAAGAAAAGACATTTTACCTTTCAGCCTGAGCTTGTTCTGGAGCTCTTTGTCAATCTCATCCTTGTGGAACTGTGCGTTGGCAGTCTCAAAGTCAAAATCTTCTTCAAATTTCATGGGGCCATCTCTACGCACGTTCACCTTGCCTCTGCTGCGGTTTCCTCTTCCACGGCCACGGCGGATGGACTGAGCAGCAGCTGAGAAATAACAGATGGGAAACTGACAACCAGCAATGCTCCAACAAGCAACGTTTACACCTACTGTGCAGTCAATAACACTGGGACAGCAGTACAGCACATTGTCTTTACAGTGAAACCTGAGATGTAAGTGCTAATTACAGCTTTAATTTGAGGATGTCAACGTCCATCTCAAATGAACTGTAGAGTAACAGCAGCCTTTCAATCCATCATCCCTATTAGGTGCCACTGTCATTGAACAACCTAACATAAACTCAAAAATTACAGATCCAATCCAACTCTGTAACCAAATGTAATTGTAGTCAGTGACTGACTGTAGGATCCAACCTATTAAAAGACATCTAGTGCATATTCTGGTAATGTTCTATCGGACCTGTAATGCACATTTACCGCAATAAACTTTCAAAATAAACACGTGTTTTTCCTACCCAACTTACAACATTTAGCATGTGACCAATTAGACAGAGAGGAGAACAATTTCCCTTATCACAGTTAGACCTATTTTTACGTCCATGCAAGTTAATATTACTACTATTACTTATGCAACTAAGGAAAACAAATATTTTAGTGGCTGTTATTATAGTGTTTATAGGTGTTATTAAGTAAAGGTGCAGAACTACCCACCAGCAGCCTGATGTTTGTTTGGATCCCGGTTTTCAACAGCACCATGTTCATTATCTGGCTTTGAGTGCTCAGACACCTTCTTAACCTCAGGAGCTGAACAGCAAAAGACAACACTTATCATAAATTTCACACAAAGCAGTGAGAACAAAGCAATACATGCATAAAGGAATCTCTAGTCACCTCACTATTTGATTATATTCCAAACAGAGAGCTACAATGTGGTAATGAAAATGATCACAGATATGTCTTGATTTCAATACAATTTAGAATTAGTTATTTAAACATAAACATAATAACAAAAAAAACTTAGGTGTAATAATAAATTAATCTGAATGCATGTTACGGTCTCTGGCTAAATGGACGCAACAATAAAGGGGGGTGGGCTCTGCTGTGTTATTAACAGTATGTGTCCAGCAGTGGAGGGCAGCCACTGTGCTGCACTGTTAGCTCCGGGGAAAGTCAGCTCTGTGCAAGAGGCTGAGCAAGTGCAAGGTTTTTGAGGTGGAACAGACTGAGCTCTGAGTTATTTTAATCACCTCAGCTTTGGATTAAGTTGTTCAATTAAGCAGTGTGTGTTGGTCAACCAGTCAAGTTTTCTAAGGCTGATCCCTTCTTTAAAGCATTGATGTTAGTCTTTGAGTGACTGTGTGAATACAATTCACGTTTATCTTGCAAATGTTTTTACTTCTACATTAAACCAAAAATGCAAATGCTTCCTTACTGGATCAAAATGCAGCGCTGCAAATTGTGCGGGTGCAATGCGGCCCCTTCAGTTCAGTTCTGCCTATTTAGCTTTTTCAACACCAAATAATAAAATAAAACTTAAAAAAAATTTTTTTTTTTAAATTTAGGAATCACAACAGAATCTTGTATGTCCCATTGTGATGTATTAAGGACCCCACACCACATGAGCGCACAGTGGTTTAGTATCTTTAAGATGACTTCAGTTACAGAACACATTTAGCCAACTTTCAACTTTGTGAGAAAAACCAACAGAGCCAAACTAGACAAAAAGAGCATTACAAGGTCAGCATATATCCTTACCCTTTCTCTGCTCCAGGAGGTCTGGTGGCTTTTGGCTTCCAGCGGCAGGGCCAGTGGGTCTGGGAGCCGTGGCCCCTGTCTGACTCCTCTGTCCTACAGGTGCAGGTGGTGCTGAGGCAGCTGACGAGGCTGCTTGCACTGCCTGCTCCAGAGCTGGGCTTTTTGTTAAAGCGTCCAGCTGAGGACTAATGCGTCCTGCAGAAAGGAGCAAAGTTAGATTTAAATGATCTGATTTTCTTAAAAGCAGAGGCAGGGCAGTTTGCCTCGCAGCAGAGATAATGAGAGATTAAAGTTACACATAACGGTGAGTGATACAACATGATGTTAATTTGGTAAAAGAACTGGAAATAACACTAAAATCTAATACTGGCACATCAGCTCAGCATATTTGCAAAGCAATCCAATAATGCAACAATAACAAAGAGAAATTCAATCTATACATGTAGTAAAAAAAAAAAAAACCTGACATATTCTGTCATAAGTATCCCTTTTAAATACTTTAAAATGTCAAAATGACATGCTCAACACCTGCCTCAGAAACAGAAGCCTTTCTTACAGGACTTCCTGGAAAATTTTTAAATTATTTGAGTGGCAATGAGAAGGGGTTTTGATGGATCATTGTAGTGAATATGACATAGAACTCTATAACCTTTAACCCTTGCATTAATCCACTATGAACAGTTGTTCTCAAAGTGCTTTCAATTCTGAGTTGTAGTTCTCATGTTTGATTGATGACCAATGACATACTAACCACATCTATGGCTTGCTGTATTTTATCATGTTATAGCACACACTAATTGTGTACATTGTGATGAGCTGCATCTTGTGAGTGTCTCATGTTTTGAGTTTTCATTTAGACACCTTTGTTACCGTTCTTGGCCTAGTGCTCTGCTTTACTTTTACTTAATTCTTACCTCCTGCTCCTGCAGATCCAAACTGCTGAGCTGCCAGAGGTGTAACACCAAATTGACTGTATGGCGACACGGGAGGTCTGCTGTATGGAGCATAGGGCCCAGTTGACGGGAATGATGGTGCTGCTGCGGCATTGGAGGATCCAATTGATGACTAGAACAAAATATGCAGAATACTTTCAAAAGCTGCAACAAAACAACCAGCCCTTGACACAAACTCATGTCTTACATACGGGATACTAATAAATTTTTTTTGTTATTTATGATCACCGACACAGACAGCAACATCCACCAAAAGACATGAAAGTCCAATTTTAGTTATAAGAAACTCCAAAAGACATGTTGTAACTTTATCTATCACAGTTGAAAACTGTTGAAAAAGTTAGTGACACTTACATGCCCAACAGTTTATGATTACTGACACTATGAAAACAGGACTGTTTTACTAAAGTATTAGCTGCACATTTAAGATGTTTAGAGACAAATTTTGCCAATTTTGAACTAGATTTTTATCATTACATTGCGGGTGGTTTATGCAAAAGAACAATTGTAGATTTCCCTCACTGCTGTCTACACTTAAAGCCCACCAGTTTTTTGCTAAATGTCCGTTTTTGCTTTTTTTTTTTTAACCTAAAATGTTTTCAGATACATATCTCAGTGTACTTTTTATTTATAAAACCCATATTTTCTGATTTACTAAGTTTTCTTTAGTAATTAAGCAACAATTAATAAATATCAGTGTCTTTTAACTGCATAGACAGCCCAGTTTTAGATAAGGCCCATCTTTGTAATGAAATACCTCTTCAACATGAGAGTTAAAATACTTGAAAAAGATGATGAACCTGCTCTTTTTCACATCAGAAACTTTGACTTGACATTTTTGGTAAAGCTGTGTCACCGTTAACATTTAATGACTGCGCTCTTCTTCTAAAGTGTTCCAGTAAGACATGACAGTGAGAGTCTGTATGCACATGCACGTGAACCCTAAAGAAACTACCTAAAAACTGTGCTTTAACTTTGCAGAAAATATATACAACATGTTACAAACTGCCATATATAGCTATTTCTTGCACAAGAAAGCCAAAAAGTCATGTTACTTACTTGAACTATGGCAGGGTCCTGAGGCAGGCTGCTAGTGGCTTTGGGTGGTTCACAGACAGTTAGGTCTTTTATATCACTTCCTCTGAAAATGATGTACTCGAACACTTCCTCCCGAGGTGGAATAGGCCTCTCAGTAGGTCGGTCTTCAGTTCCAAAAGAGCGAACTGTCGAAAAAAACAAACAAACATGATAACTGAAACAACTTGACACTGTAAGTCTATTTTGAAGCCTTGTAAATTGGTGTTAAAGTGCAGGCACTTGCACTACACAATGTACAGAACTTCATTTAAATAATACTGTCTCACAGCAATTTAAGTCTTCTTTTTCATGCAACGAAAAAAGTCACACAATGATTTTCTGTGAGTGTATTGCTTCACATCTAAACTAATCCTCTTCAATAACATTTTTAGTTTTGAAAGAAAAAAGGAGCGTAAATGAGCCTATGTTTGGGCACCACGGTTTGAATTTCGTTTTCTATCATGGCCAAACGTTATATAGGAACCAAATTATGAGATACAATCTAATCGCTACGCAAAAACTAACCATGTCTTTAAAAATCATCTACTATTTGACGTAATAGTTCATTTGTCAGGTTTAGAGTGAAAGGTTATCTGCTTAGCTTACGTTACGTAATAAAACTAAGAAAGTTATCCGAGTTCACCAAACCACGTTGAAATGAACTAAGCTTCAAACCCGCGATTAAAATCTAATGTGTTTTTAAGTAACTATAAATTTACTTTCTCGTACATTTTATACCACTGAGTATTCATTAGTGAGGACAACAAACTTCACGTTAGCCAAACACAAGGTAAACAAAGGACGCACAGTGTTAACCAGCACCACTTAGCTACTGGTTAGCTACAAAGCTAGCTAACTTGGCTAACTGCGCTTACATTAACTTCTGTTTTGTTATCGCTAACACTTGTGTAAGCTAAATTATGACCCTTTTTAATTATCAGAGTCCACCACTCCTATTTCTAACTTACCTTTAGCAAGAGCTACTGTCGAGTTTTCAGTGTCAATGGTGTACAAAATTCCTTCATAGCGAATCTCGGCCTTGGAGATTAGGCTAATTTTGCTCCCGATGTACGGCGTTCCTCCTCCGCTCATATTTATCCGCTGATTTTAATAACGCACTTTCCACGAAATCTATCCTCTGGTAAAAAGACTGAGAGTTTTGTTACTTTAAAGGCTGCAGTATTAATGCTACAATACACGGATCAGTATGTTTTAGGCCGAGACAGACTTGTCCGTTTCTAGACCATTTCTAACACGACATGGCCGTTTTCATTTAACTTCGCCCGCCGCTAAGCATGTTGGGAAAAAGGCTGTGCCTCTAAAGTTGCCTCTTGTTCCTCCCACTGCCACCCCTTCTCGTAAATGATAAAACAATTTATTATTTGGCTAAAACATGGTAAAAAAACAAATATTATCAACACCGCATATACGTTTTCGATCACATTTACGAATATTTTGAAGGAGAAAATACATCAGTCAACCGCTGATATCTCTACAGAGGTTTGAGGTCCAGATATTCTATCATATCGCGATACTACACTCTGTTCCCGTTCCACCCTGCCCCCAATGGTGGCAGATAAAATAATTTATATGTAAAAAATGTATATTTTCTGCGTAATCTGTTTTTGACACATCATTGCACGATTTTTGCACGGTAAAATCCGAACCGAAGACACCAAAACACCCAGAAAGTGACATATGTTGTGTGATTTTGTAACTACATGGTACTTACACTTTTCCAACAGTTTTTCCTTTTCACTTTTTTATTCATCCTTATACTTTATTAAACAAGACTTGAAGAAGATTCATAAAAAAAAAAAAAAATTAGGACCCCCCTCTCCCTCTCTCTCCTAATGACGTCAGATTCATTCCCACAATGCCCAGTAACACGCAGGCGCACTGTAAAAAAATAAGACAGCTATCTGTGATCAGAGATGGCGGGCGCCTCCGACCCCCTGGAAGATATGCTCTTTTCAGAGGTGGATGAAAAAGCTGTGAGCGACCTAGTGGGCTCTTTGGAGTCACAACTTGCTGGCCAGAGCAACCCTGTAGGGAAAACAGACGAAAACGGAGGCGCTGGCTCAGTGGCCCCCGCTAACCATCACTTAGGAAAAACGCTACCAGCTCCAGTGGGCACCACAACACTAGAACAACAACAACAAGGACGGCGTAATAAATCTGAGATGCGCCAGGAGATCAACTCTAAAGACGGCAGCCCGGATAAAACTGTTACATCTCCTTCTCTGGGCTGTACCCCTTCTTTTGGCGAGCCTTCCACCACTTCGGCTGCCGGTGTGAACGCCACTAGCAGCGGTTCGCAATCACATGGAGCATCCATCACAACACTGACTGCATCTGGTGTGTCAACTTTGGCATCGACGCCAGCCAGCATCAGCACCACTTCCAGCCGAGTGTCTAAGGTAAACCAGGGCACGGGTGAGACATCGACGGAAGCCAGCCCACCGAGAAAACGCATTACCACCCCACGGAGGAGCGCGTCGGCTCGGATAAAGAGTTTGAACGGCGCAGCTGTAACGACGAGAAGGAACAGCAACACAGCGGTGGCTGAAAGCGTTAGCCCCGTGGATGCCAGTGCACCGACACCGAACTCCACTCGACCGGTGACATCCTCGATCAACACCTCGACGTTCACCTTATCCAACGCCAACCTCCCTGTTGGTCAGTCAGCTATCGCGCTCGACCGGGGGACTCCCACCATCGCTTTGCATAGACTCCCGAATCACATCGTAGCGAGCATAGCTCAGAACGGCAACGGGACCAGCGTTTCGGCTTTGGTCCAGCAGAGCACTCGTACAGGAACCATCACCTCTTCGGCGTCACAGGGGGACCATGGCAAAACACTCACAGACACTGGGGCTTCCAAAACAGACGATTGTCAGTCAAAAATTGTAATGTCAAGCCAGTCTGGCAGTGCCAATTCTGCAATAAACACTGTTCCCCCTGCGCCTTCTGTTGTCACACCAACGACAACCACAGCAACAGCTACAACAACCACAACAGTCACCCAGCCTTTGAGCTCTGCCACAGCTGCTGTTTGTGTTGCAGGAGTAGCAACAAGTTCTGCATGTGGGGCTGGTCAGACTACATCAGTGACTACCACATTAAGCATGGTCAGGCCCACAGCCCCCTCTCCAACGCCGGCTGTGGCCACCCCTGCACAGTCTCAACCCCGTCCTGGACTTACCGCACCTCAAAGGATTGTAGCCCCCCAGCTGATTGTCAGACCACCTCAACAGCAGACAACTATTCAGCTTCCTCCCGGGTTTACCATCCCACAGGGTAAGGCTTGCAGGAGCGGGAGGAGAGCAGCAAGAAGCCACTGTGTTGAAACTACTTTACGTGACGCTCATTGTTTTGTTGTCATTAGGGTACAGTGTTTGTTTGAGAGTCTTCAGTATGAAGGGGATTATGTGTAACATCTTGTTATCTTACAGCGTTTGTCTGAATGTGTTGCAGAGGCTTTCTGAGTTAGCCTGTGTACATACTGTATATTGTATGTGCCTGTTCTTGAGAGACTGTGAGTTTTGACATGGCCACCTGGGGAATCAAACACTTCACCCAGCAGTGTAGGTGCTGTGATGTGCCCACTGAGCCATGCAAAGTATTAATTATACACCAAGCATCCTTAACACAAAACAAACAAGACAATCATGAAATAATCTCTGAGAAATAAAGACAAAATGTACAAAAAGTTTGCAGTGAAACTGTATCAAATGACACATATCTACACATTTTGATAATAAGATTAAACCTGTGATTTTTTTTTGCTCACAGGAATTACTTTAATGTGACCATTCTGTTGCATTTACAGCTGAAATAAATAAATACTCATTTGTAAAGGTTTATGAGAGCTCACAGTCAGGAGAAGAAAAGAGTCTTTAAAATGAAATCCTGTAGAAGTGGGACTAACAATGGATTCATACACGATATACTATTTAGATATAAAAACAGAAACTTCAGGGCTCCTCTTTTGCACCATAGAGTAGTTAGGTGAATATCAGCTTGTCTGCTTGACAGTCCCCGGAATTTCGAACATGCTATTCAAGAAGACAGTGTGATGGAATTTCTTTCTGAAAATTGTACATGCTAAAAATACAAGAGTTCTTTAATAAGTTTCCTGCTGCTCAACAAAATGCAGCTGGAGTGAAACTGAAGTGAGACCTGTTGCCCTCCACACATAATTTGCACAGCTTATTTTTGTGTTATGCTTCTCTGCTGTGAGTTGGGGATGGACAGGGGAATGTTTTTGGGCAATTCAGCTGAGCGTCAGTGTTAACAGTTTTTTAATCACTTTAGAGTGTATTGTTGATAGGAAACACTGCAGATGGATTTTTATTATTCTGTAGTTCTTTATTGTTAGTTAGTTAGGTTTATTTGTTTCGCTCATGGAAACAGACAGTCTACATTGAAATCACAGATCATTTGTTTCATTACATCCCATGACCCAAGAGTAGCTGGAGGGGCTGTTCCAAGATTATAATGGATTTCAAATTCCTTATGGCCTGTAGTTGCCCCACCAAACTTAAAGAAGTATGCTAATTTTCCCATTAAATAAATAGGCACACAGGTAGGGAATACCTATACAACCACCCGCCAAATAGTGCTACTTTTTGGTGTCCCTAATTTGGTGACCCTGTTTGCAAGGTGTTTGTGACAAGTGGGAATCCTACAAAGATGAACAAATGTGTAATAAAGAATTTCATCCTGACGTCCAACTGATGCTCTGATTTCCAAAGAGTTCTAAATCTTTACTTGGGTTGCAACTTGAGGAAGCAGCATTGTACAGAGTGTTGCAGGTACTATGAAACAGACGACAATACATGATGGTGTGGCTTAATGTGAAAATAACAGATGAGGGGTAATCTATTTATTTCATCAAAACATCACAAAGGTGCCTTACATTAAGAATATGGTTATATACAACAGAGGAAGCTCATTATTTTGTTTTTTGTCAGCCTTTTTAAACTTTGGAACGTTGCTTACAATGGTCGTTTAAATGCTTGCATAGATCTACTTGGGGTGTCCCTTTATATAATTCTAACAGACAGCTTCCAGCCAACCAGAGCCAAGTGTTGTCAAGACCCCTGGTGTAAGATCATTCACTATTCAATTCCAGTGGACTTGACATAACCCAATTTGTTGTTTCTGTTTGTTGCCATTTATCATGAAAATCAAATTATCTCATTTGTCACCTCTTACATACTTTTCTTGGTCTTGAAATTGTGTTAAAGTGGCTCTCCAGCTTAAACATTGCATTTACACTGTCTTCTTGTTTAGAATATTTATTTTCAAGTTGCTCTATAACCTGCTAGGATTTTAAGGATGTAAACCTAAACTAGGATGGTTATCTCCTTGTGGCCAGTACAATCCACAAACCAGCCATCGGCATCCAAAAATATCTGCTTTTGGTCAGTAACAGTTTGGAAGACCGTTCAGTGACTATGATGTAATAATTTTCCCTCTAATGTTTGTCCCCTGCGTTTCCTCAGGGATGGTGTTGGTACGAACAGAGCTGGGTCAGTTAGTGATGGTTCCTCAGCAGGCTTTGGCTCAAGCTCAGGCTCAAGCTCAGGCTCAAGCCCAGAACAACATCTCTCCAAGACCTGCCACCCCTACAACAGGAGCGTCTTTCAGAGTAACAACTCCACAGGTGAGACTCTGCTACAGAACCCACATGGTAGCTGCCACATGTTCACTTTTTTAAGCATGACCACTTAACAAAGTATCACTCAGAGCTCCACTGTGCAACAAAAATGACTGAATATGCAACCATGTTCAAAAGTGTGTGAGTTAAGTGTGTGTGGTCTCATTCATGCAAGTGGTCCAATATGGTGGAGAAATTGTCCTGCACTGCCTTTTACATGTATGCATGCATTAGTTAAGAACAAAGCTGGCGCATGCCAGAGTAAGATAAACAGCATAACTGTATCAGACGTAATCCATACATTTGCAGGTTGTCATTTCAGGCTGTCTGAAGATTGATTATATGAAGAAAATACCCTGTTGTCTTTGCCAATCATATCTTTGCTGGTAGAAAACAGTGAATGAGAGCAACTGGTTATCCATTTAAAGCATTAAGGTGAATAATAAACCATGTGCCATACGTATGTCTGATCAGTGTTCCATAACATGAAGTTTTGTATAATTTAAGTTGCAATTACAATCTAATAATATTTTGAAATCGCCAAAAATAAAACAAAATGTTAATTTTTTAGTCGGCTCAGAAGTTTTGCTCATTTTAAGAGCAATGCACATAACCCAACAACAGAATGGATAAAAGAAACTTGCTATATACATTCTTTTTTTTATGTCACTATATTGTTGATAGATACAGAAAAAATACTGTTGGTCTGAAACTTGCACATGAATATTGAAAACAAAAAGGTTGTAATCAGTCATACTGCTGTGACCAGTTGGCTACACCAGTGTCACAGGTGGAAGATTTAGTTTGAAGCTCTGTTAGTGCACCATAATGTTTCTTCACAGCCAGACAAAAAAATAAGAAGAGGAGAAGTGAGAAATCAAGGAGCTGCGCTAATGAATACTAATGACATGTTTGGCTGTGTACCATGGTATGCCTGGTTTTGGCGTGGATCAGGATAATTTTTTTTTTTTTTTTTTTTTTGTCTCCAATAATGGAACAAATAGTGGATCATCTAATTTGTGTGTCCAAAGGTACGTCACACACAATGGGATTTACTTTGGAAACATTCCTGTGCTGAAATTTAATCTTAAGGTGGTGATTTTCATTTTGGTAAGAACAGATCAGTATTATGCTTCCTGAATTTGATGTAGGGTTTGTAGGGCTGCTAACTGGATCAACTTAAAAATCCTCTGCTGCCTGTTGGTAGACACGCTGTGACACTTACAGCAGCATTTATGAATAAGGCTTGCATTGCTAATTGACCTTAGGGAAAACCCTCAAAATAGCAATTATTTTTCAAATTCATATGTACTTATCCATCAGTGTGTACATATAATATGAATAACAAAAATGGCTGAAATAAACCTGCTTCCACACTAAAAGACCACATGGTAGGTATCAGAAATAGTGTTACCCTTTGAAAGACATTAGCCTCATGTATGCTGTATTAAAAATATATGATAAATAACTTCAATGCCAATAAAATTTCAGAGTGAAATAGCATGCATAGGTATATGGTCGTTGCTTTGGGATGAAAATGTGTTCACCTAAGCCTGTTTTACGGCAGCCAGCTAGTCCAAACAGTTCAAGCATTTGGCTCCAATCCATATCTGAAAACTTAGTGTGTGAATGTATAACAGCATAATCTATCTTAAAGGACTTGCAATGAGATTTGGGCAATTAAAAAAAGAAAAAATAAACTTTATCAGAATATTTGTCAACCAGCTTTGTGAAAAAGCTTTCTTTTGCAAGAAAGCTTAAACTTTCTCAACTGAGGGGGAAAAAAGATATTGGAGTTGCATTATCTTTGCTAGACAGTAACATTACATGGAATGGACTGAACCTGGAAAACCATATTTAAGATTAAGAGAAAAGTTATCATTTAGTACAGTACAAAAACATCACACAGATACTGTAGGACTATGGACAGCTCCAGGTGCTGAAATAAAGCCTAATAAACTTGTACACTTAATGAACTGATCAATAACTAATTAAAAGGCAAATTATCTTATTTTAATAAAAAATCAATGAAATTTCTGTTTTTTAATTTGAAATCATTAAAAACAAAACAAGCATATTCTCACAAAAGTAATCAAATGACAGTTTTTTACATTTTCCTTTTATCAACACCACTTCTGATTCTTTGATGAAGAACAACACTATTACATCAATACACTGGCATCACCATTACAGAATTCACCACAAAAGAACACTGACACAGTATGGGTTTTGAAAAAAAATGTTGAAAGATAAAAAACAACAAAAAAAAGACAACCAATCCAATGCAGGCACATACATGTCAGGCACTGATGCACCCACACAGAGATGGGCTGGATCAAAACACATCAGCGAAATGCAACATCACATTTCCTCTTCATTTTTTACAGGCACAGAATGTATTAGGTGTTTGTAAACTCAGCTCTCTCATAAAAAAGAAGAGATAATCATTTTTGATTTTATTAATCCAATTGTTTTTGGTTTTTTTTGTTTTTCATTTAGGTTTTTATGTATCCTTTACATTTTCCGGACACTTGCATTGTATGCTTTTTTTAAAAAAGTGTTCAAGTGTCACATACACCACAATGAATGGACACATTTTGGATCAGAAACTCCTCAATGCAAAAATATGTGCTGTCTCTTGGATGCACTTTTCCTGTTTGTGCAGCAGGTGTAGTGTCACTCTTGTCCATTTTTGGCCATACCACCAGCCTCTCTGCCATTTGAGGATAATCATTGGCCTGAAAACAGGGTGGCCATGTGCCAAGCCTCTCTGTGTGTTGGTGCCCCATTGGCTGTTCTGTATGTGTAGGTTATGATTTATTGTCTTTTATAAATTCTTTGAACTTTTTACTTTCATACTCCTTTTATTGCACTCGAAAGCCTCCTGCATTGCATCCTTCCAGTGCAACGTTAGCTCGAAGATGAAAACTAGGTGGAGAGAGGCTGCAGGACACAACACTGGTTGTGCTACCAGGTGTTTTTACCATGATTGAGGCTGTTCCGGGGGGTCGGGGGGGGGCAAAGAGTGGTTTCCTAGATCTCTTTCAAGGAGATGTTTTTCTTCTCTACTCCCACCCATTCTTTCCATTGCCCTTGCCATGCCTGTGTCACAGTCCTCATGCATCTTGTTGTCTCCTCCTGCCTTTTATTCTTGTCCTCCAAAGCCTACAGCTCTGTAATGGAGTTACCTTGTTGCAGACCTGTTTGTAAGTGCTAAGGCCTAGGCCACCATTCCCCTGCTTTACTTGCTCTACAATGTCCCAGTATATGAGCACTGCCTTTGCCTGCTTTGTAGTCTTTAATGGGGGTCCTTTTTCTATCAAAAGCAAGGGTGAGGGCAGCTTGGGCTACAGATGAGTCATGTGATTTCTTAAATGCAGTTTTACTTTATCACACCTGTGATCCATTGTGAGGACGGAGATGGGTAGCTCTACTCTTTTGCTTTAGAGCGCTATTCTCTTGAGGCACCAGGCAAGACCAAACCCCCTCCTTGTATATGAGCACAACAGCCTCTCCAATTTGTCTACCTTCAAGACTGGAACTTCATATAGGTGAAAGGGGCCTGACCTGCATGAACCAAAGCTTCAGCTTGCCAGGAAGCATTTCCCTGTAAGCGCTCTCAAGGCTACTCATAGCATCCTTCCCAAGTTGATCTTTCTGCTCTCAGCCATTGAAGGATGCATGGTACCATCGTCGTTGGCTCTTTTCAAGACTGATGTCAAGACTGTTGTGACCATCTCTCTTCTACCTTCCCTTGCTTTTTTTACATGCTTTTTTAGATGGAGTTTATTATTAATAATAAAAAAAAATGTTAGGTTATGCTTTAGTTTTCAGAACCTGACTGATATTTAAAAGAAAGTGGGGCACAGTACGTCAGAAAGTAGGTTATCCAACTACATTATTCTGTACATTTCAACATAATGTATTTCTTGCTAGCCATTAACAAATTCAGAAAAGATTTACTGTTTTTAAGGATGGGATAAATGTCCTTGGGATAAGTGTGTAGTAGTGACTGAGGAAATGTAGGCATATATTTTCAGTAGGATGCATGAGAGTCTTGGTACAAGGCTCAAAATGAACTTTATTGCTCCATTCCCAAAACTTACAAGGAAGAGCACTAAAATTGTTCTGCAAAAGCCAGACTGACAAGGCGTGCTGCCTATGTGTCGACAAACACTTTTCTTTAAGGGCCTTGTAAGCATAATCGTTTGCTGATGCTGCTTATGTCAAAATGCCAGAAAATCAGCCCAAATAATTGGCCTACCTATTGATCAGTCTATCTCATGCTTTATGTGATGGCAGCCTCAGGCCATGTCTTATCTGCTGGCCTCCAACTACACACAGAGATGCCCTAATGATCATCTCCAAAGCTATAGTGAAGGCACAAGCGGGGAGATGGTTAACCTTGCAAGGCTTGACTGCTGAGATTTCAAGTCTGAAATCTCAAGGGGTCAATCTTTAAAAGCTCCAACCGGAAACCACGAGAAGTGGCTGCAAGCTTGTGAAAAATGGGGCTGCCGAAGAGGTTAGCGTGCAATTTGATCAGAATTGGACAAAATTTCCTCATTAAAAGAAGAGCAAAGAACACGGCACGAAAGGCTTTTCTTGATGGAAAAGATGTTTTCCCTCTTCTCCTGACTGGCGTCCACAAGAAAAATTAATGAAACAGACATAATGTTCATCCAATCATCTTCCAGCGCATTTTTTAAATTACCTGCCCCTTTCAAGCAGAGGTGTTCTGAACTAGGATTACTGAAGTCAAAAAAGTTTTTATAAACCATATTTATTATCACATATATTTAATTGCAAGTGAATTTTTAGCATCTAGTTGTCATGCATCAGCTTCTCTCCATTCTTTCCTGCAGAATTTTCTGATAATGTTAAAGTTAAAGCCGTTGACCTTTGTCAGCTCTAATGCCACTGATTGCATTGGTGTGTGTGAATTGGCGAAACTTTGATCTAATTAACTGTGTGGGTACACACACACTTCGTGTTGGGTGGGTTTCCCCTCATTAGGTGAACAGCTTTGCTCTAGACCCTAATTGGGATGCAATTAATATGTTAAACTGTGTAATTATAATGAATGATATTCTTGATTATTTTACTTATAGATTAAACTGAGATTAATAGGTGAATTAATGTCTCAAGGCTTCTTAATGACTCCATGGGGTCCTCATAAAAATTTAATGAGCCACTGAATCATTAATTGGAATTTACTTATTATCACCTGTGGATACATCATTCATGCAAAAACGTGAGCTTGTGCTGCTGGGCCCACACCTTTAGACCTTAATTGCTTTTAATAATGAGAGTATTAGATAGATTTTCTCTTAGTTTCTCTGTAAATCAAGTGGTACAGCTGAAATGGTGCAGACAAATATTTCTTCTGATTTGAGCATCTTAACCTCTTTGGACTAGTGTCTTTTTTAGTTTCTGACTGACCTCTGAACACATAACACTGACATGTAGGTATGTTTGATTTGTTCACATTGGCATGTTTATGGTAAACATACTTTATTAGAATACAACTTGCTTAGAAATCTGCCTGCAAGGTTTTTTAAACTTCTACATTCAATTGATGCCTTAAATGCGGTGCATTGTGTCGCTCTTAATTGTTGATTTTGCCGTTAGAAACTGTAATTGTGCTAGAACGCACATTGAAATTTCCCAAATGAACTTATTTAAAACTGATAGCTTTTTCTTCCTGAGAGTCAAAAGCTCAAATACTGAGTCATTATTCATTGCAGGTATTTATAATGTCATGTGTGTCACGGTGAGGGGATAATGTTTCCTCGACAGGGATCTGGGAAACATCACAAAAGGGAAGGATGGTGAACAGTCACTAGGTCTAGTGATGGCCTGGCTTGTGGGGCCTGGCCCTCTCCGGCTCGGAGGCTGAACCTCCCTCCCTGTGATGTGATGGCCTGGCTTGTGGGGCCTGGCCCTCTCCGGCTCGGAGGCTGAACCTCCCTCCCTGTGATGTCGATGGGTTCTTGGTGTGGTGGGCCTGGGGACCCTGGGCAGGTGGTCTGGGTGGGCGCCTGGAGGGGCCTGGTGGGTTACCACTAGGGCTCGGTTTCTTGGGGAGCTCTGGTGTTGGGCCTGCTACACTGTCCTGGTGGCCGCCGTGGTTTAGGCCTGGGTCAGTTGCTCATGGTGCATTGCCCCTTGTTGGGGGTGGAGTCGGGGTGCATCCCAGGGGCCGGTGGGTGGTGAGTCTGCTGCATCCCTCTGGGTCTGTACGTGTCGGGATGTGGGATGCATGCTGGGTGGAAGGGTAGCGGGTGGGCCCTCGTGTCCCTTCCCTCTGGTGGCTGGCCCCTGCGATTTGGTGGTGCTTGTTGTTCCCCTTCCGGTCACCTGGGCCTGCGGTGTGCCTGGTGGCTTCGGCAGCTTCTTGGGTGTGGTGTCTTGGTTGCTCCCGTGGCTTTGGATAGAGGCTTTACCCACCTCACCCTGCTGAGCCTTGGCAACAACTCTGTACACTGGTGATAGTTTCCCATGCATGTTTGGTGAATGCTCACATGCATGCTGACCTTGATCTATCAGCCCCTGCAGGGACACATCATAAAGACACTAATGGTACCCTCCAGAAAGTGCTGAATCAGTCTTTAAACTCAACACTCTGCTAATATCCACTGTTTATTCTACTTCGAGTCTTGCCCTCCACTGGGCCATTTCTTTCAAACAGGACTCCCACATTTCTGGTGACCAATATAGTTCTTATACTGTCGCTATCTTGTTGTGGGTGTTAAGAACAACACAGCTATCCCCACTCCACCTCATACTCGCAGCACTGCCTGTCTTCCTCCTCCCTGTTACTTCAATCTTCTTTTCTTTTCTTTTCTTTTCTTTCCTTTGTCTTTTTCTTTTGTTCTATTCGTCATTCATCTATCTAATTATTAATTTATTTATTTTTTCTTCTTCTCCTTTCTCCTCCATCTGTGACCTATCTCTCTCTAGTTTCCCCCCGATTCACTATGGTGTAGCACTGCCCTCCCTGGCTGACAACAGTAAACTCTATGTAATAAAGTCTGATTGGTCAGTATCCAAGGAAGGCGGGTGACGATCACAAACACGCACTAAAAGAATAAAAACTTTGGCTGCAAGACCAAAAGTCCATCAATCTCAAAAAAAAAAAAATTGATACCCAATGTGGTCTCAAACTATGAGTACAAATGCAGACAAAGAAAAAAAAATATATAATGTCATGTGTAGAGAAAATCTGAAAATATTCAAATTTGCTGAGCTGGAAGCAGTGCTGTTTCAGTATTTTTGATATAAATGTTTGAAAACAGTTGAAAGTTATCTGATTGTTTTCTGTAAAGTGAACATATCATTCACACACACACACACACACACAGAAAGAGAAAGAGAGAGAAGTGTGAGAGAGAGAAAGTCTTCAACTAAGCTCTTAAACACTTGTCTGTTCTAAAAAAAACAAAAACAAAAGCCTTAAAATTTTAACTCAGAGTGTTTTGAAACTCATATTTGACCTGAATTAAGTTTTAAAATGTCAACCAATGACTATATAAAGATATTTTTCAATTCACAGTCATTGATGTCATTAATGTCACTGAAAACACTTTTAAATACTGTTCTGTGATGGTCTATTCTTCATGGTACACAGCAAATGATTGATAAAACAAATCTTTTTACTCTTTCTTAAAAAAATAGTTTGCAGAAAATGTTTTCACAGGTTTTCTAATGATAAGTAAGGCAATAGAAGCGGCTTTTAAATGTCTTTTGGTTTTTAAGCATCTGGTCAGACAATGGTCAGCAAAAAAATGAGTAATTTAACCAACTGCAGAAACCTGTTTTTTACTCAAGGCTAAGTACTTAACTGTACCTCAGATGTTAAGAACTGCATTCTTCCAACACGGTTCGTTCTGGCCTCTCAAGGCTGGAGTGAAGAGGCCCACTAAAGAGCTTGTTCTTCATATCACTAACTGTGAGGACAAAAGACCAACACTAGGGGGCAGCATTTTATTGTCTTTTTTAAAAATGACAAGACTTTTTTTTTTCTGTGGTCCTACTTCTGTTTTTACTCAGGAATCAAACCTTTTTCTGTTACACTTTCGTTTTATATTAAGGACTCCAGTAAAACGTCTTCTACTATTATGAGTATCGAATTAAATAGTATCAATGGATACTTTAAAGAGTTTCAAATAATGTGGCTTTTATACCATCAAGTCTGACTATAAACGTCCATGTAAATACAGTCTTAAGTCCCAAACACACACATATTGCATAGCAGTCCACTGGATTAGTGTGAATATATCGTACTAGTGTGTGCTGTACCCATCATACAGTAGCAGTATTACACTGTAATGTATGGTGGGCATTTTTACATTCTTAGTCAGTATTGCTACACTACAGACTGAGCTGACTGAGGCAAAACTGAGATTAAGTGCTTTACCATCTTAAAGGAAAAATCTACTCTCAGTTACTCTGATACTTTTGTAGCAAAAGAAACCTCATATACATCTCATGGCAGGTGTACATGTTGGCCGAGATAGAAGTCCGCATCAGTTACACAACGGTCCCCTCCAGCCTTTATACTTGTAGCCAGCCAAACCTGTATCCATCCTGTTATGAACCCCTCTTAAAAGAGAGTCGCAGATTGTCATTGCCTCTCACTGATGACAAATTAGCGGGCTGCGGCATTGCCATCTCAACAGGAAAAGCAGAAGCAGGGAAATGAAAGGGAATGGTGTTTATTCCCAGAGCTCAACCCCTCTGTCGGCCTGTCACTCTTCCCATGACCCTGAGGGGAGAAACGGAAGGCATCCTGAGCTTCCTTCCTTCCATACCTGTTAAATCATTCATCATCCAACTGCCTGATTATTTTAAAAAGCTAACAAGGCTTCGGTTCTTGAGTGTGTTTGTGTGTGTCTGTCTGTGTGTGTGGGAGACGGAGAGAGAGTGAGCAAGAGAGAGGCATAGCTAGCGGTGGGATGCACCCCGTGGCGCTTACCAACCCCCCTCTACCCCCACCAACACCCCCATCTCTTCTCCCCTCATCCTTCGTACTCCCACTTCCCTCAACTCTTCAGTAAGCATTCTTTTGCATCCTACAAAACTTTTAGTGGAGGGAAACCTCCCTCCTCCTCTCTCTTATCCTACTTTTTTTCTCCTCCATGCTCCACTCTTTGCCTCCTTCCCTCTGTCCTTGGCAGGGTTGTGTGTCTTCATGTGTGTTTTCATTTGTATACAGTTTATTATGTGCTTGTATATGTGTTTTTTGTGTGTGTGCTTTGGCCTGCTTGTGAAAGGAGGGCTGTGTGCCAGAGGTTGGGGCAGAGGCCCTTTTGGATTGTCTTGGCCCACTGACAGTATAGCAGCCCTGAAGTGTGTATGTATATGTCTGTGTGTGTGTGTGAGTGACAAACCACTTGGCATCGCTGTGGTTTTGTGGCAGTTGGCTCTGACCGCCCAGCCATCCCATGCACTCTCATGCCTTTAATATGCTAATAAACAGAGAACAGACAATCTACCATTCGCTCTGACCATATCCTGCACAATTGTAACTTCCTTTTAATACACATTTTTAGAAAAGAATGTTTTCAGTGAGCCTCTGGAAATAAATATGATTTAGTACAATCAAATATTTACTTTGTACTCCTTGTCTCTAAATTTATAAAGCACATCTTGGTACTCAGGTTGGTAAAAATAACAAACAATCACAGACATGGTCTGTTTGGGCTGAGTGTGACTCCTTATTTGACTTGAATATATTGTTATGTGAGATTTGTGACTGTTGTTGAAGCAGTGTGTACAAAACATGTTGCTCAGCAATGTGTAGTGTCGTAATCTTATCAAAATTGATTATCTTTGTTTTAACATCCAAGTAAGTAATATCAAAAGGTGGAATGTGGAATTGAGTTCTGTTTGTGTTTTCTGTTTGCTCTTGTCTGTGTTACTTGCATCAGTTATGTCAGTTATTGTGGTGTCTGTTGATTATTAAAAATCTAATTAGATAAACTAATATAATGTTAATACAATGTTTCAAGAAATAGCAATGTTATATAAACTGTACATACTAATCATCCTATGTCTAAGTAAAAGTTAAAAAATAAATGCAAAAGCCTTAAAATAAATCCCAAGGAGATATTGACTAAGCCTTTTCCTGTTTCAAATTAGGTCCTTTGGCACTTTAAAGAATATTTATAAGACCACAATACCATGCTGAATCATGCTTAAATCATGCTTTGAGAAACAAGGGTTTACTCATTTACTGTTACACTGAGTTAACTGTAGCATTTAGCCAAAAAAGAAATGGTCTTGTGTGTACATATCTAATCACACGTCTGTTGCTGCTTCCTCTGCCCTAGCAAACCAAGTTCTTAATGGACTGATCTGGACCTGCTGGTCAGTTTGTGCAAGAAGTAAAATCATTTTACAAGGATTTTTACTCTTTGTTCTTTGTTTCTTACTTTTTAAACTTAAAATAGGAATGCAAGAGAAAGAATTTTCGTTATTAGTAAAACCGTCTCTAAATGAGTCTCCGCATAGGTAAGTGTCATTGGTATAGTTGCCTGAGACACCAGCAGTATGACACCAAGACCCACTGCAACCTGACCACACACACTCTTCTCTGGTTCAGTCCTCAGCATCACCAACATGCTGCCACTTTCTTTCTTTTCTCCTGCTGTCATGACCTTTCCTCATCTGTCTGCGAGGCACGCTGCTGCTCTTTTCTTCCTCTGTTGTTCTGTCTCTCTCCTGCTGTCCTAGTCTTTTCTCCTCCCTTCATTCACTTCCTCTTTTTTTTCCACCCCTGAAACTGACACGGTCTCTCCTCTGTTGTTTGTCTTTTGTAGTGCCTTGTGTGTATTTAGCGCTCCTGATTCCCCTCCTCCTCCACTTTCACTGATATCTTTATTCTTTCTTGTTTCCCTTTTTGTCTTTTTCTTCTCTCTGCCTCTGTGTGTTGCTCTTTTTCTCTCCTGCAGTCTCCTGTGACTTCTCAGACCACCAGGCAGTGTCCTCTGACCCCAGCCAAGATGGTACCGTCTGCCTCTCCCACTCCTCCTAGCCCTGCCCTCCAGACCTCTTCCTCTTCCTCTTCCTCCTCCTGTCCTGCACTCCGCCCAGTGAGACAACCTTTCTTACTCTCCCCTTTTTTTTCACCTCTGGCTCCCATTTTCCTCCTTAAGCCTCACTGTCTGTTGGTAGAAAAAAATAGCATAGTATAGAGGTCACAGCGTAGGATGTGAACCAAGTGGAGGAATACTGAGTGATAATAAAATAAATGAGACTGTTTTTTCACACCTGCTATTTTTGCTGTGTCAGCAGATAAAAAATGACCCCAATACTCCCTTCAAAAAAAGTTTTGAAAAAATGTTTGAAAAAAATTGAAAAAACATATTTGTTGTAAAACATGTTTGAAAAAAATGATTCCAAAATGATGGTATATGAAGAAAAGTTTCATGTGCATAAACATATGAATATGATTGTGATCTTTTAACATCTTTTTGATTTGTTCATGTTTATTTTTACTACATTTCCAAAAAAAAAAAATTCTGTGCCAACATGGAACTGGTGAATGTCACATCTCCCCCCAAGCACATGAAGGAGCAATCATAATTTATTACTGTTGTTTTTAATTATCCTGAGAATTTACTAAGTTGCTGTGGTATGTTATCATTTGATTGTTAAAGATACAGTAATAAACATCAAAGAACTTTGGCAACACAATGTATCTACAGAACGAATAAAACCATTTATTTTTCCCTTTAAACAAAATGTTCCAAGTAAGTTGCCTACAGTGAAAAAATGGGAATAATAACTGATTTCTACCAACTTAAACTAGCCGCTGGGTATTGCTGCCCTGGCTGCTCATCATAGCATCCTGTTCTGTACACTGGCACTGGTGGAGATAATATTTTAAGTTGGCCTCCCTGTTTCTTGGGAACTGAGGCTCTGATCAGACCCATTGTATCCTTTCCAAGTCCTGTGTGTACAGACTGTATCCAGATTCAGCTGGGATGCAGTGCAGATTTTATTTCTCTGCTCTTATTATAACAATTTAAAACAAAAAACTGTGATTGTTGCTAAACAGAAAATATACGACAAACTTAAAATTTGGCACCATGGGAACCTTCAGATTTGACCTGTATCTGTACACTAACTATGCAGCCCTTCAGTGCTGATAGAAATATATTTTGCCACACCATGCACTGCAAGACTACATCACATATTAGAGTGTACATATGGCCACGCCCCCCTTCATGTGTGGCTTTAGTTATCTGACCCTAATGTGTCCTCTATGCGTTTTGGGTGCATTCACACCTGTATTTAGAACTGTCTACTTATGATTGCATCACATACGATGTGTTTTATTTCCAAGTGTGAACAGGCCCGAGAGATTTCGAAGAGGTGATGAGGGCTTTAGAGTGAGAGACTGCTGACTGCACCTCATCTGTTGAGCAAAATTTGTGTTCAAGATGTAAGATTTTTTAAGTCATCGATACCTTCACATATTTGCTTGAGAAAATAGACAAGAGGTGGCTAATGTCTGGCATGACCAGGTACAAATCTTGGCTGGTAGTTTCCATTGTCAGGTAGGTGACTATTGAGAAAAGCTTCGATGGCCTCCTGTCTTTCCCAGCCTCCGGCTTGTCACCACCTCCCCTTCCTCCTGCTTGTCTGTTAAGCGATGTCCACTGAAGTCAGGACACCAGATGTGACAGGAGCACTGCGGCGCCTGCCTCCTGTTCTCTGTGGCCTTGCTGCGAGCGAGGCGTCACGTCCTGTTTATCTCTCTGTCTCTTCCTTGCTCTTTCAGAAGGGCCCTGTGGCGCCAGCCGTGGCTGTGACGGCTCCGCAGCAGACCCCTGTGGTTATGTCCCCCCAAGCTCCTGCCCAGGCGGCCTCCCAGCCAGTGCAGCCTCCGCAGACAGGCATCGCCGCAGCCCCTGGAGCTCCTGTTGTGTCCCAGGTCAGGTCTCTCTTCAGCCCTTCCCCCACTCCCGCCATCTTCACCGCCCACACTCCTCCCTAAAGGGTGCAGGCACTGTCACAGCTGCCGGCAGGCTGGCTGTGTCACAAGCTCAGCCCCGGACCCACAGCCTCACCGCCTAACACAGCTGGCCATGCATCGAGAGTCTCACACATGCCCCCACACATTCACACTCATACATTCACACAAGTGAATACCAACCAAAGGACATGCAGCCTGAACATAGAGGCATGATCCACAAAGAATTCAGAGACACGTGGACTTGCAGATACAACAACTGATGCAGGCTCACATAAAAATATTTCACACAGAGATACACAGTTCTAAAAAACAGGCTCACATCTCCATGTATTTAGGGTGGAAAACCCCTCACAGAGGCTACAGTTTGCTGCAACAGGCAGGTTGAGCAGACAGCTTCTATGTCTCATGTGGCTACAAAAATTACCAGGCGGCACTGTGCTTTGATTTGCGACAAGTGCTTGTCAGTCCTTTTATCAGTTCAATTAATTTCATTCTTTAGCACCTTTGTTATCAAAGAAATACAGAAACAAATACAAGCCCTCCCCCTGCTCTCGGTCTGTGATTTGACCCAACACCTTTTTGTTGACATTAAACATCATCTTATGCTATAGCAACATAAAACTAGAGATGTGAAGTGATCGTAGCAGCTGCAATGACTGACATCATGTTGATAATGAAACCCACAAGTACTTAGTAGTCACCACTACATTATTACAATTATTCGGCAGCATACCTTTTGGACTGGATTTTGTTTGTGTTGATAAGTCTGTCCACAGACAAACAAACAGACAGACAGATATTTATGTTCTTGCCAATCAGCTTATTATTTTCTCTTATAATAATGACACATTATATATTCATAACCAATAACTGCAGTATTGTCTATTTCTTGTATCAAACAATGGAGTATTTCAATAAAACATATACATTGCATATCAATACTAACGTGTTAAAAAATTGAAAACCACATCAGTGGTAGTTCCTGCTACAGTTTGCCATGATAACACATACACCACGCGCACACACACACTCTCACACAGACAGACTCTTGAAGTGAAAACAATACCAGCCATGCTGTTGGTCTGGTGATGATTTCCCTCAACGTTAATCAGCATCTTATAAATAATATCTTTGACCCTAAAGCCTTTGAGACATTGAGTATTTTATGGCTCAAGCCGCCCTCCTTTTTTCAATTTGTCCTCAGAAGGTAAATAATTGCTTTCTTATCTTCTACAGGAAATGCAAGAGAATGTCAAGAAGTGTAAGAATTTCCTGGCCACACTTATCAAGCTGGCATCTCACAATTCTCCGTCCCCTGAGACTTCCAAAAACGTCAAAGCTTTGGTGCAGGACCTGCTGGTGAGCCTCAAACATGAAGAAACACTGTTCATATGGACATCATGGGAGTATTGTGACTGTATAGTGAAGACAGTTTTTGCACATTGCCAGTTACCTCAGTCCAGATCAAGTCCACTTAGATTTTTTAACTTTTTCTACATCTAAGAGGAGTATTATAAGAATTAGCTTTTTGAAAGTCATGAAAAACTTTAATGTTTGCTGCTTTTTATTCACAAGTAAACAGATTTTATCAAATTTAATTGAATCATTCGAATGGAAGTTGTTCTTTTAAAGTGGGACTTTATTGTTTTGTAATTTAAAATATAAGTAGGCGTAAGTCAGCGCTGACGCTTTACTCTGTTGTTGTATTGAATATTTTAAACCTGTAGATGGCAGCATAAAACCCATTCCCAACCCCTCCTTGCTCTATCAATGAATTTTTATCTTGTACACAGTTACACATTAATGAGCTGCACCCTGAGGTACCAGGAAGGGAGCTGAGCAGTTGATTATCAGCTCTTGTCATGGGATTTCATCTTGTTAAGTTCACATCACCACAGTGTACTTAGCTGACTGACTGGCTTCTCTTGTAAAGCTGTGTTTGTACTTCACCTTTTATCTGACAGGATGCCAAGATTGAACCAGAGGAGTTCACCAGCCGGCTGCAGACTGAGCTCAAGTCGTCCCCGCAGCCTTACCTGGTGCCCTTTCTCAAGGTGTGGTTCCAACGTGTTTTGTTTTTTTGTTTTGTTTAATCTTCTGTCTAAACCTGATCCATTAACTTTAAAACAGCTCCCCACACTGACTGAAGCAGTTGTTTCCTGAGCTGGATCTTACTCTAATAAGCCTTACTTTACTGGGGCCCCACACTGACAGTCAAGTGGGTCCCTTGGCTACTTTTTAAATTGTCCTCTAACATAAAATTGTTTCCCTAACTGCTCCCTAACTGGCCCCTTAAATCGTCCCCTAACCTTGCTCCTTAAGCTGGCCCCTCTTGTGTGTTTTCCTAAACTGAGCCCCTGAAGAAGTCCTTTCCCTGGCACCAGGGCCAGTGATGGCTACGCCTTACAATACACACAAACACACAGACACACACACACAGACACACACACAGACACACACACACGCCTCTGGCCTGACTTCTGACTGTGTGTGACAGTGGCCCCTGCAGTCGTCCCTGCCAGTAGCCAGCAGGTTTCTCCAGCCAACCGTAATGAGCGTCACATCAAGGCGCTCGACCGACCAACCCGGCCACAAACACATGTTGTCATGCAATGTTAGGTTGCTTACGTCAAAAATCTGCCTGAAATAGTCTGCGTGGAGCAACATTAGCTCCTCAGGTCAGCTGTGACAGTGGGTTATCAGAAATGGCTAATGGCCATGTTTGATGCATAGCATACACAATATTAAACATACTGTAGGCTCATTGTCCCCAATTCTCAGCACAGAGTTGCACTGTGGATGTCATTTTTTTTGACAATTTTTACAACATAGTATTAATCACTGTGTGAGAAATGCAGGTATTGTCACATGTCTCAATAGGTCTGTGTGTAGCTGCCTGAACGTTATGCTAAATTAGCCAGTGACCACAGCAGCATTTGAATTTGCAGCTGTAACGGTATTTTGTCATGTGTGTCTGCATTGCTCTTTGACTACAAACTCTGGCCTTTCTGCTTGTCAACAGAAAAGCCTCCCGGCCCTGAGGCTGTCTTTGCTGAATAGTCAGCAGTCCCTGACCCAACCCCCGCAGCAGGGAGTCAAACCAGCACCTAGCGGCACCCCTCCTGCCATTGTAGCTGGGCCAGCTGTCCGCATACGCCACCCTAACAGCGTCAGCACCACTGTGGGTGCCAGTACGTTGCCTGCCGGGACGCTCGGACATGCAGCTGCCATGGTATGTATGGAGCAGAGCAGCTGGAACAGACTTCAGTGCAGACACAGCTATCACTTCTGAAGTCACTGACATTACAGTTACAATAAACAGACTGGTGTGCATGTAGAGACTAGATGTTTGCAGTGTAATACAACAGATGGAATATTTGATAGTCCAGTAGGGACATTTATTAAACATTTAAACATTTATTAGAAATGTGTAAATGGTCACCAAAATGTGTATGTAAGCTGTGTGTGGATGGAATGAGCTAAATAGCTATTGTGGTCAGGAAAAATATGTAACAAATATTTACCCCCAAATATTCCCACATTCAATATAGAAAGTGTTAGAATGTGATGGATGTAGACCTGTGGGGTGTGTGTGCATGTGTGTGTTTGTGTATGTGTGTGTGTTCATAGGACTTATACAAGGCTGAATTATAAGGCTGGAGTGTTACAGTGCCATTGCTGGGAGTCACATAGCCAACAGTGAGTTAGAGTCACACCCAGCTCACATACTTGCGGTAAAATCACACTCAGTTTACCAGAAAATCGAAGTTTAAGAAGAGTCTGATGTGCCTTACAAAATATCTACGGTCCTGTGAAAGATCATTGAGAGCACAACCTGGAGAGACTCAGACACAGGAACAGCATGCAAACTCCACAGAGAAAGAAAATATTTATTGTTCTATGGAAGGACCTAAATGAAAACACACACATATTGTAAATCAGGATACTCATACCTCGGAGATGCCGGGGATGACCAAACTGGACTCCTGGCCTCCTGTCAGAGCAGATGGTGCTGGAGGGTACCTTGTTGATAATTGTTTACTCCTGTCCAGAGATTGACCGGTAATTATACATAGCCGACTCAAAAAAAAAGTTAAATTTCATCCTTAGAGCCAGTGTTTGGTTACTGTAGAAACTTGGCTATGCAACATGGCAGACCTCATGGTAGAGAACCTGCTCCCTCTGCAGATATCAAAGGCTCATTGTAAGGGAATGGAAACATAAGCATTCTTATTTTCACTAATAAGAACAAACCTGTGCATTACATTCCATTTCTGCCATATTCCACAAATAGGTCAGTCAAAATCTTACAGACTGGACCTTTAAAGAAGCAACATGTTACCTTTAGACATGTTAAACCAATCATGCAACAAGAAACTGGGCATAGGGCAAGGAAAGACAAAACAACACTAAGATCTTAAAATCTACATAAGCAATGCTCCCAGTACTGTCCTTACATCTGCCATAATCAACTGTTTTGCTTTTTTTATTATTTTAACAGTAGATGGGTTCTGTGTAGAAATATATTTTGTCCAGTTTTCCTCTTTCAACCATCCCTTTTGGATTTTTATCAATTTTTGTCTTGAATAATTCATTTTTACACTCCCGAAATCCCAAAATGAAGTGTAAGTCAAGAAGCAAAAACTGATATGGCGGCATCTTTCTACTGAAGATAATTGTGCGTTCTCTACCAGTCAACTTTTTTTTTTTGTCAGCCTCTCCCCTGGCATTTGGACAAGTAATACCCAAGGTTGTGAGCACTTCATCCAGTGATAGTGTGAGGATACAGCTGATGTAAGGCCAGGTAACCTGCAGGGTCCAGCACTGGACAGCCGAATCTCATTACCATGTGGGTGTGTTGGTAATGGTGTATGTGTGTGTGCACATGCAAGTTGAAAATGATGTGTTCACACGGAGCGCAGGCGTCTATGGCTGGGTCAAGTGAGGTCAGACTCAGATTGGTTCAGGCAGAGGGGTGGGCGAGCTAGAGGGTCTTTCTCTTCTCCATTTTTTTCTCTGTCTCTCTCACTTTCTCTCCTCCTTCCTTCTCTCCCACTCTTCTTTCTCTCACCATTTTCCTCACAAGTTTTTTTTTTTCCACTGGCTTTCTCTCTTTTCCTCTCTTCCCCTCTCTCTCCATCTCTTTCAAACAGTTTCTCTCACTGTATCAACCCCCCCCAATGGCTCTCCCTCCCTCCCTCTGCCTGTTAACCGTTGAAGGGTGAAGCGAGGTAACTAGGTCAGCCCCAGGTCAATTTTAAAGCAGTATGGCGGCCGCAGTCTATGTCCAGAACATGCCTCTGGTCTCTTTCACTCTCTCTCCATCTTTCTCTCTCTCTGCCTCTCTCTTTCAAACACATACACACACACGCAATAAACACCAGCATAAGCTATCACACAAAACAAGATAAAGTAGTAAATGATCGCCTCTGGCACATCAACAGTCTGAAACCAGACAGCTAGTTGAATTAGGCTAAAAAAATCTGCTCTTACCACTGTAGTATGGAAAAATGGAACATTTCAAACACAAATGTAATGATTTAAAGACTCATGATTGTAACTTAAAGTCTAAAGATAGAGTTTTAGACACTGTAACATGACCAATTTAGAGTATAAATTACAAAAATTTCAACTAATATATATAAATATGTATGACGTTAAAAATTTTGTATTCAATTCTATATATAGATAGATAGATAGATAGATAGATAGATAGATAGATAGATAGATAGATAGATAGATAGATAAAATACATTAAAAACAATCTCACTGCAGAAATGATTGGAAACCATCTCAAACCTTAAATGCAGTTGTGAGAATTGACCATTACCATGGCCATTACTCCTTTCTTGTATATATTGAATCAATATATAGGGTGATTTATTTGTCCTTGTACTAGATAGGGTTGCACAAGAAACTTAAAGTTGTTCTTCCGAAAAACAAACAGCTTTAACTACTTTGAGCATCAAGCATCACCAGTGTGAAACAGCCTGCCTCCCTCCCTCTTGCTGGAGTCCTGCACTCTGTTGGCTTGAAACACAGTCTGCCTGACAAGTGCAACAACTTAATCTTGGAGGTAGAGACAGGTCTCTGTAAAGTTGTGAACACAACGCCTGTTTTACTGCTGCCTGGCCAGTTAGAGTCCCATTTCATCCTTTTCATTTTTCTGCAACCGGACATTAGCCAGGAGCAGCCTTAAACCCAAGCTGGGCTAATGGCTCTGATCCCAGCTCTCGTCCCTGTTCTCTCAGGGTGGTCTGCCTGGCCGGATTCTCAATAGTTGCCATGGACAGTGATTGTCTAAAAAATTGCTGTTATGATCCAAACCCTGCTCTTCCCTTTCCAATGCTGATAAATATGGTTCTCTCTAAGGTCACACATATTCCAGCAATAAAGCTTAAAAAATAAGTGATCAAAACAAAAATGTAGTCTGCATCTGCATACTCTGTAATCTGTTGGAATACCATAAAAAAACATATTGTGTAACATTAACTTTTACTTTGATAATTGATATTTATTGTGGAAAAAAAAGAATAGAGGGACAAGCAGTAAGTTCAGTTTCAGTTTTTTCCCTTTTACCGTCTGATTCCCAAACTTTCTACCTGACTCTATTTTCCTCTTAACTGTGTCGCCGGCTGGCCAGAGGTGCTAGCTATCTCTGCCTGTGCTGAATGTATTTTTTTTTCCCTTTTCCTCCCACTCTTGCAGGCCCCTGCAGTGGATCTCTGGGAAAAATGGCCTCTGTCTTTTTTCAGTAGCTTGAACAGTAATATAGCATGTGTCAGGGAATGGAAAACAAGGCTAAAAAATATGCAGCAAGAAGCAAACTGGTAGGAATGGATGGCTGAGCCAGAGGCTGGGCCTGTGGCCGCTACCAAGGAAGGAAGTGACTCTAATAGCCCAGCACAGCCCCCCCTCCCTGCTCCTCCTTCTTCTACCACTACTATTTTCCTTCTAAACTACTTCTTCACTGCATTCATGACTTCTTATTGCCTTTGTCTTATCTGCAAGCAAATGTAGGTCACATACAGTGACAGAAATCCATCCTCATTGTGCATTTAAATTGATCTCTACATTCTCAGTACAGTATGTAGGGATTTCCACTGTAACATTCATCACCCTGTATCTGTTCTGCATCCTTCCTGCATTACTGCTGCAGATATTTTTAAAAATGTTAGGAAAGAATAGAAATCAGTACACAAAACTCATGTGGCTCTCGGCCAGCTTGTCTCTGGATCATTTCTGGCAACTAACTGAGTCTCAGAGGGGAGCAAAGTTGATTTCTCCCTGAACGACTCCTCCTGGGGATGGTGTAAAAGCAGAGAAGTGGTTCAGCAGGCATGCAGTTTCCTACGTTTTAATCCCCCCTCATCTCCCCCATGTTTCATTCTTTAAAATGCTAGAATTACATTAATCTTTATTGTGTTTTATTTTGCTTCC
Source organism: Acanthurus leucopareius (assembly GCA_029814765.1). NCBI lineage: Eukaryota > Metazoa > Chordata > Actinopteri > Acanthuriformes > Acanthuridae > Acanthurus > Acanthurus leucopareius. Next base: position 18,880,100 of record JAQMCX010000001.1, on the reverse strand, counting down.
TCAGGGCATCAAGGCAGCAGGCACTGTCGGTGGCCAGGTCCGGATGCCCGTGGTGATCACACAGTCTGTCAGAGCGCAAGGTAAGAACCCTCTTAAGTCACTTATGATCCTTTTTGTTTAGATAATGTACAATCACAGCCATTTTAGTATAGACATATTTATGTTTGTGTGTCTCTAAGATAAAAACAGTTATTAAGGTATTTTGCAGGACTGAAGAAAGTATAGTTAAAGACAACAGATTAAGTGTTTCAGTTTGAGCTTTCCATCTCTGATGAAATTCCACTGATACACACTTTTCTCTTGTTTACTTCTTTCAGTAATGCTTCACGCTTAGCCAGATATTCCAAGATTCTCAAACTCCTGCCTGACCTTCTGGTTAAATAAAGAGCCGGTGAAAATGGTTGAACAAAGATAGCCATTAGTGGAACTCTAAATGTTCTCTCGAAAGGCTGTAAGATGTGTAAACAGGCGGGAGCCACAGAGAAAACAGGTGTTTTTTCCTGTCTGGTTACAAAGCCTTCTCAAACATTTGCGCTACTGCTTACTCACACTGATTCACAAACACTCTACCCACAGAAGCCCACAAATATCGCCCCAACACCAACCGGGCGTAACGCTCCCCTTAGAGAGCTGTGTGCTCTCAGGTGGTGTGTGTAATGTGTGTGTACGTTTGTACCTGTTTTTCGCTTGTGCATGTGAGTGTGTGTGTATGATCGGAGGTGCATACAAATTTGATCTGCCCCCTTCCCCAAGATTGCCTGCAGTGAAAGATCTGTAGGTTGTTTTATGCCCATAAATTGGAATGCGGGGATAGTTCTAAAAATACTTTTCTGTGCCTCTTGGCGAGGAACATGCCTGTTAAAATCAAGTTTAAATTCACTCTGGCAGTCCTTGTGCCTCTCTGGAAAACGTGTCTCGGAGCAGGATGCGGTTTAGGAGTGTAAGGAGAGCCGGTGAAGCGCAGTGATATTGACAGAGCGACGCTTTCCGCACCAACCTGGGGAGAGCGACAGAACCGCTCCCCCACCCTCCCTCCATCACCCCCCGAGAGAATGACAGACACAGTTGAAGGTAGTCGTTAGGCAGGAGGATATTTGACGCAGATAGAAAGGGACAGTTCAATGATAACATTACTCCTTTCTTGTTTTGTTTAGTGTTCTCTTATTTTTTTTTCCTCCTTTGCTTGACAGGCACAATGGGGAAGGGAACCATCATCCAAGCAGGCAAAAGTCCCATCGGATTGGCTGTGCAGATCTCTGGGAATCAGAAAAACAAGCTCAATGACCCCGGAGGAGGCTCTTTCAGGTACATTTTGCCAGGAGAGCGGCTGTAGAGCACCTGCTGTTCCCGGCAGCAGTCACATGGGGGCAGCATTTCACTAAGATGCCTCTGCATGACTACAGGCTACACTCTCAGCTAAGGCTATGAGTGTTTATCCCAGTTGCCTGCCTGGCCACCTGGCTGCCTGCCTGCCTGCCCGGCTGCCAGGCTGGTTGATCGGTGGTCCTTTCTCTCTGCGCCCACCACATAGCAACACACTGCCAGCCAATAGATTACCCTCACGATCACCCTCCTTGGTCAGTGTCACAACTCATCGACAGGATTACAAATGAGCTAAATCTTAATTTAGAAATAAGGTAATTGTGTCCAGATGGTTGGAATATCTGGATGTGGTTCTGAAAATACCTTTTGGTTAAGTCAAACATACGGTATTTAGCCCGCAGCTCTGCTCTCTCTCTCCCTCTCTCTCTCTCTCTCTCTCTCTCTCTTCCCTCTCTCTTTCCTTCTCTCTCTCTTTCTCTGGTCTTGTCTCTGCTTCAGCTATGCTTTTGTCTCAAAACATAAAAGGTTCATCGCCCACATACTGGCCTTTGTGGTCCATGTTTTGTGTGAGTCTTTGTGTATTTGGGTTCAGTGTGTTTGTGCGCAGCATATACGTGCAAGTGCACGTGCGTGTACATGTTTACATATGTGCATCTCTTTCGTTTGTTCATGCCCCTGCTTCTCTGCACATGAGCATATGTGTATATCCTAAACACCAGGGAACGTTGTTTATGTGTGTGTATCAAATTGTGTGCATGCGTGCGCTGACAGGGGCAGGGGTTTAGGGATTGCCCTGGTATGACCGGGCTTTGGCAAGAAGCGTGTCTGGGTCACATGGGCCAACGGGTTCATGGTAATGGCTCCCATCTCCTGAGGGGATAGGCAGCGCCCAAGGCTCTGATTGATAAACCAATAAATCTTTAGCTGCGTTGGTAATTAAGCTGTCAGGCTCGCTTGTTACTGACGACCTCTTTCCCCCTGCGGCGAACACAGTGGCCCTCAGCACATAAACACACTGGTTTCAACATAAGCCCAATAACGCATAGCACCACTGTCACGGAAGGAGCATGTCACTGACATTTGACAGCATATTTCCCCTTTATCAGGTCAGGTGGTCTGCATTCAATGTGTTAAACAAGCTACTGTTTGTCTCTAAATGCAGGTAGTTTGTTAGTTTTCCGACAACACAACACTCTCCTTCCTTGACACACATTTTTAAATTAAGTCAAGTCAAGTCAAATATGAGGTTGCTGAAGCTGATATTGATTTTAATGTTTAATAAGTTATGGGCCTGTGTTTAAGTTGTCTTTATCTCTCTTTTTTGTTATTTTTTTCACTTCTCAGTCAGTGTTCTTTCTCAGGGCTCTTGCAAACAGCTATATAAATAAGTATTCACCATCTTTACTTGTAATATATACTGCTACAGTTTGCATTTCCACTGGACCTTTGTTGGTTCCCGGTGTCTGAAACCTCTCAGTCTCATTCACTGTTTACTTTTTGTTGTCGTTCTGTTACCTGAGGATGCAAACATGTTGGAACAGAGATCAGTGTTGCAAGGCCAGAAACTAGAAACCTGCAATATGAACATAATGACTTGACCTGTGAGCAGAGGTGTTGGTTGTGTTTGCTGTAAATGGTTAAGAGAGAAAACAGAAGTTTATGGTTGTTTTAAGTCCCTTATGAGTTTCTATTGAGTTTGACTTTCAACATTCACAACATGATGTTAGCATGAAATACTTGTATAAGGTCAGATTATTAATAAAGGGGTTTTTTTTACTAACAAATGAACAAACACTGCAGATAAGAATAACACAAAAATCGACTGGTCAGTCAGCATCCACCAGCATGTACTGTTTTCAGCTGTAGTCAGGGGTCTGATGTGTGTGTGTGTGTGTGTGTGTGTGTGTGTGTGTGTGGCTGTCACTCTGAGCCACTGGTCCCAGCGGGCCAGCTGTAGCACAAACACACACACATACACACTGCAGGGCTTGTGGGGTTCCAGTGCAGCTACAGCCTTCTGTGTAAGTGCTTGTGTGTGTGTAGTTTACAGTACAGAGTGAAAGCAGCTGTCTCTATGCCCCCCCCCACCCCCTCCCCTCCCCATCTCTCTGTAAACACTCGACATCCGCTGTAATCACAGGCGAGCCAGCCGAGACCCTCAGCCCTCTGCCAACCTCGGAGCTCAGCCTCAGCCCCTCAAAATCCAACCCTGCTCTACATGGTGGACACACATCCGTGCATATAAACACACAAACACTTGCATAGGAAAGGCGCACGCAAACACACATGTGAAATAAGGAACAAAACGTTTTGTTCACTTATCATGGTTGCCAGTGGATTTGAAAGTCCACCCGCCCTTTCCCGTCATTTACCAGCAAAGTGAGTTCATTCTGACTTTGCGGTTACATCCTTTGTTGCTCCAGAAATTGCAAAGTGATGTGCCTGTTTTCATAAAAAAAAAAGATTTTACAAATAAATGTGACTCAATTAGAACTTGAAAGTGACCTCCCAAAATTTGTTGATGTCGAGACTTGGAAACTCAGCAGCCACATGATTAGATTATGTTCAGACTGGGTGATGTGCCGCTAAAATGTTGCTCCAAAAAATCCAAGATGAAAATGGTGGCACTTCACGTCGCTGAAAGACAAACTAGAAAAGCCTAGAATACTAATGTATTTTTGTGAAAAGCCAAATCCCATCAAGATTCCTTAAAATACAATGCAGCTTTATCAGAACATCATCTACATTACACCAAGTTCTTTAATTTCGTTTGTGGATAATTACAGCTTGAATGTGGGTGGTCCATTGAATTAATTATGGTAACAGACTAAACATCTAGCATCATTTAGCTTGTTGCAGGGTTTATTGGCCTCTCTTGTGCCAGCTCAACCACCAGTGCTGTCCTCATTTGGGTCATGAACACATATTCAATCAGCCGCCCGTTAAACCCCGAGCTGCTTTATGAAGAACATTTCTCCAGTGGTCTGAGTCTCTCAGTGTGGGTGCAACAAACCTGCGTAGCTAGGTGTTCGTCACAGGGATCAATCAGGGCCCCCTGCATGGGCATGGGGACCTCTATCCACAGGGGTAGGGGGTTGGTGTCAGAATACAGCCCCTATCTATCCACACATGCTCACACATGCACACACACACACACACACACATACACACGCACACAGCCTCTAAGTGGCAATGCAATCCTCTCAGCACCTATGGCATGCCCTCTATGAAACACAAGCTTGATATGGAAACGACATGCATATGTATTCATGTGACCGCCGGCTCCATGTCCCCAAGCCAACTCAAACCAATAACTGAGAGGCTTCTCTTTAGCTTCTGTGGAAGCTAATTACATCTTTTGCTTTATTAGTGCAGAGGTATAGTCGAGAATATTTTGCATTTCATATCTCATTCCCTCCCTTTAATGTCCTGTCTTTGGCATTATCATTTGATTTGAGCCCCTGCGGACCCAAATAGCTAGAAATCAGACCATCTAAGAAAAAGAGAGACACTCACAATATGATATTATCAGTGTTCTTGGATACTGGTTGATGTTTTATGTAACTATACCAAGGTTGCAAGGGAAGTAACATTCTGTCCATATTATTGTTTTTTATTCTATTATAGCCAACAGATTTAGATTAATTTTTTGTTCATCAGCACTGCTCATACTTTAACTGTCAATTCTAACCGATGAAATGAAGCAACACTCTCAGTCGTCTCAGGGACTGAACTCCACCTAGTTATTAACTAAGCCTATTGTTTTATGTAGACAACTTGAAGCTTATTTGGTTTTCTGATCTTATTTCAGCTTATTCCCTGTCTTATTAGGTTCCTCTTCTTTCTATATGAAATGATCACCAAAGAGCACATAGCTAAATAATAAATTTCATTTCATGTTTATGACAGTTACAAAGCCTATTGTATTTACCAAATACATTAATGTCCTAAATTATCAAAAGCAGTCAGCAGGATGTGCACTTGTTAATACAGATTATAGACTTTTATTGGAATGTGTTTTGGCCATCACGCCAAAGATGAAGTAAAGTTAATTTCTGTTTCTCACCAATATTTGTCTCATTATTTTAAAAAAGTGATTGAGTTACTCAGCAGCTGAGCTGGCTATGCCTCAGATTCCAGGTCACAGCCCCTGAGGTGATTCATCCGCTCAGCCGCGTCATATCTGACAGAGAGGATTGATAGTCAGATACCGTATTTTACAGAGATATTCTAACCTGTTATGTTGGTGCCAACCTCAGAATTCTAAGTGCCTCTCTTAGCTTTGCATGTTACATAAGTAAGAGAGTAGATCTGTGTGAGGAGAGGCAGATTTTTATCCAACAGATACATGATGTGAAGCATTTTCATCTACTCTCAGACATGAGGAGATTATGATACTGTTAAATGGTCATATCTACAGAGTGTTTCATTTGTTGTCACTATTGCTTAACATATGAAAACCTATATTTATTGTAGCACCATAGTGTAATACCTGTTGTATTCTACACTTTTTGTTGTGGGGTTTGCTCCCCTTTAAGCACAGCTTGTTATCAGTACAATGTTATACAGTCATCTAGCTGTCTGGTATATATGATGCTTGGAAGTAGCAGTGTTTCCTCTTTACTTGACTGAACGTAGCCTCAGGCGTGTTTCTTCTTAGGACAGGTTAAGTTATCCATGAGGACGTGATGGAGAAAGGTGCACAGCCTGAGGAGCAGCACAGGGTATAATCCTATGTATCCATGCTTGTGTTGTTGTGCAGATACTCTCAGCGAAGGCATAATTAGACTGAGTGCTGGAGGAGAGGAGGAAAATAGGAGTGGAGGTGGAGGTGTGTGAGGTTCACAGAGTTGCTGTAATCGTCTTTGTCAACCTCGTGCTGTGGTGTCAAGTTTCATATCAGCTCTCTGTGGTCGCACCAAGGAGCAGGAGGGCCTCGGCAGGGTGGAGTTGGCCAACGGTTGTGTGCCCACACCACACACAAAAGCACAGCAACACACGCACAAGCTCTGTCGCAACCGACATCGGTGGCATGAACGTAAATGACTGTGGAGGTTAGCCAGCGAGTGGCGAGAGGCCACCCTGTGTGTGTTCTGTGGTTCTTTGTTCACTCCGTCAGAGCCACTCAGAGAAACCTCTGCTAGCTCTGGGCCAGTCCTGTAAGCACAACACGTCACCACTCAGCTAATTCAGGCCAGAAACAGATTACTTACTTGCCAAGTTCAATAAATGTAGAGGAATTTGTCCTGGTGACAACTCAAAGAGAAAGTTACAGCCTTTCAAAGATGTGGGGACTTCATCGACTGTCAAATGCAATGACTCGAACACATTTTCTTCATGTTTAGCCTGTTCTATGTCTCTGCTAATATAAAATAACATGTAAACAACAAGAAGTCAGCATTAGGCCCGTGAGAAATGACCAATACATTGAGAAAATACAACGCAAAGGGCAGGAAAATGGTTTGCAAATAGAGTTTGTTGACATTAGTATATAGCCAGATTCATTACAGCTCCATGCCAATCCTCAGGAGCATCCTTACCGAGCTGAGCTCCATCCAAAAGCTCTTCATCTCCCTGCCTCGCAGAGCACCAACACAAATAGACCCTGAAATGGGAATTCTGTGTCATTATGACCAAAGCATAACACTCACTCACATAGCTAATGCATATTGTCATCCAAGGAAATATTCATGAATACTCTCAGGATCTCAGATTATATTTTGATCATGTATGTGGGTTTGTGCACAAGGCTATGCCTCCATCCAACTGTTTTTTTTTTTTTTTTTTTTGTTCTTTAGTAAATCGAGCAGAGTTCTGCCTTTTTTCTTTCTGAACTGTTATCGTTTTTCTTGAATTTCGTAATGACCATGCCCCCCACAGGGCTTCCACAAATCCCTAAAAAGTTTGACTTTGCATGTCAGGTCTTAAAATGTCTTAGAATGTCTTAAATTTAATTTTGACAGGTCTTAAAAATGATGGAATTAAAAAAGTTGTTACTACTTTTATAAACCTCGGTCTAACTTTAAAGAAATTGACAACCAGTAAAAACTAATTCAAAGTGGGAAGCCTGGTCAGAAGTTATCGTAGCTTACTTAGCTAGTCACTAATGATGTGGTGTGAAGGCTAATGTTGCATCATTTTTGATGAAAAAATTTGTTAATTTAAAAAGTAAAAGTGCAGAAAGCTAAAAAGAAATTATCCATTGTTTTACAACGTCATTTTTCATTATGTAAGTTTATCGCAGGAATTCTTTCAGGGCCCCTGTGCGTCACATGAGGTGTCATAACATGCTTTAATCACTATGTCACACTGGCTCAAAGCTTTGTGTACTTCAGCAGGGTAGGTGCAGAAACCTGCAGAAACACTGTCCCACTACACTACAACTTTGTTTCTTTAAGCTGCCAAAGATGCAGTCAGAAGTAGAAGATGTAGACTGAACCACTCGCCTAATCAGGCGGCCTAATGCAACCTTCACTGACCTATGTATGTCTGTTTTGTGTATTTTTACAGGATTAACACGTGTTAAAAGTTCAAAATTCATAATACTGAATACATAAAGTACATTGAATGTGCCACTAAAATATCATATTTTTTAATTGTCACAGATTTCAACTCAATATGGATCACTTGATATATTTAGCTAGTGCCTTCTCCTAAAAATAAATTATTTTGTTGAGGTTTTCATGCATTTTAAATCTAAGTTTTTTTTTTTGTGTGTACATTTTACCACAAATTTCCAATTTTTCGTGTTGCAGGGATGATGATGACATCAATGACGTGGCCTCCATGGCAGGGGTGAACCTGAACGAGGAGAGCGCAAGAATACTCGCCACCAACTCTGAACTAGTGGGAACGCAGATCCGCTCATGTAAAGACGAGGCCTTTCTCCACCCAGGACTGCTCCATCGACGAATATTGGAAACAGGTAGGATTTATTGTCTTGCAGTTGTAGCTGATAAACATTTAACTTTGAAATGTTCTTAGCTGCAGTTATGGAAGGCTAGCCTCTTAGACATCAAGTGGTTATTTTAGCAGTAGGAAGAATCTTAATGTTTAATATACCCCCATCCTTCCACTCTAAACAACAACCCAAAGCATGAAAATCCAGGCTGTTGCAGTGATGAAATCACTAACTGTTGTCTTTTGTGTCGGGAACATGTTGTTTCTGTATTTATGGTGTCATCACTAAAGACAGTTTTGATTTTCTCTCCTTCACTGTTTCAGCCTGAGCCTTTTCTTGTTTGGCCTTGGTTTAAATTTGATACACTTAACAATTCTTTCACCTCCTTTAATGAATTCTTCAGTGGCTGTCTGAACTCACTGGACCCCAGGCACACACATAAATATTTTATGGGTTTGTCTTTTGAAGGCTGGCTGTCAGATTGTCCTCTGGACTAAAGGAACAGAGTTTAGAGGAATGAGACTTGGCAGTGAGATTTTCATTCATTCTCTCTGTTTTAGTGGATCTTGACACTCTGATAGTACACAGTATTGCGTGTGCTAATCGATACAGGCGGAGGAGTCTTGGTTTGTTTGCAGCATCACATGAGAGTGATAGTGTCTTCATTACCTCTTTTTGCTACTGGCAGTCAATTTTATTGCTTGAAATATACTCGAGGCTCTTACTGCACAGTGAAACCTGTGAAAATGTATAATGAGCGTTATTACTCAAAATAAATCTGTGCCTAGCATCTTGCTCCTGTGCATCAGATCAAAAAACACACAGCATAATTCCACGTGACGGGGAGTCTAGCGCCCTCATCTTGCTTTATCTCAATTAAAGTATCTTTAGTGTAGCACCGAGGCCCGCAGGTCATGTTTCGTTACGTGGACTCTCGGCATGGTTGTTATCCCGTCACCTTGGGGCAGAGGGTTTGTTTAAAAATATAAATCTTTCCTTAGGGGGGGCACTCAGCATGATCCTGGGCAGGAGGCTAGGGCGCCCCCTGCTGGGGAAGTGGCACTTATGCAGCTTTGTTGTGTCAGTGATTGGCCTCTCCACGCTCTCAGCTGACAGCAGTCCCAGGGAGGCTCCCCCGGCCTGCCAGCTCCACTCAATCAGAGAGCCTCGGCTGCTCCTCTTTACTGTACAAGCCCCAAGTTCGACTCTGCTCTGCCTTCTCATTTACATCCTGCTAAAACTTCAGTGTGACCTTTCCTGCCCTCTTGCGCCCATAAAAGATGGGTTCCAGCATCCTTCTCTTCTTTGTTACTTTTATATTTTTCAGATCAGAGAAGACGTGATTTGAAAGGTCCTTATTCTTCATTCTTCTTCCTCCTTTTTTTTCTTTTTTCTTTTTTGAATACTGATTCCAGGAAAGGATGTTGGCTGCCTCTTTCTATCCCCTTCTTTATTTTCCCCTTCATGTCTCTCTGTGTCGTCTCTGTGTCTTGTTTCTTCTCCTCTCTTCTTTATCCCCTCCAAACAAACACTTGTGCTGCCCTCTTCTCCCAAACTTCTTTCTTCCTTTACTCTTTCAAAACTCTTCAGGCTGGTCCTTGAGCTTTGGGAGGGGGGAGGAAGGGGCTACAGGTCCAGTTTCATTTGTGAGCCTGCAAATACAACCCACCCCAACCCCCCCAAGCTCGGCAACCAGAACACAGGCACAGCTGGAGCTCTCTAGAAAAGCTCCTCAAAGTAGTGGTGGTGATACGTCAAAGGTCCGCACACTCTTATGCACATAAAAGCACATGGGTTTATCACATCCACTTACATGTGTAGGAAGAAAAAATAGATGTGATGTGACATTAATACATAGAGCAGGTATGTGACACACACTCACACACACATACGCACATGACAGGGAACATGCTGGCTCTTAAATCTAATTAAAATGTTTCAATGTATTTTAGTTCTGAGACCTAAAATTATATTAGCATAGGAATTTGTTTGCACATTACTATGTCTGTATCTCTCTCATATGTAGCTTACTAGCATAATCTAAAAACCCAGGAGAAATAATAGCATCGACACAAAAATGGTTACTCTAACTGGATGTTATGTCTTCTCAAACATAATTTCCTGCAACTTGAACATGATTCAGTTTCAAAACAAAGGAAGAGCCTCATGCCGCGCTCACATCATGTCACTTTTACCGTGAAACTAGCATGACCTGCTACTGGGGCAAACACTGGTCAACACAAACATGCCAGCACGCTCATTGTAGGACAAGAACTCAAATATTTCTCTCTCAGCATTAGAAATAGTCAAGTGTGTTAAAACAGTGTGTTTAGTCTCTTGACATTATTTACTATTATAATTACAATTACAGCTCTAAAGCTACTGTATCTAACCTAGTCCTCCTTTTAGGCTTCCTTCAAAGCACATGGCAGCCAAGGAATGGTGCATTCACTTACATCTCACATTGCCTGACAAAAATATCAGCTGCTTGAGCTTGCTTCAGAGTGCATCATCATTGGAACAGACACTGCTGCTAAATAATCTAATTGGTATGGCAAGCAGCCACATCCTGCCTTTATTTCACCATCCTGCACTATTGCTATGCTAAATCAACTGTTACATTGCACTTGTATCTATACAAGATACATAGTTTCTGCTGTACTAAACATAATAGCACAATGTTTTATATCCCTAAACATTTTATTTTCTGATTTTCATTTCCCTCCACTACTGTTTCTCCTGCATTGTTTTTTCATGGTTTATTTAACCTTTTTTGCTTTTTATAATCTGTCCTGAGTGCAGTTCCTGTTGGCAAATCAAGATAAATCAGTTTATGCATGAATCCTTGAAAGCCATAAATAAAAACACAGTACATTTAGGGCCCTATGATTACTGCATTGCAGAAAAATGAGCAGAATTGCAGAATTAGTTTAAAAAAAAAACAGAATCAACTGTAAAACACTGAATATTTTAGAATTTGTCAAGATGTGACAAAGATGCACTTTGTAAAAATCATGGTTTTCCTAATGTTATATACTCTTTTTATAATGCCTAAGCCAAATGGACAGGGGAAAGCTAAGATACTGTTATTGCTCCCCAAAATGAAGTCTGGTACCTGGGAAATAGCCATGGAACCAAGTCCCAGGTCCATGGTAGAATACCAAATGTACCACTGACCAATGAGAACAGTCTCATAAATCTTTTATTGCACCTTGTACATTTACACCAGAGCAATATTCAATGACTTTTGAATATCTCTTTTATATTTGGAAAAAAAATTGTTGAATTGTAGAAATTAAATTTTAATTATTCACCACAATTAGACACTATATCTGATTGTGCTTAAATCATGAAACATAGAATTTAGAAAAAATATGGAAAAGAAAACATGAAATTTGAAAAAATAAAGCAGTTTTTCTAGGGACTTAATGATAAAGGATGTTAAAAAAAGTAAAATGAAAAGAATTTAAATGCTGAAGACTATGGATTCCATCATCTGTCAAGGAGGGATATCAGGAACATTGCTCTTGCACTGGAAGTTGATTGTTGGTTCCTTTTTCTAAAAGGAGGACCTGAAAGAGGAAACAAACACTGAGAGGAGGCTGTGCCAGGTCCATGAAAGGAGACACTGGAGATGGTTTTTAAACCATTAATATTTACTGTATGTCACAAAACACAACACCAATTTGTTACTTAGTTAGCTATTTGTTTCCTGTAAATTCTGGTTAAAGCTTTGATTTTATGAGAGGCAACATTTCGATCACATTAAAGGCAGATGTGGACTGTACAAGTATATAAGTTGGTGCAACGGCATCTCTGCTTTTAGAGTTTGGTCATTGTTGCTTTGCTAGACTTTGACTTGTATTTTGTATGGGAAAAGATTTCTCTCTCAAAAAGGGGGAATTACTCAGATTAGGTAAAAGGCGAGAAGCTCAGGTATCTCAAGGTCTTAAGTTATTATGCCGTTTGTGGGCAGAGAAAAAAATCTCATAGTTGCAGGCATAAAAGATATAATTTAGTATAGATTGGTCATTCAGGACCTTTTCTATGTTCACTGCCAGCTACTCTTTAGGGGGACCCTTGTTGCTATGGATACTCAGCTCTATACTAAGTAGATATTGAAGTTACCAGGTCTTAATGCAGATCGTGTCTTACCATTTGATTTGTGCGTCGTGTCGTAAGTTAGGAGCAGATGCTACAGCATATGTAGTGAGTGTGTAGTGTGTGTATGTGTGAGTGTTATCTGACATTAGCCAAGTTTTTATGATGTGAGGAGAGCAGCGTATCATGCGGAATAATTGAAAAATCTACTCATAATATATGATTTACTATATTACTATTACTCGATATATTAATACATTTCAGATACCAACTAATAGGTCAAAGCCACAAAAAAGTGTTGACCACTAGATTTTAATAAAAATATATAAATAAGTGTTACTTAAAGATGGAAAGGACACCATAGACAGTCATGAAGTGGTACAATACAATACAATACAAAATATAGCTAGATAGGCTAGTTAGGGTGCATCCTTGTAGGAAAAGTGCTTTGTTGTATGAGACGCAACAAAACATTTGTTCTATATCCTCACAATACCTGCCACTGTCAACCTTCACATAAAGACAAAGGGTTCATGCTAAAAACATTACTGTAAATACTGAAATACTCTATATAAAAATGTTATATAAAAACTGTTTCGTTGATTCAAGTTGACAAGTTACACCGCATACATTTAAACTCAGCGTGAGATCACTGCTGGCCTGTTTCAAGATGATTTATCTTAATCTGTATTGTGTTTGCATCACCATCTATTTGATTTTTGAGCCAGTTTTTTACATTTCACTTTTGTGTAAAAAAGAGTACACTGCCTGATCATGTGGTGTGTGCTTACTGCACCTCTGAAAAGGAGTGGATGGATTGAGTTTACAGCCACATGCATCCAAAAAGTCAAAGTGCACTATCTAAACATACTTTCTCTTTGAGTGTATAGTCCTCTTCATGTTTTTACTATCCTTTAAAGTGGAATTATAAATCTGAAAATAGTCACAGACCTCAAGCTTACAAAGAGACTATGCCAGTAGCTCTTGGAGGCTGTACTTCAGGCAAACCAGTGCTTTAAGCCAAATGCTAACGTCAGCATGCAAACATGCTCACAATGACAATTTTAATACTGTTAAGCAGGTTAATACTTCCTATTTTCAGCATCTTAATATGTTAGAATACTTACATTTGCAAATTAGTCCAGTTTAAGCAGATTAATTTAACTAGTTTTGCAGGAATTTTGTAGACATATTGTACAAAAACATTTTTTTTATCTGATAGAAAGGGCCAGATAAAAAGTCAGCTGGTCAACAAAGTAATAACAAGTGATAGAGTTGAAGGTTCATCAGGATGTATTGCATTGAAACCATGGAAATCTGCCCGAAATTTGATGAAACTCAAACCGATAGTAGCAGAGATTATTCAGTCTGGACCAAATTAGCGGATGGACCGACCCATTAAATGATATTGCCATCCCTAGAGGCTGGAAATGCAAAATGTCTCAGCTGCAGATGTTTACAGTCTTTGGTGCGGGTTATTCCTGTTATCTTTTCACCTCTCTTGTAGAAAAAAAGCAAAATATTAAATATGTCCAGTTCATTAGTCTGTTTCTAGCTGTGTTATAGGCCTCTTTTTAGTGCAAGTTTAAAAGCTGTTGTTTTTGCTCACAGAAATGTGTTTCTCTAGTCTCTTACACATTCTCTGAAATATTAATGTCCCTGAAAGATTTTATTTTTTAGAAAACGGAAGCCTATTAGTGTTTTTCTTTGACCTTGTGACATTGCCACATGTACTGCCACTGTAATTATAAGGCTAACAGGGCTGCCTCCATCCATTTCAAAGCTTTAGCAAGTGAGGAGTATATGTATTGTTCAGCTGATTTAAATAATTGGTGTGGTTTACTTAAAAGGGCGCCAGAGAGGAAATTATGGTAATGGAATAATTTAAAAGGAAGTTGGAAACAGATAGTAACCCTACCAAAGTCTGTCCTCCTCTCTTTTGTTATGACTTCAGATGAGTTTTGCTCCAAGGAAACTATATTATCCTTCTCCTGCGAAAAGAGATGGTCAATGTCGTTTACACACTTGAAGGAGCTTAGCTAGTAAAGCCACTCTTGAATTTGCACTAAGACTGTGAAGCAAATTAACTTTTCTGTGTGATGAGTCCTATTTCTGGGAGTTAATTGCAAATACTAATCCAGAATGTGTGTGTGTGTGTGTGTGTGCATGCATGTGTGTGTGTTTGTGTGCAGTGAGTACAGTAGTTGTGCATCTGGGTATGAGTAGAGGTAAAAGTTGTTTGAAGAGTTGTGTGTTGTCTGCTGTTGGTGTGTTTTTATGAGTTGTTTGGTTGCATGTGTGTCAACAAGTGAAACAATTACCTTCTATGTGCTTAGCTGTTGTTTTTTCCTTAAAATGGCATGTTTTGAAAGCAAAAGAAATGATGATAATCACTCTCGAGCAGTTTATCCTGTTGTAAATGAAATGTTAGAAAAAGGGTTATATTATAAAAACTCCCAGATTGTAAAGAGGAGAAATCAGCATTTTAACTGGGAAAGAATGAGTGAGGTGAATAAGAAATCTGCCTTTAATTATGAGAAGCGAAAGTACTAAATGTGCTTGATGTGTACGAAAAAGATGTCAAATTGATATTAAATGATTCACTGATCACAGACGTTTAATCTTCTCCTAACTATCCATGTTTATCCTTCACAGCCAAGAAGTTTGGAGTCACAGAGGTCTCCATGGAGGCAGTGACGTTCATCTCACACGCCACACAGTCACGACTACGTACTGTGGTAGAAAAAGTTTCTACTATTGCACAGCACCGACTGGACTCCTGTAAGGTAAGAAGAGAGCAAAGACATGTGTTCATGCACACACACACACCCGCTCACACACACACACACACACACACACACACACACTCACACACGCTCACATGCACACAGAGTAGAGATCTCCAGAGTGCAATAACAAAGATATTAGACATTCAATTCATTTTTTAAAGAAAATTCATTTTTATTAATTTTAATTGCCACTCACTGTGCTCCTCTTATGCCTGCTAAAACTACTTAGTCTACCACATTAGCTTGTCACTGAAGTGAAGTAACTGAGGTCCCACAAGTGACCAAAAAGAAAGTCCGGCTGGATTTTACCCGCATATATCAACTTGTGTGCTAAGGCAGCTTTTATACAGAAATGACATAAAATCGTATCAGTGGCTTTACACTCACATGGCAAATCAGCATCCCTACCTCTTTGTAGCATGTAGATTCATGTAGTTAGGCAGGCCAGCCCCTCACATGCCATCCCTGTTGCCATCAGTGTGTGAGTGTGTCTATGGGGGTAAATGAGAGGCAAATTTTGTGTTATTTTTCAGCAGAGGCTACAGAGATCATGTTCATACTAACTTGTTAGATTTATATTATTAACTCTGTAGTTATTAATTTTACAAAACAAAACCACCAATATCAGTTTAAATTTGTGATTATCTTTTCTACTTTTAAATCCTGTAAATCATCCCCAAGAAATCCCACATGCCAGTTTTTTCTTGTGCAGAAATGTTGCCATTTCTGGATGCTGTGCCACTTTATGGATAGATCCAAGCAGCCTTTCACATAAAATTGATGATCATATGGGGAAATATGCACTGAATATTGGATCAAAACCCTTAAAATAACAAAATCAGTAGAGTGAAGGGAGAAACTTCATCAGAATGTTCAAGCACACACATCCATAAACATACATGGCCCGTTTGTTCACTGCAGCATTCCCACATAGACACACAGTGACTTGCACATAAATGCACTTTTATTTGTCTCACACAGAAACTCAAGGACAAAGATGTTTGTGCACCTCTAACATAAACACATGAGATATAACATGAGAAATGCTTTTACCTTTACGTTGATAAACAGGAGAGCTCAGACTTTTCAGTCAGCCAAAACTTGAGGTATAAAAATATTGTCTGCACACATCTGCATACTTTTCTCGTTATTGGTGACTTCATGTCTCAAAGCCCTTAAATGTAACTATGTAACCACATTTAATTGGTGTGCATTAAAGCACAAATCCATCTCGTCTACAAGCCCAAAATCCTGGCGTTGTTGGGAGAACCAGGGGAAAACTTTGAAAATGTGTTTTTCCTGACACCACAAAGAGAGGAAGAGGAGGTGGGAGGAAGAGCATCGCTACAGCTGTCCCCATCTTGTTTTGTGTCTCTTCTTCTTCCTCTCCTCTCCTCTTCGTTCGTTTTCTTTTCCTTTTTTGTGGTTTTGTAAATGAGGTGTGTGTGAAAGAGGCATGAAGCTCTGTGAAGCCACTCTGTTGACATCAGCGAAAAAAAAAAGGGAAAAAAAAAGACCAAAAGACAAAGCGGCCTTAAAGAGCAACCGGGCTTCGGTGGCGGCGGCGGCGGCAGGAGCTACGGCAAGAGTGCAGGCTCAGCGCTGCAACAAAGAGGAGGGAGGCTGGATGAGGGAGGGGGCGGTGGAGGGGTGCTGGCGATGAGCCTCCTCTGATGTGTCTTTGTGCTCTGTGCCACCCAGCTTCTCTCATCCACTCAAGGAAACACACACACACACACACACACACAGACTCACAGACTCAGACTCAGACTCACAGACTCACACACACACAGACACACACACACAGAAGAGAAACTGATAAAGAAATCAAGTGCAAGAAGAGAACAGAGCTGCACAGGAGACACGCAGACATACACACACAAACATGTGAAATAAGCAATTATCCTATTAACTTTTGATGACCTACAAAAAGTTGTTTTTACACTTGCCTTCCCATTTCCCAAGTGGGAGGTGATGTGCCATATGCAAAGAGGAGCGCCGTCTGTAAATAGAAAAGTTTATGTGTTCAAGTGTGTGCAGACTCGTGTTGTTCCTGATGCGCTGAGTTTTAAAGTTGGTTTAACCAATCATGCAGTTAATATTGAAGGTATATTAAACTTTTTCCAGCAGAGCATACCTTACTTACAACTTCGTTATTTTAATCTTTGTCTGTATCATAGATTTAAATGATAATGATCCTCAGTTATGCTTTTTTATGTGCATTTGAAAGGATACTGAGGGCACCCAGGCAAAGTGTTTTAATAATTTGGAATCAGAAAACGGTATTAAATTTTGCACAAAACTTGAAAAACCTTTCTTCTGTCAAATTATTCTCACGTCTATCTGTCTGTCCTGATTCCTATTTCTTGATGTTAGAAATTGCTGCTTTTTGAGGTTAAGTTTTGTTTTAAATTGAGTGTTTTGAATTGCAAAGTCATACAAAAGAAGTCATTTAAAATCTGTGATAAAATATAATGTGCATTATCAAACATTTGCAGATCGATTAATCCTCAGTCTGAATATTTAAGGATTAATTGATAGTTTTAAAAAAATTGCTGGTTTTAGACTTAACAGTAAAGCCACAATTTTATCAAGGTGGATTATTTGTCAGCTTATGAGCAGAATTTACTCATATTGTGAAACCCTCTTAATAAATGACAACAGTAACTATTTTTTATACACAAGTGGACTCTTAGTCTGAACTTTTTTAGCTTCTTTTCATTAATGTCAGATAAATTGTACCCACATTCTCTGCTTTAGATAAAATATATGTTCTAGTAGTTCATTTACATTAAATGATGTAATCAAAATAATTTAGTATGTATAAATAGACTGAAGGCTGCCTGAAAGTTCTGAAATCAGTGGCCCAACCCTTATCTGCAGACTGAATGGGACTTCAACCTTTTTTAAACTGTTGCCATCGCAGTGATTTTCTCTTCACCTCCTTGTCAGGATGACGAGTGCTACGAGCAGTCTGCAGACGTTCGCTCTCAGCTCCGCTTCTTCGAGCAGCTGGAGAGAATCGAGAAGCAGAGGAAGGACGAGCAAGAGCGAGAGATCCTGTTGAAAGCCGCTAAAGTAAGTTATTGTCACCTCACCATCCTGCTGTGTGTGTGTGTGTGTGTGTGTGAATGACAGAGAGTTGCAACAGTGTGTTTTCGTGTATCGCTGTGTGTATGTGTGTGTGCATGTTGCTCCTGTGCAGGCCCTAACAGATGAATTAGAGTGTGACACCAGTGGATGAAGTGACCTCGGCGTGTCCTCCCAGGCTCCTGGCCCCGGGGCTCCTCTGTCCTGGCTCTTCCTCCCTGGACACAGCGAGGAGGGGGGACCGTTTACACTACACAGCCCCCCCCATGCACCATGCAGCTGACACACACTCACCCACCACATGCACAAGCTACAAAACATGGCTCTATTAAAAGCCTTGACAGCTCAGGTGAAACAGAGCATCAGTTTTGAAAAAAAGAGAAAAAAGAGGTTTCTCAGAGGGTCCGAGAAGCCGGCATGTGATTGTGCTATCAATCTGTCTTTCAATATGCTCTGCACAGCTGAGAACTCCTGGTTTAAAGCATCAGGATAAATGCACTGTACAAGGGAGGTATATAACCAGCAGCAGTAACCGATATTTGCTTGGAATAAACTGCATAAGTAATCAGGAACGGAGAAAGCTGCTTTGCTTAAACTTAAACAGAAATTTTTAGGAAAAAGCCTTTTAATACTGACTGCACTGCTCAACATAGTGGTAGTCTTAAAAAGAACAACAAAAAGACTCTACAACATTTTATTTTAGTAGCAAAAATGTCTAAACAACATAAAACTACAAATGTCACAAATTACGACTTAATTAAATGAGACACATAAGGATTTCCTTTTCCTAAATGCTGCATGTCTGAAAAGGCAAAAAATAAACACAAGTTTTGTTTAACTTGTATAGAATCTGTATTAGTGAGTTGTGGTAAAAAAAAAAAAATCACATTTCACTCACTGCTCAAAATCTTAAATAATGATGAAGGTTATTTCATAGACCTCTGGTATACTCATACAGTAAAGTGAAATCTAAATGCTGTTATTTCAACAGTTACCGGCAGCTGGCAGCTACAATAAGGACAAGTCAGAGAATCATTTACATCATCTGGAATAGAAGCTTCACGTGGACTTTTAATCAGCAAACCTTAAGAATTGCTCTGCGCATCGTATAAGATTCAGTTTGATCTTAAAGTTACTTCATTTTAAAACATATCACACAATATCAGCATATTAATTAGCTGTTGTACATAGTGCAAAGCGAATTCAATAACATATACCACTATAACATCTCACAAAAAGGCTTGTATTAACTTTTCTGTGGTTTATATTGCTAACAAGATCCCTTCAGTTCAGCTGGTGTTTTTGTGGACCCTTTACAATAAACTGGGTGCAGTCTATATGTTTTTTTTTTTAGCATCTTTTTATTCAGGGACATATGTGACCTTTTGTCCACAGAGAAATACCATAAATGTTTGCATTGTGTAGGTGTCACTTTTGTCCAGTTGACAGATTGATCCCTGTTGCACAAAGCTCATGACACAGTTCAACATGCGGAACAGAAATGCCTGCTCTAACTTTGTAAGAGAGCATTAGAGATACACATCTCTGACAGAGTGCCAGTATTGTTACCTGTCCACTATTTTGGTATCAGCCATGTGGATGTTAAGACGTTTGCTTATCAGTAAAAAAAAAAAAAAAAAACAGAAAAAATGGTCTTCAAATTTGGAAAGATCATCACTGAAAAAAAAGGAGTAAGAGAGAAAGAGAGAGATCTTTGGCAAATGAAAATGCCTTGCGGTGCAACATTAGCAGAAAGCTAGGTTAATTTAATTAATTTTGAATGGAGCCAATGTCCCACAGTAAAGATTCTCATTGCAGCACACCTCACCATCTTAATTGCATTATTACGCTGCGGTCCTGCCATGCAGGATATTAGAAAATCCGTGAGTTGATGAACACTGGCCACCAAACCTCATGACCTGTCTGTTTTTTCCTACAGGAGAGACCAGATAGCCTCACTCCTGGTTGTGAAAAAAGTCATTCCCTCAACAGAAAACGACACTGTAAAGTGTGTTGTTAAAAAAATGAATGCTGACGCTTTTATCTCCTCTGTCAGTGGCCAATTTCACTTTGTTGAACAGTGAGGTTTTGTTTTTTTTCAGTGTGAATAGTTCTGTTCATTAGCAGGATTACTGAGGAACTTTTGCAAATTTAGCCAAGTTCTTGTTGAAAGGGCGTTCCTCATGGCTATTTGGATTGCATAAGCATTGTTGAGTAGTTTGATTTCACCTCAGAGCCATGTCTGTGGCTTTTTGGCCCTTGTTGCCATGGCGTTTCAGTTCAAGGAGAAGTTTGGAAAGCAAATCTTTGCCTAATGATTACACGATATATTACACCACCACACTGCCCGAGAACATACTGGTGTTTCTTCTGTGTCTGTTCAACCATGTATGCTATATCTTCTTCTGTATTATTGTACAAACAGAGGAATATTTATCACATCTGTTGTGTCATAACAGAGAAAATCCATCCCAAAACACTTAAAGACTCTTAAAACAGTCTGTGATTATGTAACCTTGGATTCAGCAATGTTCCTTTTGTTCTTTTCTTTTCTTTTTGGTTTCAGTGTTAGAGTTTATTTTCCATGCTTTCAGTAATAACTATCCAAACCCTAAATTGCATGTTTTGGCATTTCTTCTTAAGAAAGGCAAAAGAGAGCAAAAATTTTCATTTGCACCCTCCATTTACACCAACTTTCATCCAATATACAGAGAGAAATCCATTAATGAATACACCATAAACCTCAACACTCAGTAATATAATGCTGCCAGAAGACAAATTACATAAGTAGCTTGTTTTACTTTTTCAACATACAACACTTTTGGTCTCATGTATGAAACAGCTGTGATATAAAACATGATATTGATTATTTGCTATGAGGAAGATGTTTATTCCTTTCACTCTCACTAAAATGTAAAGTAAATACGAAAAAGCATTTTTAAGAAAATAAATGTATTAGTGACTACTGCACAATAAGTGATAGAATTACAAGTTTTGCTCAGTGGACTTAATATTTGGGTAAGTATATCGACATAATATTCGATATAAAGTTTACTCTTTCCACATACAACCCACAGCTTAATGAAACAAGTACAACCCTCTGGGGGTTCAAGAAGTTAAAGAAACTAGTCAAGGTATTAAAAAAGAATTACATCCCACCGTCACAAAATAACTCCTGGAATATGATTACACTGTGTATTGTAGAAGACTGAATCAGAGTTTGAAGTGCTTTCTTTATTATTTAAGCACATTACACTCCACTCTGCCAAACCTTGTCAGCATATACTACCCGGTCCTCTCCTCTCCTTCTCCCCTCTGTTCTCTCCTGTAAGTGGGAAAATCAGGGCAGCTGACAGAGGAGATGTAAAGCATGCCAGTGGCACCGCTGCCCTTTGTAAACAGTCCATCTGTACCAGCCCCTCCCAGTCCTCTGCCCCTCCCTCCCCGCCTGCCTGCCTTTCTCTTTGCTCGAGTGCCCGCTAATTTGACCTCTTGAATAAGAAACCTACTAAAATAATCCCCTCCACCCCTGTTTTTCTTTCTCCACCTCCTTCACAGCAAGCCCTCCCTTCCCTCTTTGCTGTCCATTTAAAATATGACTCAAGTCTTGAGGGATGCTCCGGCTGACCTCAGGGCAAATACATTAGTCTTAGTTGTGATACCGACCAGTACGTGAACCGCCTGATATATTTAAAGCCAATTAGTAGGAAGGTGAGGAGAAGCAGCTTTCCATCCATAAGGCTGAGAATATGAGGGGAGGAAGGGAGGTACGGGTAGGCATGAACAGGGCATCCTGCTTTGGAGGGAGGCCCAGGACTCCCTCTGATTGATTTGGTACACAGACAGGACACAACACATCACACTGTGAAAACCGCGCCCACCATAGGGGGAAACAGTTGACCCCAAAATATGCCACCAACATTTGCAAAATTCCCTGAGCTAGCTAAAAATATTAGATTTTAGTTTGTCAAATTATTACTAAAGCATCCTGTGTCTACAAGCTGTTGACCTGTTTTGTTTGTTTCTTAGTCGAATAAGAAAAGCTTTTTCACCAATAAATTGAGGAACAGATTGTTTAATTCTAAAATTTGTAGCCTTCTTTTGTGAATTCTGATGTCAGATTTCACCTGTAACTTGAGCTTAACTTACAGAAGTTTAGTACGCCTAAAATTGACATTTGGATGTTTGACTACCAGTGATAAAATGCTGCACATTATGGCATGTTCTTTGTTCTATCTGTTGAGGCCTTGCATCTTGTTGTCTTTATCTACTTCAGTCTGTCAAGTTTTTCAGAGGCGCGTCTGATGAAAAATTTAGGCTTTGCCCTGTTGGTGGTCGGCCTCACCACACAGGAGCTTTTTGGCATTTTTCTATTGTTTGCTAGCATACAGAAGTGACGTGAGGCACCTTCACTCAGTGCATAGCCGAAGGAGAGCAATTAATTGTTTCCCCCACCAAGGTTGGGTGGGACCTAATCACACTTTGTTATTGTTTAAGAAGAAACAAACTGTAAAACCAATAACAGATTATTACTCTAAGATGGACACAGTGTGTTGCAAAATATAATCATGACTCATTTCATGTTTTTTATCTTTGAATTTTCTTTACATAGGCCTACAAGACATACATATTAAATATGTAAGTGAAAATAAAAGGTATTAAATCACATATGAGGTTGATGCTCTATTACAGTTGTCAAAAGACATAAAGATAAGAGGGAAAAAGTGATTTTCATGGACCTGACCTAAATTTGGTTAATCCAACAAAAAATTACACAGATTATATCCAGATCCATAACATAACAGCACTCAGTGTGTGTTGTACCATAATCTGCCTGTATTGCCTGCAGTGGTCAGCAGTACATGTACATTTGGCTGTGTGGTGAAGGATTCCCAGGGACAAGTACATTCACCCAGATCTTGTCTGCTGATTAAAATAGAAGTGCTGTGTTGTTACGCCAGCAACACACACACACATATACACACATACACACATAGCGGCAGATAGCCACACTGGCTCAAAGTGACACACACGCAGACACTGCCACTATACTCACCAGCATCCTTTGCCCTGTGTGCATGTGTGTGTGTGCATGTGTGTGTGTGTGTGCTGGCTCGTGCAGAATTTTTAATAACCTCTTTTGATTAGAATCCCCCTCCAGCGGCTTATTTAGGGCTGGATTTGGAACGGGCTTAAAGGCCACCGCCCCCCGGGGGGCGCTCCATTGCACTTCTCTGAATTCAAATACAATGTCCTTGACACCTCTGTATCCTGTTCCCATTTTGCACTATTTTTGCTGCAGCAGCAACAGATGAGTAGCGAGGGGGGTTGGGGTGGGCTCCTTAAACCAGCTGTTAACCTGTGTCTCCCCCCCCCTTTTACTCCACAGAGTCGCTCCAGGCAAGAGGACCCAGAGCAAGCTCGACTGAAACAGAAAGCTAAGGAGGTAAGCTGCTGCGGAGATCATTACCCTTGACATTTCCCCGACTCCAGCGTATTAATTTTTCATGCCTCACTACATATGTAATGCCATTTAAAGTCGGACTTAAAAAAGTTTGAGGAATTATTCGCGCCGATTGATGCCTGTGTGTGGAAAATGATTTCATGCGTACTATCGACACCCTCCTCTTCTTGAACCCCCCCCCCACAATTTCATCCTCCTCATTTTGCACCAGTTTGAATTTTGACCTTACTCAGCCCTTTGTTTGATAGATGAGCCATCTGACAAAGGTTATATGGTCATAGCCATGGCCACCTTTGTAGGTTAATTCTGCATTCATTTTCTCATTTGGATCCTTTAGGTAATACTATTTGTTAACGGCTTTTTGTCCACTCAGAATTATAATATCTAACCCCAACCCACCTACTACACTGTGGCTTAAAAGAGAGCAAACAAGCATTTTGTTTTCATGTTTCCTCAGAAAAGAATCAAACTGCAACAGAACGGGCATAAAAAGAAAAAAAGTGAATGGTAATTGAGACTTTTAGATGTACCAATTCATGCTCTACATTAACTTTTACTGCTACAAAGGAATAAAAAGTTTTTTCCTTCTTCAATAAAGGCCAAGGTTGCAAATTGGCAAATGTTTTACTATTGTAGTGCAATTCTGTTGGCACGATGCTATATTCTGCTCATTTTAAGTGCAGGTCTTGTACATGGTTAAATTCCCATCGGACCCCAGAAAGTAGACCACTCTTCCTTTAGTGGCTGGTTAATGTTGTTTACGCAAATAAAGCAGTTCTGTCACAGCGGAAGTTTGTGTTAGGGTTTTTTTTTTTATTTTTGTTTTTTTTTGTTTACTCCAGAAAAACTTCACTGGGTGCTTTCAATCTTTGGCTCGCTAACAAAGATCAAGAGGACTTTGTGGAGCTTCCATGGAGTAGTCTGAGTAGGCAGGAGGATAAAACAAGTACCATTCACCTGTTGTTGTTTTTGATGCAGAACTTCAGGAGCAGACGTGGTTTCTTCCGAGTCACTTGCTCTTTTTATAAAAGCTTTTTATTCATCCTAGTAAAACTTTACTAAGCACATATGCACTTTTCTTACCAACACCCTAATTTATACTTACACAGCTCTACAATTTTCCACCTGACAGCTCCCCAGTATAACCATTGCCTATAAATGTCGGCCACTCAACCATTACCATTCACTGGTAACTGTAAATGCCTTGCTCCAGGGCAATTCAGTTTTGTTGTTTGGCCAAAGTATTTAATTTTCATGGTTTTCTTAGTTTCTTTTAGGATTTTCTCAGTCTGCAGTGTTGAACTTGTGACCTTCAAGTGACAAGTGGACTTCTCTTACCTCTGGCTACTGGCAGCACTCTGTCTTTTCTCTGTGTCTCTCCTGGACATTTCTTTCCAGCAACACTGAGCCCTGCTGCAGTTTAGAACACTCACTCTAGATCTCAGCCTACCCATAAGCCCCACATATGCAAATGAAGCAGCGTAATAGGCAGCACGATAGGTTTAGCCCCAGGGGCCATGTGATCAAAGTGGATCTCCTCCCTGTTAAGTGGCAGTCCGCTCGTCATCTGGATACGGCCAGATTAGTGCCTCGTGAGGAGACGCCGTGTGCACGTATGCAGATTTTCATTTTCATCTGGAATTTTAAGATGGTGGTTTGGAAATTGTTACTTTATGTAATGCTTTCTCCCGAGAGACGAGGAAGTCAACCAAACCCCCGACTGCCCCCACCCCTCCATCCACCTCCGCATCTGCACACACACACACACACACACGCACAACACCCCTCTTCCACCCGCCCTCACCTCTGTCTCTTTTGCATAATGGCCGTCATTTCTCAGCCTCTGTGCCTCTAAAGTTTTCATCACCTGAGCTGGCTGTTTGTGTCACTGCGGAGTCTGTCGGCAGCTCTCACATCTGTGCAAATTTCATCAGGATAATGAGCCTGAGCTACTCTTTCAGGCGACAGGCAGAGGAGCCAGCCTCTCTTCAAGCTCCTCTCCCTGGTCACACACACAAAAACAACGACCACCACCAAACAGTCATCATTTTGGAAGGATGGAATTACAACGTGTTATAAACTTGAACCACCTGTCGGCGTGTAAATTGAGCTGGCACATGATTGGTTTTTAAAAAGGCAGTCGCTGTCTGTTGTGAAACTACTGTTGCAGGCTTGAGTCCAGTGACGCAGTATCAACTCATGACAGGAAAATTAATAATATGATAATAGTGAAGCTCTGATTGAATAACAATTCAAATCAATTTCAGTTATACAAAGGTCAAATTACAAATCTGTGGGGAATTTGCAGTCTTTACTACATGCAAAACCTTCACATGTTGACTGCTGACAGAGAAGAGTAAGCCTGTTTGTCAGACCCAGGTTTTTGTTGATCAAAGTGTTTTTTGTCTGACGAAAGTGACATCACTTGTGGATGCACACAGGCGACAGAGTTTGGAACTCACTAGCATTGTTCAGTCTGTCTGTCTTTCAGTCTGACAACATAACGGAATTGGTTCCCAGGTTTGAAAAAAAAAACAGAGCTTAGCTCAAACCTCACAACCTAAAATGTGTAATTTGGTGGAACCCTGAGTACAGTAAGTATACTACTTGGGATCCATGACCTGGCTATGTGGAGTCCTGAGACTGTACAGTCTATCCACTCAATACTTTGTATTTATATTCCTTCCAAGATAAATCCTGAGGTTTTTATCACCTTTTCTTTAGTGCTGCTATAAGGCCAAAAAGTCCACTTGTAAACAAGAAAAAACAAATCTAATACCCAGATTGTGATGACATTCAGTGAGCATATTCATGCTCCCCAGCAGATGTAAACCCTCTATTGTGGACAATCCATGAACTTTTGGCTTTCAGACCAAATCTCCAGACACAACATATCTCACAATATTACAGGCAAATGAAGTTGCCATAAACTTTACAGAGCAGATATACGCTCCCAAGGGGACAACACTTTTGTTTTTTAATGATTCCTCAATTAAATGTCCTCAAGACCTGGTCTCAGGATAAAGTTTGCTACAACACTGAAATTCAACAGTATAGTATTTTCTGTCCAATAGTTCTGTATTGTGGGGTAAGGAACATTTTAAGCTCTAGGTGTCACTAGCAGGGCTATGGCTGCTATAGTCTTGCGCATTTATAGTATGTAGCTATGTTTTTGATTGTGTTTTTGCACCAGCAACCTAACACACAGCCTTGTCACCAGCAGAGCTGGCTGCTCAGAGAGACGCTGGCAGAGGTTTTGCGTGAGAGAGAGGCAGAGCGGTCTAGCGCCTCTGCTTCCTCCATTCACCACCATTTGGCCGAAAGGTCAGATAGGCTATTTCAGAAATGCCCCCAGTGAAAATCAATGGGCAAATCGTGGAGCTCAGTTCCTGTTTGTTGTTGTTGTCGGTGGTGGGTCTGTATGTTCTGTCTGTTCCATCACTGAGGCAGGAGGCCAGACAATGCCTAGTCATTGAGTGTGGGAGAGTAAGAGAGAGAGAGAGAGTATAAGAGAGAGGGGAGGGGGCAGAGAGACAGAGACAAAGAGACGGAGGGAAAAGAACACTTGGGGGGGGCAGAGAGAGATAGAGAGGGAGTTAAGGCCAGTAGAGATACATCACGATGTCAGACACACAGACACACTGCAGCCACAGATTCATCATCGCAGCTGCGTCTGCAGGCACAACTGGACACAGGAAACGAGTGAACTGGAGAAGAGGAGTGGAGCAAGGACAGACAGAGAGAGACGAGGGAAGAGAGGAAAGACAAATTGTCTACTACAGCTTCCCAAAATCTGGCCAAAAGCTCCTGTTTGGGCTTCTTCAGCTACCAGAGCAAACCATATCATGCCAACAGTGCTAATATTTTCACTAAATAGCATTGTTGATATAAGTTGGTTAAAGACCCAACCATCATAAACTATTGCTCTTTTCTGGTCTTCCACCTTACCATGCTCATTTCTAGCTTGGAGGGATTCCAGAGGACTTCAGTGAAACAGGGAGCTGTCCAATAGGAATCTCAAAGGTTTTTTGTTAGAATAATTTTCCTCAAATATTTTCCGTCCTCAGGCGTTAAGAGATTTTCTTTTGCCCGTTTTGACGCACCAGCATTGCTTGAAATGTCTTGAACCTAAATGAAATTAATTCTGCCCCAGCTAAACTTTGAACCTTGCATGGCTCCAATTAGAGCCTGCAGTTCTACATCCTTGCCATACAAGCATATATGTCAGAATTTATGAATCGCATTTGACTAATACTCTTGTGACTTGGCTAGATTTAATGTATTTTGCCTTATTACTCACATGAGAAAGAATCGTTCACATGAATGTTGTGTATGTTATTTAACCCTCAACTCTCTGCTTAGCCGCTATGAACAGGTCTTAATGCCACATACATGTTTCTTGATTGGCCTGGCATCCTCCACAATTGGCCAGGTCACGGAGAGACTGAAATCCACCCACACTGAAAGCTCCGTCAGCCGGAGCCTCACTCTTTTCCCGAGAGGAGAGGCCCTTGTGTGTCAGAGGACAATGTAGCATGCCCCCTAGTTTTTATTAGGCCAGTTACATCTGCGAGTTCATAGGCTCTCATCCTCTGGCCCTCCACAAACTACTCTGCTCAAAGAGGCGCTCTCCCCCCATTAGGCAGGCCCCAGGCAAAAGCCCACTAGCCTCCTCCACGTTCTCTCCCTTTCTGTGCCTACTTTCAAAGAGAATTCCTGCTGTTTTGTGCGTCCCACTTCACAGTTACTATGTTCTTGTCTTCTGGCCTCACAGATACACAATACCTTAATATAAATAGAGAAGCCGTGTTCATGGAAGTAGAAAAACATGTTCAACTCCAGTGAAAAGATCATGTGTTTTTGAGCCTTTTTTTTTTTTTTTTTTTTTTTTTTTAAAAAATTAGTTTATTTTTTTTTTTAGATGGTTTTTTTTTTTTTTGTTTTTTAAAAAGGTTTTTTTTTGTTTTTTTTGAAAATGTAAGGGTGTTTATGTGAATAATTTAATTATCACTCAAGAAAGGTATGTTTTGTAGGTCCTAAAGATAGTACTCTAACCCTATTTTTTATTTGTTGCTTTGTTGTCTTTTTTCTTAACTTAAGTTTTTTTTCTTCTCCTCAAGACATATTACGAGAAAAAAAGAACCAGGCTTTAAAAGTACCTTTGGTGTTCCTGTGTGTTTTCGAATATTACAAAGTGCTGTAATGAGAAGGAAAACAACAAAAAAAGGAGATTCTTTTTTTGCCTCAGAGGGAGATAGCGACTCGTCTCCTCGCTGTACAAGCCTGTAGGTTCACTTTTCTCTTTGTGCGCCAGAGCACTCCTTGGGACTCGAGCAACAGGGGAATTGGGTATGCTGAGCTATGCTAGTGGCGAGGTGCCAGCCTCCTGTGCCTTGGATATAAGTGAGAGGGAGGCAGGAGGCAGGACACGTTTCAATTAGGCAACAAACCCTGCACACAGAGAACGGGAGAGGAGAAATAAAACACCTCACTCTCACCAGCTAACTTCTCCCTCCTGACCTCTCCCAAAAACACACTTCCCTGAACTGCTCTGCCCCACCTTTTCTCTTCTTTTCCATTTAAAATCAGAGGTGTCATTTTTGTGGAATTCACATGGGAAGGACAGTACCGGGGGTCTTTGTGAGGTGATGCTAAGTGTGCCAGCTCGGCCTGCATGTTTCCATTAGATTGTCATGTTGGCTAATTAGAGAGCGGCAGCATGATTCACCTTGTTAATTAGGAGGACTTGCACACCATGTGCCTGGGGGCGGTGTGGGGAAGAGGAGCCCAGCCTCAGAGCCTGCTAGTCGCCTGCTGCCTATGAAGATTCCCCTTCTCATCTACCTTCCTTTCACTCCCTTTTTTTTTTGATTTGGGAATGAATAAATCATTGACATCGTCCTCTCTCGGAGTGTGAATATCTGAGTTCTCATCTTTTTCCTGGATGCAAATTAGGTGTGATCAATAGAAGGTGACGAGCAGCGAATCTAAATGTTAAAAAAAAAGAGAGAGACAGGGAGAGAGAAGACTGCTAGACGAAGCACGCCGGCATAGAATGAGACAAAGCGAGAGAACATTTAAAGTAGGAAATTTTCCCTTAGATAAGCAGTATTTTTAATGATCACCACTCTCCCCTCAACGCTCCGGTGTAACACCATCAGAATCTGCTTAACACTGATTTCTGGCTCCTTCATTAAATACTGTTCCTTGGCAAAATGTGCAGCACAAATGTTATTATTTTTAAAAATAATACTTACTCTGAAGTTAAAGAATCAAGTCTGTTTGACACTTTCATTTTATCCACATATTTCACACAGTCTCCCCTCTGCATGGTTTAATTCCTGCAAATAAGTTGCAGATGAAGAGAAACCGTAGGGTCATGATAGTGACACTCACATAATGACCTTAGCTTCAGGGATAGCTGAGGGCTGTGAATAATTGGTCCTTGGCCCTGGAAACACTTCTGACATACTCAACTTCAGAGGAAATGAAACACTCTGAGCCAAGACTATTAGCTCCTGCATGTATTTTGAATTAATCTCCATAGGTAAAATAATATAATCACAAACAGATTTGCTGAAATATTTATGGAAATTTGTGTGTGTTGAAAAAGAAGATGAAAAGGAACTTCAAAGCAATTTTAATGTGCTCTTTCAATCTTGACTGATTCATTGTCTGTTGTTCAAGAAGACTTGCATCTGTTCTATATCGAAAACACATTCTTGTAAGTGTCATTTCTGATAAACACATTAGGTTATTGACAGCAACATACTGTACTAAATCTATACTTATGACTTTACTGTAACAGTCAACATAAAATATAATGCCATGTAACTTTATATCTTTAGAGGCAATTAGACATGATGGCACACAGTGCAGCCTCTAACAGCATGCACACAATAGACACAAGCCGTATTTTCAAACACAACTTCAACATGAGGACGTATCCTCTTGAGTAACGCTGCCATGTGTAATTATTGAGTTCTGTTGATGAAGTCATACGCGTCTCTATCCAGTTTTAACACAAAGACTTGCCTGCATTAGCAGTTTGAGACTGAACTCGTCTCTTTGTAGTGTCTGAGTGCAGATGGAGAAGTGAAACCTGATTGGTTACTGCAAATGGCCCTTCTCCCTGCAGCAAACTAACTGCCAGGCACTTCACATGAAAAAAGGCCTCAAGATGCAGCTCGCAGATGTTCATGTAATGTCGGCCATGTGGGTGTCAGGTGAATGAGATCCATGGATTACAGACACACATAAAACACATATGTAAAATGTCAACACACACTCATAGGAAGTAGGAGGAAATTTTTGCTGCAATGTTTTAGATACCAGTACCGAAATTGGTATGTCAACCACTAAATAATTATTTGTTATTCACATTTTAAAAAAAGGAGGAAACATATCTTCTCTTGCATGTGAAAAAATTCCAGTTGGATTGTTTCATGAAACATTTGGACATAGAGGTTTGATCTCAGCTTGTTCTTACACACAACTTCATGTAGACTGTACTTAGTGTTATAACGAATGAATACTAATGAGTACATATTCTTTTTGTGTCTGTGTCAAAATCTGAAGTATTTAATAGTGAATAAAGCACAATTAAAATGCAAATAAAGACAATTCTACAGCTATCCTAGCCATGATTTTGAGACTATATGGAGACACCAGTGTCAATTCTGACAGCAGATTCTGATTTAGTCTTAGTCTTAGTCTTTTGAATAACACACCATTTAGTTTTAGTCATATTTTAGTCATCTGAAATCTTTTAG
>JAQMCX010000001.1:18778972-18846857 GCA_029814765.1 Acanthurus leucopareius | reverse complement strand
TAAAGTGTCAGTTATATTTCATCACAGTCTTCGTCATCATATCTGACTTTTTATTTAGTTTTTATTTAGTTTTCGTCTGTGAAAAAAGTTCGTTGACAAATATTTTTCGCCATAGTCTTCGTTAACAAAATTAACACTGATAGACACATCCAAAATCAGTGTACAAATATGTTCTAAAAACAGTGCTAAGATGCTGAAGGTAAGCAGTTTAAATGTTTACCATGCCAACATTTAAGTTAAGTGTGTATGCATGTAAAAATTTAAAAACTAGCAAAAGCAAAAAGCCCATATGAGGCAGATGGGAAAGTGGTTTGTTTTTACAATTTGGTACAAGTTTTCATGGAAAAAAATACATTAAAACAGTTTTTGAGATATTTTAGTGTGAAAGAAAACGTTGGGGTGACAAATAAAATGGAGTGCTTTCCATGCTGTCATAAAGCTCAGCCTATAGGCGAGCAGTGCAAAGGTTAAAGCCATGAGAAGAGATCTGGTTTTCCACTGGAGTCACCCTTCCTTATTTAGATTAAATGTACTCTACCAAGGCTCTTTGGGGAAAGAGATGCATTCACCAACAGCGGCATATGTTACGTCTGTATAGTGAGAGGCCCCATGCTGTGTCCTGTTGAAGCAGAACTTTGTAGAGGGAGGGTAAGAGACAGAACAATCAAACCCGTGGTCTGGCTTTTGTACCGTAGTTTTTGCAGGGCAGACAGCCCTTTAGCTTCCGTCACAGCCCTGTAGCTGCTTGTGACGTCAAGCAGAGCGTGTTCTGCTCTACCAAGGACATCTGTCTGTAAGCGTCTGGGGGGCCGTGAGCAGCCCCTCAGGCCAGGAGGAGGGAGTGAGGATGGAGAGAAAAGCCTTTGTTAAAAACGGCAGAGATGGAGAACGGCAGGTTGGCCATCATGGCTCCTGCAGCTCACCCCCCTCTTTTCTTCAAGCATATCAGAACGCTCTAAGGTTCTTGCCGTATTTTGGACATTTTTGCGTCATAAGGGAACATTCTGCTCTTTCTTCTGTGTTGCAAAAGCCCTGTTATTTCTTATTTAGTTTTTGATTGACAGCTTTACCGATCTATTAAAGATATAGAGCTCAAGGGCTGGCAAAATCTGGTAAACAGTTAAGTAAAAAAGCAATAGTAGGACAGACAAATGGATGTCATTATATTTTATTTACACACAGTAATCCAAATTCATGCATGTTTCTTTTTTTCTTATTACAAAGTATTTGTAATAACATCATGAGCAATAAATCCAAAATATGCACAGATGACTAATTTGTTTCCAGCTTCATTCAAATGTATATCATGCCATTATGTGAAGCACTGGATTTCATACAGGCTACCTAAATCTGTAGTAATAATTAAGTAAATGGTGAATTATTGAAAACACTTTATTGAGAAATAGATAGATTTTATATTAATGCACCAAACAGAATTAGCGTTTGCAGTATGACCAGAATTAGATTAGCCAGAAATGAAGACCTTGCTAATGTTTTGTAAAATTATTTAGCTTTCATGTAACACAGCCACACCTTTAAGTTTGTTAACTCCGGCCGCTCTGATTCAGTCTCTGTGTTTAACTAACAGACTGGTTGTCTACACTGCAGAGAGTTATTAACTTGCTATCATCACTGCAGATAAATAATAACTTCCAATGCCCTAAAACCAGAGCTTGTAGTCTAATTTAAATATGATTTTGGAGGGATATTCCAGGACATAACTCCTTGACATAAATACTCTGAAGAATGCATCTAATTAGATATCCAGGGCCTGGATTTTTCACGCATACATAGCATAGTAAAGGTTGAGGCAAGCAGGCTTGAGATAGGATATGGTAAAAAGATATAGTATTTTACACTATATATCATATTTTTTGTTTTGTAGTATAGTATTTTTGATTGGGTGATATTATTTATTCTGAGAGAAAAGCTTTTATTTCTTGCAGAGAGTCTACATAGAAGCCTCATCCAACAGAATATTTTTAGCTATAATTGAAATTTGAGCACAGATTAGGAGTGAATCTGATGGCCTTGATGAATACAGGCCCTGATCTGATTAATATCTGATTCAGAGCCTCAGCATTTGCACTTGCACATTGCGCCATCATAGCGCAAACTGATACCCTGTTAGTGAGGCTCTCAACATCTATGAGAAAGCCTTGTTCAACGGCAACAAGTTTTTTTCCCAGAAATGTACATGCTTGTGTTTGCATTCACTCCCATAACCTTGCACTGACCATAACATCACCTGACATGGCACTTTTTGCAACAAGACTAAAATCTCTTTCCGCAAAAGCTAGAGATTGATTATGTTGGGTATCTTGAAATGTTCTACATCTCCTGACCTTTGCTAATAATTTGACTTTACAAGTTCCAGTTCCCTGCTTTAAAAGGGCATACAGGCAGACTGGAAGCACTGGTATTTACGTGACTTTGGAACTGCAGATATTTATGTGGTACCATTGATCGGACCTGGCAAATGTATGCATCCTGCCATCTGGTTATTCTTCCAGTCTTTCTTTAGTGACCTTTGCAATTTTTGATGATTGCGCCCCGCGAGTTTATGGCTAAATGTTGTTGACAGAGTAGTCTAGAAGGTAGAGAAAAATTCTTGTATTTGCAGGTCAGAGGTTTGATTTCCTGGTCAAAAATATAATATACCAATAGTATTCTAAAATCCTGACAGTTTTCATATCAGACAGATAGCATATTGTAACTCATTAACAGATACTGATAGCAACCTCAGAAGAAGAGATACTTCACACCTGGAAATAATAAAGAGAATAAAAAGTCATCAGCACGTAACGACTGTAACGAATGCTGTGCAGTTCACAACAGTTTATACTGTGATAGAACTAAAACAATGAACACATATCTTTATTCCTTCTTGGCTTCTACCACTACTTCATAGCATTTTTTTCCCACATCACCAGAATAAAACAGTACAATGGTACATATATGTAGTTTGCAGAAATATATGATAGCAAAAATTTATTTTTCAATTTAGTTGCATTTGTATAACAGTTTTTTTTTTCTTTTCTTTTTTATGGGGGGGCGGGTGTTGAATGAACTAAAATTGTATGTCTGAATTAAACGGCAGTCGAAAAAACTTCAAAGAGGGGAAAGAAATACTTGACCCAGCAATGGCTTGTGTCAGCTGGCAGTAATAAAAAGGAAGGTAGACTCGGCATAGTGGCACCAGATTGAAATCAGGAATCGGTCTCCCTGTGTCATGGCGGCCTCTTTATTGACGGGAAACGCAGACTGCAGGGTTGCAGATGGTAAAATGAAGTCTTCATTTATCATATAGTCATAAATCTGAAAATGCAGGCAGTTGCTGTGGGCACTGAGAGCCCATGCCTGGTGCCAACTGCCAGGCGGAGATGCCGGCATCCTGGTGCCATCAGTGAGCTAGCGGACCTCTCTCTCTTAATCTCTTTCTCTCTTTCTTTCTCTCTTTCTCTCTCTCTATCGCTTTCTCCCAGCTAAATTTGCAGCGGGATTCTTTAAGGTCAGGCATGAGAGATTTGTGTGTTGTTTGTGGCAAAGCCTAATAAGGTTAGCATTGATAACATTAATGTTACATTTGCCATGTGGACAAGGGCAATAATTATCTCCAGCCTATTTGCCTCATCCAGCCACAATCCTCAGTTTCTGACTCCATTATACCCTCTGTCTCTATTTGCATTGTATTAAAAGCCTGATTCCCAACTCAAAACAGACTGGATCATTTCATGGACTTGTCCGTACCATTGGAGCTAATTATGATTTGTTTTAACTAACTATATACCTTTTTATCTCCATAGATTTAAAAAAAAAAGACATATAAATGTGGTTTAGATATTCAGCTGGTTGGTACTACTGCTATTATTTCCTCTACTTTGTGTTGTCAGCGTGTTTGAATCTTTTCAACAGTTCCGCCGTGCTAAATGTGAAGTGGCAACACCCTAAAGGGCATGCCTTGCCATCGGGGTTTTCGGAAAAAATCAGAGGCAAGTGCATGCACATTTTAGATCAGACTTTAAACACCAAAGCAACCTTTTACAGAGCGCCATCTGAAAGTAACATGAAATTTTCCCCTGATCAGACAACATACATGCCTCACACAAACACCAGTGCGCAGCAAAGGCATGCTGAGAGATAACATAAAAGAACATGAAAGACATGAAAGCGCACATTGATTGTCCCTGTTCACTCCAACCCAGGCCTCTCTCCCCCAGCGGGTAGGCATGCAGGCAAGCTGGTGGGTAGGCATTCCCTGTGCTGTGGCCAAGATTGATAGGCGTGCACATGCGTGTGGTTTTGTGTGTGTATGTGTGTGTGTGTGTGTGTGTGTGTGTGTGTGTGTGTGTGTGTGTGTGTGTTCTGTGTTTGCATGTTGGATGGAGTGCTGACACCCTCTGTGCCATGGCCCCAGGCCCTCACACATCCACCAAATAGAAAGGGCAGCTCCCAGCGACGCTGGGTTCCCCCTCAGCCCCGCGGCTAGACATGACATTACCTTGGGCAGTGCCTTGCCACAACTTCCCCCTTATACATCACAAACTGCAAAAATCACATTTGGACCATGTGATTACACACACACGCACACACACGCACACACACACACACACACACACACACACACTCGATCTTTGATAGTAGCTCTGTTAATGGCTGACAAGAAGCTTCCATTTTGTTCTACTCTAGGAGAGCTTGTACACTACATAGATGAACAGACAGGAATATTTATTACCATAATACTCCTCTTTCATGCTCCTATATATATGTTTTTTTGTTTATCTTTGCATTTGATGCTACTCTTGTCTCATCGCTCATTCAGTCTCACTAGGCCCTAACACACCTGAAAATATAATGCTTGAGACTACTCTTACAATGTGAAATTCAAAGTTTTGGTGTCACTTGTGTGTCTATTATTTTTGCCATGGAGCAACTTGGTGCAAATACCATATTAAAAAACCTAATTGTTCTGACAGCACAGTGCATTGTTTTTAACTACGATCGCTCAGTTCTTAATGCTGTTGCCTCACAACTAGAAGGTCCTTGGGTTGGATTCCTGGCTAGAACAGGATCTTTCTGTGTGGACTTTGCATGTTCTCCCCATGCTGAGCCCACAGCATGGGGAGAACATCCCACCATCAAAACATGTACATCTAGTATAATTCTGCTGACACTGCCTTGACCAATGCATGCAAGATTACACTTTTTGAAGAGACATTAAATATCCATAAAATTGTCAATTTGGTAGTCAGGTCACTGGTGCATGCCACCTTGTACATGATTTACTTGATAACCCAAACAGATGCATCTGATACTGAAGCAGCGGAAAAACACATACTGTATAGTGTACAGTATTTTTTAATCTTTCTGTTGTCTTCCTCAGATGCAACAGCAGGAACTGGCCCAGATGAGGCAGCGAGATGCCAACCTTACAGCACTAGCTGCCATTGGACCCCGCAAAAAACGTAAAGTGGATTCACCAGGAGCCACCCCATCAGGGACAGAGGTAAGAAGTAGACTCATCCTAACTGCTGTAATATCTGTTCTGTGTCCATATCCAGTTGCTAGTTTTGACTTGAAATCTACCCTCAACAGCACTTTTATGATTAACTTTCATGTGAATCTTTTTGACAAAGACACTGACAACACCATAACACAGTTATGGTATATAC
Organism: Acanthurus leucopareius; assembly: GCA_029814765.1. Taxonomy (NCBI): domain Eukaryota; kingdom Metazoa; phylum Chordata; class Actinopteri; order Acanthuriformes; family Acanthuridae; genus Acanthurus; species Acanthurus leucopareius. The sequence continues at coordinate 18,841,185 of JAQMCX010000001.1, read as the reverse complement.
ACTGTATGCACTGTAAGTAAAATTGATCAAAGCAGTATATTCTTCCTTTCTTGATGGGTATCTGAGCAGAGCAGAATTTAGTGCATTAGTGGTGATTAGGAGTTCATAATCTCTTACCACTCCACTGACGACAGGCATGGCGCCAGGAGTTTTTCTCAACTGTTGCTAAGAAGGGGCTAGAACAATGTGGGAGTACTAAGAAAATAGTTTCATGACTTTACTGTTACATTGCATTACTTTTTTTTTTTCAATAAAAGCAAATATGGCACATAGCGTATTTGATACAAGAGTTTAGTGAATTTTGCACGAGAATATTCTACAAATTAATGCAAGTGCAAGGCTCATAGGCAACGACAAAAACACTGAAAGCAGGAGCACTGACTGTTGCTGAACATATTCAGCAATAGGTCTAACGTTTACACAGAGCTAACAGCGCTAACAATAGGCTACAGGCTATAACCGGGTTATACAGCAGGCTATGCAGTAGGCTAATACCCATGACCCAACCTGTCAGATCAAGGATTAAAAACTCACCTCTGAAAATCCAAAATTTGAATTTATATTTGAGAAGTTGTTCCGACTTCTATGTTTATTAACTCTCAAGATGTAATGTGGAACAATATGGTCGGATGCTACAAAAAAGATGTGTTAGTAACTTTTTGTTAGATATTTATAACTTTAAAACAGCACAATAATAGCTGTTTATTGCTTTACAGTTAGGAATTATTTTAGCCCTGTTTATTTTGAGTGACACATGATGGGGCTGAACCAGGGCTATAGCCCCCACCCCTCAGGCCACTGTGATGCTGTGCCAGACTGATGATATTATAATATTAAACACACTGACAACCTACCCACTAGACTTTCTATGAAGAGTGCTGTAATCCAAGAAAATACCACCCCCCTCCCCTTTTTTATACTGTGTATCCATTTTGCAGACAACTTGCAATGGTAATTTTTCATGGGGCTGCCATCCCTCACCGTGGTAAGTTCAAACATTGAGGGTAGCTGGATATGCAAAAAAGTGAGTCACAGAATATGTATCTGCAAAACAGTGAATAAGAAATAATCCATAACTGCAGGTAAAGCAGTGAATTTCAATTCAGCCTGCTGGTCAGATAGTTGTTTAAAAAAAAAACAACTTTGTTTCAGTGCAGGATATTCTGAATCTAATTACCACGCTGTTGGACAGAGACATGAGGTTGTAACATCAGTCTCTTTTTTTCAGAAGTCAGGAACTCGATACTTGGTAGATGTTTAAATTTTACCATTAGTAACATGAGCACAGAGGTCAATTTTAGTCCTAATCAACCATCTACAGTAGGATGTGGTATATAGTTAGAGATTAAAGACAATCTGCTTTTTGTTTGGTTGGTACCCTCTGTTTCTTTATAATTTAGCACACTTAATGTTTGGAAGTGTTGTTTACCTACTGTAGCTATCTGCCTGTTTTATTTATCTGCCTAATAGTTATTATCTTGAATTTATATAAATCAGTGTTCAACAGCATATCTCATTACACCATTTTCCCCAAATGCAGGAGCAAGATTATTGCCTCAGTGCAGAGAGCCAACCAATGTCACACTACTCATTTCTTCCAAAGAAAAAAATCATTTGTTTATATCATCAATACAGACACAGTCTTTGTAACTAGTTTAGTTACTGCTGATAGAGTAATGTGGTGTCTTGTGGTCGAAGATGACTTCCTTTTGACAAATAGTCTTCTCTCTAAATGCCTTTCAAGTTTATTTAAATTCACACACAAGAAATTCCTTTGATCAGCCCAATTTTTTGTAGTGCAATGAAACCAGCTTTGAGATTTAAGAGGTGAACGCATAATTTTAGCCCTTAATTGTTTCAAATTATTTAATATATTTAAGATATAGTTAAGATGACAGAATGCATAAAAGGACATAAACGAGGAGACTGAAAAATAAAATAAAAGAATCCCTGAGGCAATAGGCGTAACCTCTGCAATAGTTTTCTCTCTCCCTGTCTCTTCAGTTGTCTTGTATAAAACACCGATGTTGGATACATCGTGTACATGTGTACATGTTATATGCTTAATATTTACTGAGGTGAACAAAATGTAAGAGAATAAAAACAATGATAACATATAGTTTTTAAACAATAACAATGGCAAACCCAGCAATAACATTCATTTTCCATGCCTGTTATGTGGTAGTTGATCCAGGACCTTGTCGTCCTCCCAAGTTGCAGATATTCTTTTCCTCTAAAATAGCTGCTGATTGCTACTAGCTTTAAAAAATAGCCCTTTAGTAAGGTCACACAGTTAACTAATGTTAAAACACAACACCTCTGTCTGGGCACGCAGGCTTGGATTTATACACAGACAACAACAATGACCCCCCTTCATTCCTTTGTAACTTTATACAGAACAGTGGGGAACAATATGATGCAATATGCTGTGAATAAGAGGCTACTTTTCAGTCCAGGTGGCAAAGAAAAATTACCTTGCTTAATTTTATTTATGTATTAATGTTAATTTTTTACTCTGTTTAAACAGATCACAGGTTGAGTGAGAAATGTTTTGCAGTTTGGCATCTGAGTTCCCGCAGAATCAGGCTGATTGTGTGAAAACCACTACTGAAGTTGTGTATGGAGGGAGCTGTGGAGTGCACCGGTAGGCTGGCAACCCAATATGGCCCCCTCTGAAACATAGCCCTCATATTTATTCATGTGCAAAAAGGAAGAAGATCAACAAATCTGAAATCTCTAGTTAGAATAGTCATCCAATACCTCTTTCGAGGCACCAAGAAATGGGTTTATTTTGTGGACAAAGTTCTGTGTTGGTATCCCTCCCCCAGTGGCTTCATTTTGAGAGCCATTGAAAACCACACATCCTCTTCCTGCTTAACCTGTTAGGCATCAGCCAAGTTTAGAACTCTGTCTAATAAGCTACTCTCCAAAAATTGAAGTTAATGAACATGACGTAGAAGGTTTGTATCTGTGAGAGTTCCAGGAAGCATGGTGACAAACCCCCATGTTACTTGCATAGTCTGTTCTTAATTAAGCTGAACTATGTTATAAAAAAAATGTCTCGTGTTTGAGGTTCCATAAGCAGTGACTTGAGTATCATGTTTCTACAGCTCATGGTCATACGTGAAGTCATGCACAGTTGCTGTAGTTGTCCCATTTTCCTTTAGGCAGTAGAGGAAACATTTAAATTCCACATATTCATCTGTAAACATTATGAATCTAAAATAAGCCTGAATTTTGAATGTCAATTGGTCATTTTAATAACCTGCTTATCGAGTTGCATCTTCACATCCTTCGCTTAGCAGCAATATGCTGCAGAGGAGCATAGTAATGCACTCGGTAAAAAAGCATAAATAACAAAATAAAAGCATTACTTCTGGTCCTTGAGTGCAGTGCCAACCTCTTTCAGAATGTTTTACCCTGATGGGTATTAGCCCGCAACCTTCTGCTGCATTCAAAAAAAGCTGCTCTCTCAAACCGCTCTCCCAAATGCAGTTACACAACATAAACATGAATATACATTATGCTGAAGTTGTTGTCTTTTTTTTTTTTTTTTTTTACTATTTTATCTCTTTTTTATGTCCAGTTCATGTTTAATTAGAGGGGCATAATAAAGTGAAGTCACAGTATGCCCCTCCTCTGGAGTGATTGCAGAGGGGGCGGAGGAGGAATCTTAACTTATTTTCACTTCGTTTTCACCTCCTCACATTTCTTCATTTCACATGGGCTGGAAGTGCCTGCAGCGTTCTCTTTCCCTTCTCCAGAGCAAAGTGAATGTGACTTTTCTAAGGGGGTCACAGGATGCCTGGAGGCCTGTGGGTGTTACTGGACTGTTGCCTGCTCTCAGCTTCACTGAGGGGCTTGTCATAGATTTCATCTCCACAGAAATGAGCCGGGGGGCCCTGGCCAGGAGCTCAAACAGCCAACGTTATGAAGGGCCCGTGCTGATTATTTCCCTCTGACATCGCATCCTGAGCTTTCCGCATTAATCCCAGACAAAGGCAGCCCTTCAGTGCTGTGCCAGAGTTCAAATTAGGAGCCAGATAATGGCCTTGTTGAGATCCTGCTCTGTTCACCGAGAGGCAGAGCTCCTGTTGAAATCCTCCTCTTCAGTATTCCTTCTCTCCTGCTTGTTCTTTTCTTCATCAGAACACCTTTTCCACACGTTTGGACTGTGACGGAATTCAGGTGACACAATTTTGCTTCATTCCTCCCCAACACAACCCCTCTACCCCTATTCACCCACCTTTAATGTGATGGTGGCTTGGCCAGGCTTGGGCCTGTGCCTGGATGTGGATCGCCACAGGCTGTGAAACTGATAGCCAGTCAAGACTGGAGTGTCTGTCTCCAGCCTGATCTAGTCTGCAGGAGGGAACAAAGGAGGCCTTACAGGGCTCCGCAGGGTGGATTAGTTCCAAGGAGCCAATGGCTGCGGCTGCTGGCTGGCTGGCCAGAAGAGGGCCTGCTGTGGCCCCAGCGGTTGGTCACTGCACAGGCAGGGGCCGCACAGGCACACACCCCCCACACACCCACAATTCCCCTCCAGCTCAGTGGTTCCCATCTTATAGCTCTAACCCTCCAATCAGCACACCGAAGCTTTTGAAGTTCAACCCAAAAGTCAAGGGTGAGCAACCTCCAAGAAGGTAGAGGGATGAAATGCAGCAACAAAGGGCAGCTGAAGGAGGATGAGAATGTTGCACAGGATCCGATGCCTTGCAAACATTAGCTTGAAGATATGACTACTAATCCCGTAATGCCTGAGTAGAAAAGTTTTGATCTATTAAAAGGATATCTTAATGTCTATTAGCATCTATATAGTTCTGCCAGTATGTGAGATGCTGACAGCTTATACATGGACTGTACACCATGTCTTCAGCTCTTTGCGACTCTATAGCCACATCACTGTTTCTATAATGCTTACAAAAGAGATAAAAATGGATACTAGCTCATTGAATTGGGGAAAGAAGTTGGTCACAGTCTGCCAAATGGAGCTTTATTCACAATGATTATTCCATCACACCCTCTGTATTCTGTCCTGTCACACATTTCACATTATTTGAACACTTTACTGTTTCATTTCCCCCTCATTGATTTTTGTGTGGTATGATTTCCTCTCTTCCCATTTGGTGCATCTTGACTAAACTGAGTAGCTTCTGTATTGCTAGCTTATGAAAGACAGATAGAGACTTTTCGGTACATCTAAGGTTAGCATTAAAGGTTCTGAGATGTAAAATGTGTCTCAGTGCCCGATGTCCTGAAGTGTTAAACATGCTCAGAGCTCTGAAACATCCTTGACACATTTACAAGCTCGTAGTTATCATCCCGCCACTGAGGCCATTTATCACATCAAAGGAAGAGCTTTGTTTGTTGACGTAAAAAGCGACAATAGCAGCCAAATTGCCTCGGTTTGTACAGCCACACTGCCTTTCTCGTATCTGTCTCAACCAGGCGCAATGCAAGGGACAAAGGTAGGCGAGCGATTTAATAGTGAGCACAGTCTATTTTTCCATTTGAATTCATTTCACCTTCTTTCTTTGAGGCTGTAGATCAGAAAGAAGGAGTGAGGCAATAGAGTAAGAGGCATGGGGAGAGAGGGGGGAAAAGCACAAGGAAAACTGATGCCCTTTCCTCCAGCTAAATTAACAGGAATCACGTGGAAAACAATCTGAGTCTCCAATGAAGGAGGGAGGGGGGGGACCATTAAAATTAGCCCCAAGCTATGGACTGCACCCAATATCACTAAAGCTGCACTCACTACAGATGTGGAGGCTGGCTTACAGGCAAACTATGCTCTGTTCTATAGCTACAATTAAAATCAACCTCGCTGCCAAAAAATAGGAGGGGGAAAGAGGGGGGTAGAAAGGCAGACATGGAACATCAAAGACAGATTGAAATGTGTAGTCAGTAATAAGAGTGGTCTCCAAGCCCTGAGGTTCTCCACGGTCCCCTTGTTAATGAGAAATTTTGACCTCTGGTTTGTAAGTTAAACTTGTAATCTCGGTTAATGAAGTAAATCAATCCCAACTCGGGAGTGTTCAGTGTCTCTCCCTTTGCCTTCTCCCCGCCAACCTTCCCTCTGTCCTTCTCTCTTGTGCTTTTATTCCTCTCCTTCTCCTCCTCCTCCTGCGTCGCTCCAAGTGTGCCGCCTGGGAGTAAAATGGCCAGGTCTTCAACCAGACAAACAGGAAACTCACAGAGCACGACGATTCAGGAGCTGGGGGGAGGGCGTAAGGACTCAGAGGACTAGGACCAACCAGGCTGTTTGGTTAAGAAGGAGACAGGCCAACTGAATGCTAGTAGAAGGGGCAGTGTGGAGGAAATCACTCGCTCCTCCTCCTTCTCGTCTCTTCTTTCTTTCCATCTTTCTAATCCATCTTTCTAAGCTGTCTGCCCATAGTCTGTTGGGGATACTATCTACTTAAAAAGTCATATCTGTTTGTTAGTCCAGTGAGAGAAATGGCAGTAATGTGCAAGTATACACTCACTACTACCTCCTCCTGTTTTTACAATTACAACATCCCTCCTTCTGCTACTTCTCTCTTGACCTATCTAGGTCCAAGACAAACATATAGTGGGATTTTTTAGTGGAAAAGACAGCTAACTTGACCTTTTTTAAGCATTCTGAAGTGAAGCTCTACTTTTGCTCTTAACCGTATGGAGGCTTCTGTATATTCCACAGGGTGCACTGACATTAACCCTCCATTAGCCAATGTATTTATTCATAAATTTTTTCACTAAGTAATGTGGGGTTGGATCTGAAATATAATGCAGTGACTCTAGCATGACTTATTTAAAGCTGTAATGAAGCATAGGGATTCCTGTTTGGGTTCTCCTTCTCTACATACTACGTAAAAATGATTAAAGAGGGCACGGAGAGGCTGCTGTTGGTTACATGGTGTCAAGAAGATTGTAATATGAGTTTGACTCTACATCTCAAGGCGATTCTGCATTTCCAGTGAAGACACTAAGGAGGCAGAGTTGAGTCTTCAGAATGGTTACAGGGGCTTCTTGGCCAGATGCCATGTGTTCTTAGAGCTTTAACATCGTGCACTTTGCCAACTCTCCTTTTCCCTGCAAAATGCACAGCACAGTGGTGCCCACCAGTGGTTATTGCATTGTGGACTAAGGGTTAAAGCATTTAAAATATAGGCATTTTCTTAGCGTGAATGATACACATCTGTATTTATCTTTAACTATGTGGAATGTGTTAATCCAGTCACATATAGTTATATGCTTAAAATTGCAAAATATGAAATACACATATCAAAATTAGAACTGCTATTCCTCTTTCAGCTGCTCTCCATCAGGTGTCGCTATAGCAGATCGCCTCAGGTCCCACCTATTCTTGGGCTAAAAAAAGACAAAAAAAATCCATCAGACTATGAATTTATAAAATTGTTTAAAATGTAGTTGATGCAACCTTTTTATGCCCCATTTTTTAATTTCCTATATTAACCTTATATTTATATATGTACATAAATGTACATATGAGTGTTAACACTATAATATCCCTATTTAGATAAGAGGGTCCAAAATATTCATATTCATGGCAAACTAGTGATCCCCCCTCATTTCTGCCTTTAAAACTTTGCCCTGAAATAATGGTTAAATATACAGTTTTGACAACAAAGTTAAGCCTCAGGCACTTAAAAGATACCCATCTTAAAGAAATTAATTACCTCCCTTGTTAATCTTGATATAATTAAATTTCTGAAGAATGGAATTTGCTGCCTTTTTTTCCCCTCTCCGCCTCGCTGCTATGGAGGCGAGTCGATAATGGCTGGCTCTCTAGCTAGCCTGCTGGCCAGGGACATGGGGACAGCCTAACATCCTGGGCCCCCTGCTGTGCTATACCGCACTGTGCAAACCCACTCTCCTTATCCTACGCCTTCACCACTCAAAGGGATAGGCAGAGAAAACGCCTCAATCACTGCTTTGCCATTCTGCGCCTGCTTGTGTTCCCTCCATCCTGGAGGAGATAGAAACTCTGGGCCTCCAAATTCTTAGTCTTAACACATGATAATGTTTTTGAACGACTCAAGAGTTTTAGCGCGCGGGCGCTGCTAATGAAGTTGTCAACACGGAGCCTCTGAAACTTACATGGTGAAACCCCGGAGAGCCCTGAGAGTTCTTTCTGTTATGGCTCACTTAAGAAACTCCTGTGTCTTTGTGTGACTTACTGTCGTTATTTATAGGACCTCCTGCGATGCTGTTAGATTTAACCCTGATTGCTTTGTGCAAAACAGCACTGTGGCATTACGAGGGAGCTGTGCATTTTCCTGTCGCCATGTATTTAAGTTTCTTTTCCTTTGACTATAAGTTTAATGTCAGCTTCATTGTCAGCTGTCAAGGTCTGAGCCTCGGGAAAGAAAGGAGAAAAAGCTTGAAAGTAAGTGGTGGTAGGGGGGCAGAGGAATGCAAAGGAGGGCGGAGGAGAGGTGGTAATATGTATGGAGTAGGCAAAATACTACGGCTAAATAAAAGCAATGCCAACACAGAGTAGTTTGAGTTTGCAGGGTCTGATTCAGGGCTTTTCATTGTAGAGCTGTACATTCTGCATCCTGTAAACAACAGCTCTCTGCTTAAAACTCAGAACTAAATAATTGGGCACCACCTACATCATAGCTTATCTCAAGCAGTTTACACTTTCCGTTTTTATGTCAGAGACAACTCTTGGTTTAAAATTTTTTTAGTCAATGTTTTTCTTGGCTAAAAATTCAGATTTTTTTTAAACTATGAATGGGAAATGTCTTTGCAAGTGAACCCTTAGTATTTCACAAATACTGCGCACTGGTGAAAGGTTGTACTTGGTGTGTATCAGTGATGCAAAGTAAATTTAAAATGATAGAAAAATATTAATTGTGTTCATATTTGTTTTGCCAAAATCACATGGACTTTTTAGACCACTGAGATTACATTTAGATTACGAAAAATGAATATGGTATGTAGTAATTCAGCAGCTGATGACCAGTTTATCCGAGCTGATCGCTCCCACCCCTAAAAACTACTGCTGTGAGCCACCCCCTTTTATTCCACTCAAAGCTTTTTACTGCAAAGTCCAGAAGCTCCTTTTCCTCTGAGTCTTCCACTAGGAGAGGCCCTGTTTTGTCTTCCAGTTACAGTTGAACTACCTCTCATAAGCCGGACCAACCACTAGCTACTTTACTTGACAGAGTTGTCCTGTATATATGAACTGCTCAAATAATACAGCTCTTAATCTGTCATTTCTTCTAAGAACCATTCATTTTATTTTGTTTTTTGCTAAATTGTTGTTGTGATACATTGTCCTCTATTTTGTCTTTTAATGGAAAAACAGAACATCTAAAATTAGCTTCAGAAAATAGTGGAAGAGAACAAACAAGGCGATCCATTAGTGAGGATGGGTTATTGGCTGACTTGCCTCTTCTCATGGCGGCCCATTAAAAGTGGTAATGTCTGCCTGCAGCAGTGCCTGGGGAAGAAGAAGGAGGCCATGGAAGGCATATTTCACATGCATCAGACACTGGAATTAAATAGACCAATGTTCCCTAAAAAGACTGAAGTACATCTCTTTCTGATGTGCGTCCCGGGCAAAAATTCATTGATCTTAGAATGTCCCTTGGCAATTATAAAATATTAAATCCAAGTCGCACTTTTCGGCTCGGCTTAATTTTTTTTTCCTCGCTTTTCACTGCTTTCCATTTGACCAATTTAGAAAAAAAGCTGGAAATGGATGGCCATGAAAAAGAGGCACTGATAATAAAGACTTTGTCCACTTTTAGATATCTTTTGTTATGTTTCTGTATTGTTTTTGTGGAACATCTCAGATCATTAAATGGGACGAGGTGCCAGCAAAGCGGAAAGTGTCTAAAACATGTCCTATTACAGCATCAGGGCAGTTAAAACACAAAAAGGAGTGAAATTTGTATGATATTGTTATTCCTAGTACACAAGTACATCTGAGCCACTGATGCCTGTTTCAGCACTTTGGGGATGACAAATATTTGTCAGCTGCTTTCCATTAAGTCTGTGGCCCCGGTGCTCGCCTCCCTGGCCCCTTTATGTCCCTCAGAGATTACAGAGGGGTCTACAGTTAATTGCCCAAATCATTAAATTTAACATATATCTCAATAAATATAATCAGCCAGCTGTTTGACAAGGTACACAGTTCATTAAGTCCCCTTGCTTGTTTGTCGTTTCCCTAATTAAGATTTAAAATCGATCATTGAGTGCGTAATGTACAGTGTAGCTCGGCTTGTACGGGGAGTCTCTCTGCTCAGACGAAAAGGAATGGCATCCGCTTGCTAAAGCTTTACCATTTAGCACACTGACTGCAATGGGAATTAGACATCCTGTGCTAATTAGGGAGGCCAATTAACTGTGAAATTCAGGCGTTTTTTGACAAATAATCTCAGCAGAATTCAGACATCACCATGCACATGAATATTATCAGTCCTGAATGGAGAGGGGATAAAGGCTATTGGCTCTGGTGTTGTTGTAGATGCTTGCTTGTGTAGTTAAAAATGTTGTGTGCTCTCAGCTGTGTTTTATTCTTGTTATTTAACATCAAGTCTGACCTAATGTTTTACGAGTTTCCTGAACTTGGCTGCTCTTTATCTACATCTACACTTAATCCATATATATATGATGCTGTAAAATAGAACAGTTAAGCAAAAGTTAAGCTTTGATATGACTGTTGTTCTATGTAACCATTGATGATAGAGGAGACATTTTCCTCTGCTGGACGGCAGTGTAGTATGTCACCAGGTCTGGCTCTAGTCTTGCCTCTGAGTAGCAGAACAGCAATGATGTAGTTGGTCATGTTAAAGAGAGCAGCTGCACAGCAAAGAATTGGCATCACCAGAGAACCTCAGTGTTTCTGTGTCTTTCATTCCCATTTTGATTAATGATCACATGTATATTTTAGATTGCATAAATTATGTATTTGTTGGACTAATGAACGCCCTCCACTGATAGAACTTTGGAAGAGTTGTGTGTAGCAGTATATGGCCTCTATCACCCACATCAGTGTTGTGATTACATATTACAGCAGTTCAGAGCTCTAAATGTGGTTTGGCTGAAAAAGACCTACGTGGCCTTTTAGAGCAATTTTTATATACATATACAACAAGGTCCAGAGAGCCACAAAATGTAAACATACCTCCTGGGCGGGCCTGTGTCACTACACACCACTGCTTTGTTGTGCATTTGTGTATATTTGTGTGTTTTGAAGTGTACAGTTATGTGTGTGGTCGGACTCGTTGACAACTATAAAACAGACCCCTGCTGTCTTTATTACCTGTCCGACCTATCCCAACTGCTTTGTTCCATCTACACATAGAAAACACATTTAGCCACGCTTGCATCAGTGCTTTCTGTTCAGTTGGAGTCTAATAGAGAGCCGCCATTTCACTTTAGAAGGCAATGGCTGTGGGTGTATGCTGAAGCTGTTTGGATACCAGGCAGCGCCGGAGGTGTGTTTGCTGGGCGCCAATGGGCAATTCCTGCAGCTGCCCGCCTCAGGTGCAGGAAGAATTGAGTACTTCCTTTTTACAAGATGTGTAATTATTATGGCAGACAAGAGTGTGGATTTAAACCAAGTCAATATGTAGATAAGCATTATATACACACACACACTCAAACACACACAGCTGCCTTTTGTACACGGCATAATAAAGCAGGTTTCCAAAATGCTGTGCAGGTAGGAAGGAAGCCTTCTGGGCCTGTGAAAGAGGAACCTGATGGGAGAAATGAGGCCTCCAGGAAAGTGCCAGGAAAAACTGTAATGAGGATCTCCTTAACTGAGTCCAAATTTTGTGATGCTGCTTGCCATTATTACCCCCGAAGCCACCCAGAATACTAACTGACAGTTTATTATATGATTTTAATTTTGACACTGTAGTGCCAAATGTACCATAATGTGGAGTCAGTAGACCTCTATTTCTATCACATGCTTATCAGCAGAACTGCTAGTGGTATAAGTATTATATATATATGAAATCCATTGCCCCAAATGGTAAAGGAAACATTTATTTCTAAGTAGCTATAAAAACTCTATGAGCCTCTCACCCTGGCAGCTTGTTGGAAGAAAAACAATGTCATTGGGGGTCACAAATGTTCACAGAGGCGCACTACAAAAAAAAGGCTTCGGTTCAGCTTTCTGGGCCATCTATATAAAACATGAAACTGTACTCTTTCCCCAGAAGAGCCTGGATTTTAATCAGACCTGCTCTTCAGACTGCCGTTTTCCTGCCTCTCATACTTAGTAGGCGTCACATCAGGTGCATGGGGACCTGTGACAGCAGAGCTGGAACTGAGTCTGTGATGGCTAAATGATGTCAAAAATGGCCCCATTTATGTCAATTTGAGATCAAAGACCATTTCATAGTGTGAACCTCCACCGTAAATGTGCTTTCTAATCTCCCACATCTGCATATCTACTGTGGCCCCTTGGTGTGTTCCTTTTCTTGTGAGTGAAATGTCTCACAGCTCATATGAGGATTTCTGTGAAGACTGACAGTTCGGTATACAGCTCATGTCTGCAGAGCGGCGGGATCCGTCATGCTGCCTTTTGGTCTCTTATCTCATTCTCAAGTCAGTATCTGTTAGTGCTCAGATACTGTGTTATTCAGTGCCATGCTATTTTGCTAGCTTACTCTTTTCCCTAATTAGGCCATTTGCAGGATGCGTCCCCCTTAGTGTGGTCATTTATGTTCGATACAACTCTGAACTGTTAGGCTTTTGTTAACTGGTTGTTCCTATTTGAAACGTTTCGCAAAGACATCAAAGGGCGGACCACAAGCCTCATTTGGCAACTTCTCCCAGCTATCCATCGGCTGCAAAACACCCCGGTGCCTTGATTATTAACTCAGTCACCACCCTCTCATTCAACTTGAATTAAAAATTAAAAACCAGCAGAAATGACAGTGCCACACCATTGAAAGTAAAGTCTGCAAAACCAACAAGGGCTCATTAGTGAATAGTTCTGAAGACAAGCATTCTGACTTGAGACTCATTACACTTCTCCTATTTTAACTCTAATTGGGTTCATTTTATATATGAAACGCCTTGAATATTTAATGTTGAAAAAGTTCTACTTCTGATACTTTATGTAGCCAAAGATACTTGGCCTGCGTTAATTGTCCAGGTTATCAGGGAAGCTGTAAGAGATCTCTCGATTACTTCTGCTCTCTCTATGGAAAACAACAGAGAAGAAAGACATTGAACACATTGTTTGGTGGATTATTGATTGGATTATCTTTAAACAAAGAAAGCCGATTTCAGTGACAACAACAAAATTATCATCTGGATTGTTGTTTAGTTACTATGTTGCTGTGAAGCTACTCTATTTCTATTATTTTGGTAGATAATAATAACTTATATGTATACATATGTTGTTCCCCCACTATCCTCACCAGTGTGGCCAACCTAAGCTAAAAGACCAAGCTAATAAAGCCTTTGTAGTATATAACATGTTGTTCAGTTAGCCAGGCTCAGAGCATTTTAATTAAATAGATTAAAAACAATGTTATGGTTTCTTCATGTGGTAGCCTTCACACAATCTTTTGTTTCTCTCAGGTTGAAAAGAAAGAAAGAGAGAGAGAGGGGTTGAGCTGAGATTGTGTTTCCAGGCAGGAAAGTTTGAAGTTCTTTGTTTGGAAGCCAGGTTCCGGGTGCAGCGCACTGTTTAGCTTGGTGACCCTGTGACTGTCTTCTGAGGAATTGTGTGAGCAGCCCTGCAGAATTGTGCTTCAGGGTCAGCTTTCATCTTAGCAGTAACCTGTGGACTTTGAAACTCAGGGCGATGGAATTGCAGCTTTGTCAGTACACTACTAATTAGAAAATTCCTGACCTCGAGCAAGATGTTTTAATTATGTGTTGTGTCAACGAGTTTGCAGATTTAATCCACCGTTGATACACACTCAAGTGTGCAAACGGTGTCGCACATTGTAGTGGATCAAGTGTAATGGTGAAGAGGCTTTTTGCTCCATCTTTCTCTGCCCCATATAACCTTACGCCTCTCCTGCACCATGTTTGTTAAGAGCCGTCACATGCTTAAGTAACCAAATTAGACGTGGAGTTAATGTGTTAGCTCATGAAAAAGCTGGTCTGATTTGCCTTGGTTTGTGGAAGGCTGAACAATGTGACAGTATTGTGCTGGGTGTGAGCTCTCTGTTGCAGTGAGTCAGTGTGAGGGAAGGCAGGAAAGGGTTAAACAGAAATTGAGCGGGGATGCTGGGGGCAGCAGTGCTGCAGAACATAGCAGTGTTCGTGCGAAGGCAAGTCATTTCCCGAAACACTGCAGACACATGGCCTGCGGCGCTCTAAAACCTTTGGAGACCAAAATGGCTTGCAGGAGTTAGAAGTAATAAGGTGTTTTTTTGCCTTCTTTCTCCTTGACTGAAATTCTGCACGGTTGCTATGCATTGCCATGGAGCTGTGTAGCTGTTTTTATGGTTTATGTGGGTATTAAGATGCTCTGCAACTGGCCATTTTTGAGATTTGTTGGTCTTAAGCTGTAAAGCAAATGGAAGTTGTTTGTTTTGAAAGTAATTCCCTCATTTTTTGTGCCATGATCAGAATTCTAGACCTCACTTTTATTCCTTTGTATTTTACCCGTTTTTCTTTCTGTTGTACAAGAAATGACAGACTAACAAAAGCATGTATGAAAGAAGAAAAACAGATCGAGCAAATCTGTTTCACTATGCTCCTCTTTTCAAACTGCACTATGACAATAGGAGCTTCTTGTTCAGACTTTTCCCAATAAGGAACCTGTGATAGAAACAAAGGCCGCCTGTGTTGGTGCAGGATCATAAAGCTGTGGTATTAGTCCATCCTAACCTCTCTGATTATCAGTGGGCTGAACCAAAACCTTTTCATCCTCTGCCCTGGTTCTGTTAATCTTGGCTGCTTTGTCTGCTTCAAAGAGAGGTTTCAGCATATAATCTGGGTATGTACATCTGTGAATTATTATTCTAATTCTTTATACGTTTATTAGAGCTGAATAAACTCCACATCAAATACATCACCCGGGCAATGTCAGAAAGCCCGGGGCAAATCAGCCGACATCTGTTAACTCTTTCAAAATGGCCTCATCCAGCATGTCTGTGGGCGTAGAGGAGCGAGAAAAAGGAGAGGCGAGAGAGGGAGAGAGAAGGTCTCTGTTGCTGATTAATGGCGGCCGTAGGAGAGGCGTTTCAGGCCGAGTGTGGAGATGAAGCGGGGCTGCACTCCCACGGCTGGGCTCCACACTGTAAACACTGTGAAGGGATGAAGGGCAGCGTTCTTCAGCTGAAATGCATCATGGAGGAGAACATGTGGGAAAGCTTTGCTTCCTGGCACGTCGTCAGTCGACCAGGCAGTCACTCAGTCCGTCAGTCAGTCAGTAAATTAGTCAGCCGGTCAGTGAGTCAGTCAGGCCCTCAGCCAGTCTAGCAAACAGCTATTTCTTCAGTTAGTCCGTCAAGTCAGGAAATCAGTGAGTCCCTCAGTCAGCCCACATGTTAACCAGTTTGTCGGTCAGGTACCTCTGATGAGGGAGGCCCATCAGAAACACCCAAACACCAGGAGACAAATTTAAAGGTCACACTGATTAAATAAAAGTGGACAACCAAATCATGGCTTGCTGCCTGCCATTTTGGCCAGCATCATACGCAAAAATCATTAATTTGACTAGTGGCTGCTACTAATTTCCACCCTGGTTTCAACTCTTAAGAAACCTCACCTGGTTCAGTTTCTGCTCCACTTCTTTGTTTGGCTTGTCAACAGTCTGCCTCTGTTGTTCTATATATGTCCTTTTTGCCTGAAGCGTAGACATCAGAGTTTGAACGGATTTTTCAGCATCAAAGTAATAACAACAAAAGAGTAATGTTTCATCATGAACAGCTTATCTGTTTCTCAACCAATGTGAGGTTAGTCTTTATCCTTCAGCATGAATGCTGAGCAATGTTTTTCCATCATTTTTAGTTAACACAGAACGTTAGGCGGGGTGCTGTTACATACCGGTACATTCAGTAAACGTGGGTGTGTGCGTGTGTGTGTGTGCGTGTGTGTGTGTGTGTGTGTGTGTGTGTGTGTGTGTGTGTGTCTTACCTTGCAGTCTGCAACTTCTGCTGTGAAGAGCGGAGTGCTGAGACAGCAGCTTAGCCAGCGCAGGGCCGAGCAGCTCTGTGTGCCTGGCAAAGTGGACCATTAACCCACCGCCCTAAGGTGTGACCTGGGCCAAATCCAATATTGGCTCCGGCATCAAGGCACAGTTGCCACTCAGGGTTCAAAGCCACAGATCAGCAAGAACCTCACCACTGCTTCTGTCCCCACCCGCTTTTCCTTTCTCAGACAATGAAATTACTGAATGTAAATTCCTTAAGACACTTGCCGTTTCTCAGTGAGAGAGTGCGAGTAAAAAGCAAAGAAAGAGAGAGAGAGAGAGAGAGAGAGAGAGAGAGATGGAGGGTGAAAACAAAGATTAATCAAAAGTACATTAGGCAAAATTGGAATTAATTGTAGTCCTCTGGGCCTCGCTAGCTTGAAGTGAGTGTGGTTGGTCATTACAGGTCTGAGAACGTAGATGTGTAACCTGCTGTTCTGGTCCTTCTATTTAAAGAAATTCAAAAATTTCTCTGCATCTCTGAGTTGCACAGATTTATTAAACAATGGAT
Source organism: Acanthurus leucopareius (assembly GCA_029814765.1). NCBI lineage: Eukaryota > Metazoa > Chordata > Actinopteri > Acanthuriformes > Acanthuridae > Acanthurus > Acanthurus leucopareius. The sequence goes on along the minus strand of JAQMCX010000001.1, from coordinate 18,824,548 downwards.
GAGGTGTCCAAACATGGCAGCCTAGTTATTTCATTACCACATAACAACACAGAGAGCTACAAGTTGTGATTATTCAAAGTGATTTATGTTAAAAGTATTTTTTAAAATACTTTTATAGCTATTGTATAATTAACTTTTATATTGAAGTTGCACACAAGGAATTAATAAAATTTTAGTAGTTTTTATGCTGTGTTCCTGCATCAAAAGAGGCGTGGTTAAAATTTGTCATGATTTTCTGTTTTTATTTTATTCTGTCTCAAATTCTATTGTACTGTTTGCCACATACTGCACTCCATTATACTAATTGCCATCTACACTTGCACACCCAGGCTCTCTCTGTCAGCTATTGTGTGTGTGTGTGTGTGTGTGTGTGTGTGTGTGTGTGTGAGAGAGAGAGAGAGATAAAGCATAGAAGGGTGAAATGGTGTAAAATAATGTGTTTGGCCCATTGGCACATTGTCATATACTGTATGTCAACACAATGTGGCTGAAGACAAGAGCCAACAAAGAGGCCTTATTACAGACAAGCTCCTCCTCTCCTCACTCCACTCTTTTCCTCTCCTCCACTCTTCTCTCCTCTCCTCACCTCTCTCCTCTCTTCTCCTCTTTCCTCCCCGGGTTCTATCTTTTTGCTCTGTCTTTCTCTGTGTTTTTCTCTCTGTCCCCCGCTCCAAACAAGTCAAATGTCTGAAGAGATGTATCGAAGTATCCCTGCGCTCCCTGCGCGTTCTGTACGATGGATATGTCATATGACATAATGCCTCCAAGCACCCATCACAGATAAAATGACAGATGCTGTTTTTTGCCTCATGGATCTTTCTTGGCCAAGCTGATTTTGAGACTTTCTGTTTGCCCCCCCCCCCGCGCCTCTTCTCTCCTGCTTTTTCTCTTCTTCTCACTTTTTCTTTTCATCCAGCGTGACCTCACAAAGCCTGCCATTTTGTTTTTCATTGAATTTCAGACACAATTACTGCGTAATTGCTGGTGACAGGAAAAGCGTGGTTGTCGATGTCTTGCTTTCCTTTTTAACTGACACTCAGCCATCTGCTTTGCTCAGTGTTGGCGTTTACCCCTCCCATTCCCAATTCTTCCTCCGCAACATTATTTCCTGCGTGTACTGGCGAGAGGAATCTGTCTCCATAGATACCGACATCAACAGAGCGTTGTTTGGCTTGCTGTCACATGGAGGACACATGAAGACAGAGGTGACAGGAGAGGCTGCCCTGAGTGAATTCCTGGACAAGCGCTGACCTTTCTGCCTGTATTTGGTTCACTTAAGGCTGCCTCTGTCCCTGAAGGGAGTCAGGCATTCTGGGAGCGGTGGCACACTATACCCGAGCATCAGTGTCTGGCAGTACTTGCTGTCTCTCTCCTCCCCACCATTGACCACTGCGGCTATGGCACCACCCCTGCACGACCCCTGCCTGTGGCAACTACTGCCCATCCGTCCAGGTGGATGAATGGCTTTGATTGGTTAAATCTGTGGCCCTGTCGCCAGGCTTTTTTGTGAGTGGCAGTAATTGGCATGGCAGTAGGCAGGCACATCTTTCATTTGTGGTCAGCCATGATTGACCTGATAAGACTTGGGTTGCTCCCCATAGTGGGGTCTGGTGAGCCCTGGGGTGCCAGGGGACTGACTGTTCCCATTTGCACCTCAACCTGCGGCCCTTCCAGCATGTCATCACTGACCACAGACCAGCGCAAGGCTTGGATCATAATTCAGGCTGAGAATCTGAAATGAGCTGAGGTGTCAATCTGCACGCTTTGATATCAGTCAGAGTATGCTGGAACCATTTAGTTTTCTGTTTACTGTTGATCCCAACAACAAAAAGAACTGTTCCCATGGACAAAAAAAATGTCAAAAACACCAAATTTCCTTTAGTTAGACAGTTCTATCTCCCAAAATGAGGCAGCAGGAATAGATATTCAAATGTTTATATTTCTGTGTGTGGAGTGTTGTTGTGCACCTGCCAGGACTGAAAAAAGTATATAGCTCTTTTTTTGTATATTATTTTCAACCACATACAAATCCTGCTTATGTACTGAACATGATTGCATATGTGCAATTTTAAATCAAATCCAACTTATTTTACACACAATATAAAATTTGTTATAAAACCACTTGTCTTACCATATGCCAATAAGAATCTATGTGATCATAAAGTAAAAAATAATCATTTTGTGTGTATTTACTCTTTTAATCTAGCTGGACAGTCATATTGTCATGGGCTGCCTTTGATTTGGTTGAGTTAATATGGTAAAAGTGGTCTGGTTACCTTCACTCATCACCCAGCATCCTGGGGTCAGAGAGTGTTCTGACTGAAGGAAATTTGAGACAGAGCAGCATCATACAGTGTACACAAAGACAAGTATAAGTGGGCGGGTGCTGGAGGGACTTTGGTTTGGTTCTTGTAAATTCATACCCGTCATATGTTTGCAATTAAGGCCTGTCTGTACTGTGTGTTTACAAAGTGGTGCAATCAATGTAATTGTGAGAGGGTGTTCCTGACTGAAATGTCTGTCTTATTTCTCTCTGCTTGGGCTCAAGTGGGCACTTGCTGGATTTGTTTCCCAGTGTTTTTCATTTCCAAATGTAAATGCACCTCTTGATTTGTATCAGCCTCTGTATACACTCCCTGTTTTATCGTTCTCGTTTTTCCTGGATCAAATACAAACAACAAGGGCTCTATTTCAGAGTGAGATGTCAGCCCAGATCTATGTCAGCAGCCTTGTTCATTAAGATGGAAAATCTGCTCATATCCAGGGCAATATAAAGATCCATAGAACACATAAGGAAAAACTATGGTTTCCTTTGCCGTCGGAGTCTCAAGTTGTAGAAAATAAACTCAGAGTACTCTGCTGCACCTGATGATCTGGACATTGTTAGTGCATCTTTTTGATCCCACAAGAAGGATTATGTTTCTTAACTGGAGGTGTATACATGCTTAGAGGCAAACAACATTCCTTAACATTGATACCCTCTATGTGTTTACCATTTAAAAATGAATACTTCATTTGTGAGACATGGGGAACATAGTATTGCTTAGTTCTCAAGTGTTACAATGTTTTACTACAGAAAGTGTCCCTCAACTTCACCCCAGACACAAACATCTTTTTCTCTACTAAAGACGAAGTGAGGACAAATTCCATGGGAGAGAAAATGCAGAACAGACTCTAAAAAGGGGAAAAATTAAGTTAATGGAACCCAAACAAACACGCAGTTTTCGTTTCTGATACGGAGCACAATAATTTCATTTTCAGCTCAACTAAAAAAATACATGCACGGAAAGCTTGATACAAAGAGGCATCTCCTCCATTAAAGTTCAGTGTGTCTCTTCTTGCTGGTTGAAAGCTAAAAACTGCTATATTTCCTCTTATTCTATAATTTTTTTTTTTATAGGATTCTTACAAAACTTTGGAATTTTACCTAAAATCAGTGTCATCATCTCTGTGTCTGTAAGAATTCAGGACTAAACAAGACTCTCAGTGCACAGACATGCTTGTTGACTTTACACACTAATTTTTCATAAAATGATAAATGATAAAGTGATGATATTTTATTTCTGATAGGTCAGAGGTCAGTTTCACCATGACATTATGTTCAGCAAAACATGTTTTTTGAAAATTATTCAACACAGCGACTCAGGAACAGGAGAAGAGATTATGATTTTATTTCATGTTTGGTCAGATACTGACTTGGTGACATTCATTCTGGGTGCCCACCTTGACTCTAAGCTGATTGTATGGATCTTCTTTGCTGCCAGAGTTGTAAACATATATGAAGCATTTTTGTGTAGGAGCCTCTGTGTTGCAACATTATTATTTGGAACATTGTCTACTGTCATGGCTACAACACATGCACACACACACACACTATTAGACATGAAACATGAAAAATTTGCCTCAGGGGCCTTTAAAATCTGTACAGCAAACAAAATCCTCCATCCTGAGAGAATGAAGAATAACTTCTTTTAAAGGTACACTCCCTAATTTTAGAAACAGTTTTGGTTATATTGTTTTTACTGGCAGTGTGCCGCTTTTGTTCATTTGTGTTCTAATAAACATCACAGAAGTAACTACTTGGATCAAAAGTGCATCTAAATATCATGTTAGCTCTTGGAAAACTGCTGTTACTTTTATCAGGAGCTCTGTCTTGTTTGTTTGTTTGTGAAAGAATATTGCCATGAAAAAAAGCATAAGGGGGTAACTCTAGTATTAAGGGGTTCATATGCTTTGCTGTTGCAAATATCACAGTTCATGATGGCTAACTTGTTTTGCTTATTCCAAGCACAGTCTTGTTTTTGCTGTAGGAAACGAACTGGAAATAGGCTGAATTGTTGTTATGGCACATTTAAAGGCAATATTATTCCTTCAAAACTATGACTTTTGAAATATTAGACATAAAAGTATAATTTTTAAGCCTTCTGTCTCACCTTTGACCTCTCCCTTGTCTCCAGGTTTCAGCTAGCACAGCAGGCTCCCTGGCCAGCTCCTCCACTCCATCCACCTCATCGCGCCAGTACACACGGCAGCGCATCACTCGCGTCAACCTCAGGGACTTAATTTTCTACATGGAGCAGGAGAGAGAGACCGCCCACTCCCTCCTCCTTTACCGTGCCCTGCTCAAGTAGCCTCTGCTCCGCTCAGCGCCCACCTCAACCTCCTCCTCCTCCTCCTCCACCTCCTCCTTCTTCCCAGCCACGTGCCTTCAGATCAGGTCTAATGTTTCAGCTCTGTGTCTCCATTTGTACTGTAGTGACGTTTGATGTAGCTTTTAATAAGAAGAGAGAGAGAAAGAGAGAGAAAATGAAACAAAAATAAAACTGTTCCGTGTCTTCTCCGTTTAGATTCATGGTGTGTAGTTAGATCATTCTGTTTAGAGGCCATATCAGATTCTTTGTGCTGAGGTTGAATTTATTAAAGGAACAAAGTGGTATTTGTGTCGCAGGACTTGACCCAGAACTTGTTCTATGTATCTTGGCTCGCTATTTATTGGATGTCGTTGGCAGTAGCTTCAATGAACCACCTCAAAGCAAGGATTATTTTGGCAATGAGAATTATGTTCACACCTCGATACAGCCTACAATATTCCACAAGCTATTTGTTGAACATAGTTCAATGAATGTAGTTTAGCTGAGTTCAGTAAACAAGAGACTTTACTGGTTTTTAGACTCATACATCATTTTGAAACATTAAGATTCCAAATAACAGCACCGCATTACATTTCCTTACTGTAGGTGTAAATAGTTCTTTTTCAAATGATTTTACAGCATGTATATTTTTATCACATGTAAGCTTTCTAAGAAAAGGAATAACCCATGTGTCAATATTATAAAAACCTGATATTCTGTAAAACTATGTGTTCGAATGAGTCTCAATTAGGCAGTTTAGTCTGTTCACCTGTAGAGCCCCCATGACCCTTCTGCAAAGGTCACTAAACAAAGTCTTGGTTGCAGTATAACACTAGTTTTCTGATTGGCCACCTTTTTTGAGTGAGTCAGAATTTTTTTTTTTTTTCACCCAACAATAATGTGAACATTTTATTATGACTAGATGTTTGTAAGTTGTGATCTATCATGCTCACTTCTTCAAAAACTTGCCTGGGTGAGAAGGTAAGTCTCAGAGAGGTCAGTATTGTAGGAGGGGTGGTGACCTTTGAGAGGGTAACCTTTGATCAAAGCAGACATTCCTTCATCTCTCACTGTCCTCTCTTCATATTTATGAAGTTCAAAAACCATGCATTTCATCGATTCTCCATTTTGCTGGCGGGGCCCAATGGCCCACTTAAGCCCCCAGTTAATTGTAATGAGTGAATGATAAACATAATTTATGAGGCATTTTAGTGCAAAGCACTTATACTTGTTTGTATTTTGATCTTAAATTAAATATCACAGCTGTAAAGTCGTGTTTAACTGTAGGAGAAAGCAGCTGATTCCAGCTAAAAAAAAAATTTATTATTTCTTTTTAAATTTTGTTTTCATTTTGTTTGTGTTACCGATGGAAAAAAAGGAATGGGACAAAACGCCTGCTTTTTACATGTTGTATTGCATCGTCGCCTTCTTATTCAATTTTTTTTTTCAAATCCTTATGGTATTATGTACTATCGTCCATTATGTTTTTCTATTTAACTAAATATATTGGCCTCTATGCAGCTTTTCTTGTCAGATTTATTTAAATATGGGTGACATTTGAAACACTTGTTGTGCATTGTACATTCTTACAGCACTTTTTTTATATCTATTTTACCTGACAACTGAAAGCTGTCACTGTATTATAGCAAAGAAGTTACTCTTTTAAGTAGTAAACAGTATTGCCAACTTCTGTCAAAAGAGACTTATTTTTAACAATTAATATATTTTCCTTTTTTTTTTTGGATTGGCTTTTATGCTTAACACATTTTCAGAAATTTTATCTCCAAAATATCATGTTTTAAAGCAAGCACAACAATATCTATTGTTATGATTTCAGATGATTTTGTTAGTAATTTCTATGGTTTCCGGTGGTTTCACAGGAGGACATTTCTACTACTACTACAGCTTTCTAGCCAAAAGATTAGGACAATATTACTCATGTAAACAGATGGAGGAAATAACATTTCAATGTAAGGATGATTTGTAAATATTGTTTACAAAACTATGTGTTTATTAGAACCACGTTATTTTTGGTAAACTCTTGTACATATCTTTAAATTTTCCTGTTTGTGTGAAAAAAACAATACTTATGTATTTGTACCTATTTTGTAAAGGAATAAATGAGCTGTTTACTAAACTGATCACATGCTGACTTTTTCCATTTCTTCCTCCTTTTACTCTTAACAGCATACAAATTCAAATGTCTGTAGGTACTGTAGGAGTCTTGGCAGGAATGATGTAAATTTTACACTAAAATGACTTAATAACTTAGCAATTTGTTTCCCTCTGTTCGTTCCTCAGTCTTTAAAAGGAAAAATAAGCTGTTATGTTTTTGCAAGACGATTTTACCAAAGTCAACTACTAATTCAGCTTGCTTCATTTCCATTTCTAACATTGCACATGCTAAGTAGCTGTACAAACTGAGTCAAGCATTGCTGCTCAACTATGAAAAGTCCCCTTAGGTTTTTGCTGCTAATTAAGCAGAAGCATTTTTGAGAAGACCAAACTGTTTAACTCAGTGTAAAATACTGGGGTTTGGGAGAATATTGGTTTTTCAAGATCTCGACCTATTCCCCAGTCCCTCTGGAGCGGCAGACAGCTGATCTGGATTCAGCCCTGAAGGTGTCTTTCCCCCCTTTGCAAGTCCACATATGCTGAGTACAGAGAGGGCTGAGGAGATTAATCAGGTTTTATCAGCTCAGTAGCAGGACACAGATAACTTACTGACTACACCAACGATATACTTACATGTTCAAGCCAGCGTTATCTGCAATATATCGATCAACAGTGAGCTAATATTGAGATAATTGGCAAACTGTGACTTGTTTTCCCTTTTAAAGGGGATTGGAACAACATGAGAGCAATGAGACACACATCAGATATACAGTACATCCTTTTATTATTGCAAATATGCAAGAAAAGTCAAATGGAGACACTGTAAATGAACACATGCCCTTTAATACCACAGTCTAATTGTTTTAAACACTTTAAATAATATACATTTGCACCTTATGATACCCTTTGAAATGTCTTAATCCATACGTACACAATGTAATGCTCTGAATTCTTTTTATTCTTTTTGTAAAGAGGACTAAGAGGTCTCTTAAAAACACAAGGGTCTCGTAAAACCCAGAGTCCTGATAATTCAATATACAATAACTGTACAACTGACCCGCCTCAGAGGTGGAGTGAGTGCCACGAGAAGTGGCTCAAACACCCACCAGTACTTCATCTGAAAGGGTGGTGTGTGTGTGTGTGATGTCTGAGGAGTTTCCAGTCCTGTTGAGTTTGTTTAACTCTGTCATTATCCTGCCAAACCCAAAACTGCATTTTTTGGTTCCCTTTTCTCACTTAATGTGCAGACAGTGTTTGAATGGTCATTTCTGTTTTAATTCATTTGTGCATGACTGTTCAAGGCCATTCTGGGATTTCTATGTGCCACATCAGTGAGAAAACAGGCCTTCTTTCAATCCTCCCTGAAATAAGTATTTCTTGCAGATGTGTGGTTTTAGTACGACGTTGATCCTTTTTTTTTACCCCTGTTTCCCCAAGAACTAACCCAGATGAGTTTCCACACCTCATTTCAACTGGATCAAAGATGTCCGATCAGCAGCCGAGCCGAGTCCCCTGGCTGTACTGTACAGTATGTTCTGAGTATGCTCAGATTTGACTCATCAGTTTGTTTGGTTTGTTGCGCTGTGGTCCAGCGAGCCACAGCATAGGAGGGCGTTTTGAAAACCAGGGCATGGGGATGACACAGCAGCAGGGGGTGCAACCCGAGTTTCTACTGGCACCACTGAGCTGGGAGCCTTCGGGGTGGCGGAGGGGGGTGAGGAGTGCTTTGAAGAGTCCAACATGCCTCGGCACATGAAAGGCCTGGTTGACCATTCCCTTTGAGGCGACTGGATGCAAAGGCGCAGGCCACTGGCAGGTCACAACAAAGATGGGCTTGATTGTGAGAGAGAGCCCCAGGCGGGGGTGCGCTGGTCTGGGAGCTACACTTACACCGAGCTCATCTTTACCCACTTATTGGCCTTGTTTAATCAGCAGCCATCCGGAGAGAGATATTAGAACAACATGGTCAGAAGAACTACCACCCATTTTAATGAACAACTAGTTTATAAAAAACAACCCCAGTTAAACTCAAACAACTGCCAGAGCCTGCAAAGATCAGAATGGGCTTCTTCTTTTTTATCAGTCTTGTGGAATGGAAGAAACAGCATCTGTAAGTTACACACAAATAGAAAGCATGAAAACTTGGCCTTTCTTGTTTCTGTCTTTGATCCAGAAATGTTGAGAATAAGACCAAAAGAATGAGAGCAGGATAGAGTAAATGCCGCCCACTCGCCTCTTTGTGAATAACGCGCTGATGCTGGGAGTACAGTTCACTTTGGGTTCTGCCATACATACAGTACATGTGAAGAACCATTGAAATAATCTTGGCTTAGAAGTGACAACACTGAAACAAACAAAGACGTTGTCTCTCAAACTTTGTCTGACGGTACTGTGAGCTATTCTCAAAAAAACAGTCAAGATGGGGGGCCTGGAGGAACAAATGTTGGTGCCCTTCATACAGTTTTGAATGATGCATTGTGTCTTTTTTAGCTATAAATTGTATCAAGAGAAGATGTCTCTATGTTTGTACAATCAGCAACATAAGCACCTTGTCTCCTGTGGTACTTACAGAATTCTGTCATAAGGTCTGCATGTTTTAAATGTTTTAATGTTCTGGTCTCTTACAACAGTTGAAGATACACAGCTTTTCTTGGCACTGGGTTAAAACAAGAGTTTATCAGGTACAGGTCAGGGCAGCTCTGTAGGAAATCTTTAAGTGCAAAGAAAAAAATGTAGCATTTAGAGTACATCTCTTGCTGATCATGAGACATACTGGTAAACGACAGCTCTGCTCGTTGGTCCTCAGTTCTTTAACTCTCTAACTCAACAAAACTGCCAAAACATTTCGAGCCTGTGCAACTTCAACCTGTATTTCAAATTTATGAACTTTCTCAAACTTTTGCAAAATACAAACAAACGCTTGTGCTCGTGAGAAAGAATCCAATCAGAGACCCGAGATATGTTTTAGAGCTTGTAAGCAGAAATTCCACAGCACTTTTTTTTATGTGTGCTACACATTTGACTATAAACAAAGTTGAAACATTCAGGTTCTCTTCCATCCCTGTTTGAACAATGGGACTTTTTCCGGCTCTGAATGCATTGCCAGCCAGATCGCTTTAGCCACATAGCCTGCAGACATCTGAGTTTCTGCAGCTACTGCCAAGAAACGCTCCCTCGCAAACTCTCAAAGCCTAATGAATACAACGCTCATACATCCTTCATATTGGAGAAAGGAAAAAAGAGACATTAAAAATAATCCTATTAATAATAATTGTTTACACCATGTCATGATAAGAACAGCAAAAGGAGCAAGAAGAACATACTTAAGAAACAACAATGAAAATTGTAATAAACAATCAGTTTGGCAAACGATTCTGTTTTCGACGAGGCTCCGCCTTCTGAAGCGAGGCCTGTGGAGTGTGGGGGGGGAGAGGGTCGGAGGGTTGCAGGATTTGGCCCTTTTTCGAGGACCAGCGATGTGATTATGTCCTCTTCCTGTCTTTCCTAACAGCATCCCGTCTGCCAAAGCTTCCATGTCTCACAACAGGCCACCACTCAGACAAGACATGAACCTCCTACAGACACAGAAGTGGATTACACACTGCCGAGAGAAGGGTAGAAGGGTGGGATTTGTGTGTGTGTGTGTGTGTGTGTGTTGGGAGTCAAGAATGGGGCAGCTGTGTCATTTCAAAAAGGTCAGGACATCTTTTTTATAAGAAGATGAGAGAAAATAATCAACCAGTCATGGTGCTAAAATGGTTCAAGTTAGCTGCTGTTGAGTCCATCGGTCCTCATTGTTGTTTTCATCACAGTCCCAGATTCTTTGGGTGTTATTTAACAAAATCAAAAACTTTTGCTGCTGATGTTTTTTTTTTTTCCTTTGTTTGGTACTACATTCCCCTTAGAGTTCTGCAGAGCTGGCGAGGTAAACAAAGCCTCTGCTAATACTTAGGTATGTTGGGTTTTGTTGTGGTTCTGTTAGGGCAGGGAGGGGGAAGGGATAGGCAGGGTGCGGTGGTGTGAGAAGATGGAGGGAGTATTGGTAAATTGGCAGTCCCTCTCCCAGAATGCTCTAGTCCAGAGGTTCCTGTTTTATCCTGATGGGAGTGTTGATGGAGAGACTCCGCCGGTCCTCACGACACAACACGTACTCGCTGAACTGGGACGAGTCCACGCCGCCTCCACATGATGCCGCCACGCTGAACCCCTTCTGGAAAAGGCGCTCGAGAACCTAAAAACAGAGGAAAGACAGAAGAATATATTTTTATACTGAGCTTTAATGTCTGTATGGTAAAAATGAAGCCATTGAGCGGCCATTTGACTTAGCTTAGCACAACTAGCCAGACTAACTGTTTCCAAATATTTCTAGTCTATATGCTAATCTATGTTAGATTATAGCATATATCCCCCAAAACATTTCAAAGTAAAGATTTTGCATTTTTCTCAAAGTCTGAAGAGTCTGGCACAAAAGTTTGTGACTGACATTCACTTGTTGTACAATGGAGAGGGCTGTATTAGTATTAGAGTGAAATTGATTTTATTTGATGTAGTCATCTAAATGTAATTTATGTTGCTGTTAGATTGTTGCTAGACTACCCCCCTACTTAAAGTTCATGCCTCCATTTCTGTGCTGCAAAGGGAAGAGCGAAGTTTTCTGACTGCACTAAACATTTTGTTTCTAAAAGACTAAAAGACTGAGTTTGGATTCAAGCAGAACATTTTCAGTAAATGATCAGCAGCAGCAGCAAATATAAGTAAGTCTTGGACAGGTATCACTTTTTGATATCCATCCATCATCCTCGCAAAAACCCTTAGATCCTCATCATTCTCAATATACACCATGTGTCATTAACCTCCCCCCGCCTCCAATCACACGTAGTGATGGAATAAAACCAGAGGGCACTCCGACATCACACCACCTCTGCAATATTCATGCCGCTTGTGCTGGATTGGCTACTGAACCGAGGGCATAAGCTCAAAGGGATGAAGAGAGCGGACTGTGAGTGAGGTGTGTTAAGGGGCTCAGCGTGGTGATTACTGGAGCTCCTAATTTGAGTAATGAGGCTGGGGTGAGAGGAGAAGTGAGGTCCGTGAGCGAAAGAGAGAGAGAGAGCGACGTGTAGGGAATGAGGATGGGGAGTTATGGGTGATCCGTGTGAGGACAAAGTGTTGGAGCTGCGGGGAGAGAACGGTAGACGGGGATGCATGTTCACCCTCAAGCGTGGGCATTGATACACACACTTGTCCAAATGCGGATTAGCTCAGACACAAACACGTGAACTCCAGCATCACTTTTCTCTTCTCATCTGCTGAAATTCTTGTGGGATGTTGTTTTTTTGGAGAGGGGGAGCATATCTAAATCCCAGCGTGAGGAGTGCTGTGTATTTACTTATTCCCCCGTCCTTTTTAATGGAGTGTGCAGCGCATGGAAATGAAAGGTCCCGCCGAGGGCCAACCCCTCCTGCCAGATACAGACAAACCAGAGAAGTTTGCATGAAAAAAAAAAGATAGGTTTCTTCAGACTGCCGTGCGCGTACACACACAGACACATACACTCATGGCAAAGGATGACCTCTCTAATTACAGGAGCGAGGGTCCCATTGGAGGGCTAAAGTGGGGCATTTAGACCTTCAGGTTGAAGGGATGCAGCCTCCCCTGACTGGGGATTAACACAACAGAGAAGAGCAGATAAATCATACGCACAAACAAAGAGAGGCAGTCAGAAGATGTGTGCAAGAATGCAAACTTACAAATTCGATTTATAACACAAACTTGTTGAACAGACCTGAAGCCCCCTCAACTGCCTGATTTAAACTGAAATGTGGGCCGTCGTGCTGTTTGTAAGCAGAAAGGGCCACTTGGAAAACTTATTCCCCTTCCTTTTTTGTCCTCTGGCCATACGACGACGACAAACTCTGTAATTTGTGAGACAGAAGGGGCGGCAGACAGCTGATGGTGAGGATGGCTAATTAAGAGACCTGCCCAAGCATCAAACACTCCCAAATCCATGACAGACGACGGAGGAGCCTAACGATTATGGAAATGATATTACATAGCCTTCTTTGATCATTGCATCACATTGCATTTTTCCCCATCATCTCTTAACGCATGTGGGACTCTGTCATGTTCGGCAACGGATTTGGTCACAGAGGAGAATGGCCTGATCAATAAAGATAGTGTGAAAACACTTTTATCATTAATGCATGGCAACACAAAAGACTTAAGGATATTATTATAGATAGATCTAACTGCTTGAAGAATACTGTAATGACTATAAGGAACCATAAAAAAACTTCAATTTCAGTTTGACACACTGAATTAGTGCCACAGGGGAATAAACAATACATTGAATAATTAAGATGTACCCAAGCAAAAGGTTTCAATGTCCACAGGACAACGTCCTGAAATCAATCCCAGCTGACAACAGAAAGTAATGCACCCTCTTAAAAAGCTAACACATGTTCTAGTGGCTCAGTTCAGCACAACATGCTTGTGACTGCAGGCTTTCAGATCCCAGCTTATGTTGTACTTATGCAGATTTCTCTGCTTTCTTTCCTGCCTCACTTGAGCAAAACCATAACAAAATATTCTAACAGCAAGATTGCTCGAGAACAATCTGATTGGTTAGAGTTTCTATCCAAGTGTGATTATTTCCGTGAAATAGAATTAGAGTTAATTAACCATCTCTTTCTTTTCTCTTATCTTTGCTACTCTGAAATTTGAAATGACCTGTCCAAGACGGCATTACTGTGACCATATGTGAGGGATATCACTTCCCCTTTTGTTTTCAAAACAGCAAATTGGAGCACAGGAGTACAGAGGGGTCGGGCAATACTTTACCAAAGTTAGCTGGTTCTATCCTAAACTTTAGCACTTCTTCTTGTTTTTTCCTGCCTGTGTGATCATAGAACAGAGAGAGAGAAAAAAGAGCGTCTCCTCACTCTCTTCATCCCCAGCGATCCCTCTGCATCTGAAACATAATCAACCATTCTCACTGTCACAGGGTCGACTTGGCTGCACAGGGATCTGCCCCCAAAACACACACATACCATTCAGCATATAACCATCTCATTGAGCTGCCACTCAATCGAGGGTCACAATGGGGAAATATATCAGCCTTTCTCCTCTAACCTCCCAGCACCGTATACTTTCAACACAGGGAGGATGGCAGGAATCAAAGTGGATAAGAGCTGGAAACCAGAGCGCAATTTAATATTGATGGCCACCGGAGTGCACACACACACACATACACTTGCAACACCTCTCCGGAGGCACTGGAAGACACTTGCTCCTCATGGCACAAGGCTAAGAGTTGATTGACAGGCATGACACATGGATTGTAGCATGTGATGGGTGGTGCACTCAGGGGTTCGCTTTTGTTTAACTATGCACAGTCTTTAATATGTGACAAAAAAGCTCTAACTGCAGTCTCTGCTTTGTATCCTTTGCTTAACACAAGCATCTGGCATAAAAAAAAAAGTCGATGAGCTCCAACTCTTTCTTATTCTCTGAGCCATCTGCCACTTTTTTTTAGTGAATTACAGGCAACAAAAACACTTTGACAGTCTAATATATCCTTATGAAATTTGGGACGTATCATCCAGCAGCAATGCTGCTCAAGCTGACAGGATTTAGCTCCCTAAGACAAATGGAGGGTTTGACTTGCTGTATGCTTAAGTAATATAAATCAACACAGTGATTTAGTTCAGGTGACCCCAGAGGCAATGCAACCTTCTACCCCCTGGCAGAGTAAATACCCACTGAACTAGCCAGGGAACAGAGGTGGGTTAGGTCAGTCCTCAGAGGGACTGCAAGGACAGTTAGGAGTAAACTAAACTGAACAGATGTGAGGCTGAATGATCTCACACCACCTGACTGATGCAGTAACCTTTTTCATATCTGGTCTGTTGTTTCTGGCTTATTCATACTAAAAGAGTGGTTACCATTAAAGGACTGTGAGTACATTTATTTCACTACAGGAGTTACAATTCATAGGCACATGTGCTTAATTTGAGATTTTATGCTACTTTATTCACCTGTGGTACTACATTTGAGAAAAGTATGGCACTTTTTTTATTACATTTATTTGACAGCAAAAGTTATTACTGTATTTAAAAGAAATGACATTCTAAATTATGACAACTTCTACCTTTGATACTTTGTGTAGATTTTCTTGATAATACATTTGTACTTTTGCTACAGTATGATACTGAATGAGACACTGTGAAGAGTCTTATTCACTTATCACTGTGAAGCGGTGAAATTTCTACTTTTACTTTGGTTAAGGATGGTTACATTTGCACTGCTATACCCTCTTTATGTCACATTACTATAAATATAAAATTGATAGAAAATGTTTTGTGACAGCTCTTTTAGTGTTTTAGATGGAGAAACTTTTTTCTATCTACATTCCTTTTAATAATACGTTTTTTCTTCTAATCAAACAGTGTACAGACTAATGAATCATCTGATTATTTTACTTCTGTTCATTCTCTTCTCCCTCTGGGATAATTCCTGTTGGCTACTCTCTGAAAGATCTACTTTCTGCTGCGTAACCGTTCTGTGTCCAACAAAAACATTCTCCATTTAAAAAAAGAAAAATATTTTTCTGGCACCAACTGCTGAAAACTGTCAGAAGGCAACACGGTCCTGTCTTCATCCTCACCAAACTGCAGGTAAATCTGCTGCCTGCTGGGTCTGAGTGCCCAGTGCTGTTCTCGACCCACTGAGCCACGCAGGCCGAGCAGAGACCTCTAACCACAGCAGTGTTAATGTCTTATTCTGCCACTGAGGAGCACAGCTGAAGTGTTTGTGTGGCCTTGTCTACTCTGATGAGCTGTGCTCTCTCTTTCCACCCAGCGCAGGATTGATGGAGTGGCAGTGTGACATGTAAGAGAGTGTTGCGACGTGTTGCGTTCCCCGCCCGGGCAGAAGGGGGACAGGGGGCCCTTCTCTACGACTGCCTCCGCTGTCACATTGATGAAGGACGGATTGGCTCTGGTCTGATCTGAGTGCTTCATCATGGTGATGTATGGAGCGGCAGGCCCGGCTCCAGCACTGGGACGCGTGTGTGTACACCTCTGTGGCTCTTTGGCTAAATGTTTTCCCTCCGTTAAGTGCCTTTGCTGCTCTCTGTTTCTCTCCGCTGGATCTACATCACAGCGCAGGTGGTTTGCATTATTCCCTAAATTCCATTCATGACTTCATGGAGAATCACTTGCCAAGGTGGAGTTGTTTATTCTGACTCTCTCACATTTGAATACACAAGATGAAGGACCAAAGAAGGGGATAAAGTTACAGCGCACATTACAATACTTCAAGACTAATACAGTTAGTCTCGTTATATTTCTGTAAATAGAAGATGATATAATAGTTTATCTGATATTCAATGCTCTTGACAAAAAAAAGCAATTCCTTGAACTGCTGCCAATGTATAGCCAATAGTATGGTCAATTTTACTTACCTAAGGGGTGTAACTTTATCTTTAAGTGAATAAAGACTGAATAATAAACTCTAGGATGCAGTGCTTTGTGAACAGTAAAGTGTTGAGATATGTCATGTTATCTCATTGTGACCAACATATCACAAGGTCTAACAGTTTCCAGCCTCAGGCAAGACAGCAACAGTACCTTAGCTTCAACAAAAACAATTCAGACTCAACTGAATGAATGAATATAAATATGGCAGTGAGGTATGATAAATTGAAACAGAGTATATATTTACAGTTGTCACATATCCATCCTTGCCAGGACCTTCACAAAAACCAGTCTAGTCATAAATACTCTCTCCCAGACGGCACTACATCTGTCCCGTTCCACCCCCTTCTTCCTCTCCTTGGTCTTCCTCTGCGGGCAGGGTGTGGTTGTGTGTGTGTTCCCCTGGGTTGGGGTCCAGGACTGAAATAAGATCAGAGACTTATTGTCTGGCGGGTAAGACGAGGATTATTTTCCTAACCTTCTCATACCTTCACGCAACAATGAGAGAGGACAGAATGAGTAAGTTGTTTAGAAAAATCTCGCTTTACACCGAAAAACACCTCCATCTGCTCCTTGTGTCCTCATCTACATCGACTCAATGAGCCGGGCCCCTCTACTGTGCTTGCATATGTGTGTATGTGTGCGTTTGCGCTTTTGATTTTTGCCTGTCTGTGTGTCTTAAAGGGGCCAGCATGAGACAAAAAAGAGCCTGATGCCACAGCTAACACCACCTTAACAGAGAGGGTCCATTCTGTGAGACAAAAGGGAGCATCGCTTACAGGAAACCTTGAAGCTCCAGCTCCTCTTTCTGTTTGCAGTTTGTCTGAAAAAAGGATTTTGGCCCACCTCACCTTCAGAGGAGCAGCCCAGTAAAAAACCTTGACAATAAAACCTCCTTTCAGACCATGTTAGTCATATGCGCTCACATTCCATAACCAGTCTCACTGGTAAACAGAGTGGGAAAATGTTGTGTTAGTTGATGCGGCCAATTAATTATATTGCAAGTCATTTAAAAATCTATAAAAGAAGTATAAACCGGTTTAGGCTGTTTGAGAAATTGTAAGTATGGTATTAAAAAATGCAATACGTGTATTTCAATTGCCTTGAGCGGTGTTATATTGGAGTCTTTTTAAAAAAGGAGCTGTGTCTTAAAAAGGAGAAAGCGTAAATTATGCATATCATTTCCCCCCCTTTCCATTCCTCTTCTTCATCATTTCGCAGGAAAACATGGCCGCAGTCCACACGTGCTTTGTCCCGCTTGCTCGGCTCTCCTCCCTGGAGGTGGTCTCGCACGCTGGCAGGAGGGAGGTGGAGGTGTCAGAGTGCACTAGCCTGCCTGGGAGAGGCTCCCTGTGGGTGCTGGAGGGGAGAAGGCTCCTCTATGTGTTGGCCTGTTCATGGCTGTGGGCACTGAAGTGTGTTATATCGAGCCTGTGGTGTGAGGCTGTTATGTTTCCCCCCCGTTCTCCCTCTCACAGACCTCTCTGGGTAACACAACTGTAAAACTAGTTTTCTGAAGTTGTTTCTAACGTCTCACTGCTTTGCTACGCACTCTGCTTTAAACAAGGAGATTATGCAGTCAGACTACCTGTCTGTAAAGCAAATCTATCTGAGATCATATCAATATTGTATTCTTTAACTTTATGTAGTGTCAGTACACTAAAAAAATATCACCTCAAAGGACAGGCCGAGCTCAGATTTTGCATCCTGCTACAGCCACAAGAGCCACGGAGGCTGCAACAGCCTGAAAAACTACACACACTGTGTACACCTGTTATTACCTCACGTAATCTCTTGACAAACTGACTGTAGCTTCATCAGAGTGGCTATTATCTCAGTAAGTGACAACAAGCTATTATCTCTACTGTGGCAAAACGCAGTAAAAAGGATCACAAATCATGCCAACTGCCTTACGGCAAAGCTCGGAGGTGGAATACTGGCTCTCAGACAATGAAGAAAACCAATGGATATTCCAGACTTTGTAAGTGACCTGCAAATAAAATCTGAAACTGACAAAGAATATCTGAACAGAGAAAGATGAACCCTTGGTAGATCCTAAAGCTCAGTAACACCAGTGAAGCCGCACACCGGCCATCAAAGTGCCGGTTGTATAGTACAAATGCCGGCCAGGTGTTTAAGTTTGTGGGAAAGTGTTGATGTGTGGTGCTGAAAAATTGCATGCTCTGCAAAATTCTGCGCTGTGTAAATAAAAGTAAGAGAGTCTCCACTGTGACAACATGCAGAGTGTATACAAGGCCACAAATCATATTGACTAACTCTCTGTGAAGTTTCTCTGCGGGATCTGTGTCCTGTGATTAAACTCAAAGACAGGACTGATGTCTTAAAACACCTTCAGTGCCAAATCAAACTTCAACAGACACCAAACTGTAGTACATACAAGGTTGCATTGTAAACCCATAAGATTTGCACATGTAGGAGGATTATCTTAACTTTCAGGAGATGTGAGCCTTGTGCACAACTGTCCGTTTCTACCTTCAGACTACAGAAATAAAATAGATATGACACCATGACACAGATTGAAAAGTGGCACTGGAATCAACTTTTGCTCCCTGAAGCTCAAGATGATCATTTGTTAGTGGTGTTCTGTGTGTGTGGCCTCGGTTTAAACCTATATTACAGGATTTATTTAAAGCTACACTTAATGTTACATGGAAATATATTAAAAATGTACTTTTAATCACTATTAGTAACCTGCAGACTAATTAGCTAGCTCTTCTTTGTTTGGGCTTGCACTTTGCACTTTCAAAAGAGGTTTTTTATAAATACATGACTACTGGTTTATTTACTAAGTGTGTATTTCAGGCAAATACTTTGAGACTGTGTGATTAACTAAGTTAATTAAGTTTTATTTAAAAAAAGTTTCACACACACACACACACACACACACACACACACACACACACACACACACACACAAAACAGTCTCATTTCAGAGCACTTAATTCAGTTTATTATTTAGTTATTTCAGTCATGGTCTAATTTTCATCTAATACCCTTAGAATAAATTTACATACTATTTGATATATTAACACAGTCTATTAATTTTTAAAAGTAATTTTATTATTTAAAATTGAATTTGTGAAATCATGGTTTTCAAATTACCCTCAAGAACCCAATGATTTTGTTTACTTAATACTGATTTTTAACAAAGTTAACAAATATGAAATTTTACTCATATGCATTTACTGTACTAACAGTTTGGCTTAGTTTCTCCTGACTTTTAATTCGTTTGATTATCTGTCCTGGCTGTTATTCATTACTTACACTTGGAATTTTGCACTTCTTGTCAGCAGTGCTGATTATACACTAACATCGGGAACACCAAAACAACACACAATAATGTAGTCTCGTTTATCTAATTATGCATTATCATGGAGCTGCAGTTAAACACTGAAAACACTGTGCTTTTTCACCTAAATTACTAATAAGACAACAAAGTATTTAGCTGTCAATTGTTTTGGATACAACTAGATTAGGCAGTTGCGTTTTGCAGGAATTGTTTTGTATGTATCAAAAGTGCCGCATGCAGAGGTGGAGAAAATCACAACAAACAGGAGGGGTTTCCTGTGTTACCTGGACGGAGTTGAGCCTGCAGTAGCCATTGAGGGGAAAGCGGATGACGTGTGTTGGGTCCTGGTTCCAGCCGGCATTGACTGAGTTACACATAACGTCTCCAGTCTCAGGGAAGATCTCCTCGATGAGAACCTTCTCCCCGCTCAGGGCGATCCTCTCACCCAGGTCGGGTGTGACACGAACCACCAGGCAGTCGCAGGGCTGTGCCATCCGTCGTTGCTCGCGCTCCTGCTTCCAGCGCTCCAGCTCCTTGATCATGGGTGTCAGCTGGTAATAGCGAGCCTCCTCATACAGCAGGTGAAAGTCCTACACAGAAGCAGGAACATTAAGGTAAATGCGCCAAGTTTGCAGGTGTGCACATTTATTTTGGTTACCCATGTGACTACAGACTGAGTTTCACTATTACAGTTCATCAGCAAGGGCATCTGGATGAAACCCCACACATATACACTGCTGTGCAATATTAATGTGACAGTAGAAGGTATATTTACAGGGTATCCTGATGGCTCCCCCACGGCAACTAATGACAAAGTGTCCTTCAGCAAGACACTTAACCTCTAATTACTCCAGGAGTGCTGTTCTGGCTACATCTGCACTTTGACCCTTCCACAGTAGTGAAACACCAGCGGTACTGTAAAGGCACCACTATGTTCCAAATGTCCTACAGTATTTCTGCATATTTTTAGCAAACATATTAATATGTGTCAGATACACCACTGTCCTTGTCCTCACTGTCTGTTATGAGAAACCATAACTAAAGAGTGCAAAGGATCAAGACTCCTGCTTTCCATCTATAAACTTATAATAAGTCTTCTCATAATGCCAGCAGTGTAAGAGTTAAAACGTACACTTCTGCTCTCCTGGTAAATTGATCTGGAAACAATCAGACCCCCTCAAGTATAAATGTAGCAAAGAGGACTTTTGCTAATTGCTAAAAATTTAAAACGCAGCAGTTTAACATCTCATTTAACACCATGTAATACATCTTCTACAGTAAAGAACAGTAAACCAAGATTGGCGATGGCCTCCAAGCAGCAGGACAACACTCTCAATAAACAAAGCATAGCCATGCTGCAGCTCTCCTCCACAGTAGCTCTTGGCAGCGCTGTGCTAGCCTTTAGCATGTTTTAGTGAGCTGACTCCAGAAAGGCCGTCAGTAGGGCTCCAGTGAAGTGGGATGGTGCATTCCTGTGTGCAGACAGTCTGCAGCAGATTGTCTGCCTCTCCCTCCTGGGCACAGCTTGCTGGGGGCCATTTGCCCCTATGCTCTTGCCTCTAATTTCCCACAAGACCAGATGGCACCATCACTCACCGCTACCATAGAAAATACGGGGAGGCGGAGGTTTGCTATTGAGGCAGACGGGAGGTGAGGAAAAGATATGTGCAAGTGAACATGAGGACAATCAGGAGCCAAGGAGGATTTTAATGTATTCCTCACATGGAGGGAGTTTTATGTTAATAAGGCTTGTGGCCTGATGTTAAGCTCCTATTAGAACAAGATTTAATTAGGCTACACCTAAATGCTGCAAATCTTTCTGCTAAACAATTAGTAATTAATAAATCTGTGTTCCGATTAGTGTTTTACAGTGACAAAGAATGACAGCTTAATTCATTCTCCGTCTATGAACTTCCATCACTGCCATTCAAAGTCTGTTCTGACATGGTGTTCATGTTCTTTGGCTCCTGGCAGTGGTTTGTTTTAGTGCAGGGACAGCAAACATCTATGTTGTTTGTGCATTAGATTACATATTAATAGCCACATATAGAGCTTGCTCATCTTGGTGCAGTGCAAAGTCTGAACGCCCTTGAAAAAGATGTGTGTTTGTGCTGCGGAAACAACATATGTTTCACATAGTCTGCATCATTGGTGGCTGTGGGTGTTGGGTGCTGGAGCTGCCAGGGAGCCCTGCTCTAAAAAAGAGTTTTTCCCCTTCCCTTCTCTGGACCACTGCTGGGTATAGAAACGGAGCATGGCAGCAAACAGCATACTCATTAACCCTGCTGCTTCTCTCACACTGTTTAGCCTTGAAAAGCCTCCCTCTCTGGTTTACCCCATCATCTAAGCTGTGCCTTCATCTGAGGCGTGTGAACGACACCCAAATACAACTCCATCAGGACGAGCGTTGACGCAACACATCTTAAGCTGACGGTCTAATATTTAAGATTTCAGAATGCGAAAGAAGTGGGGGTGTGGGTCCTTTTTTTCCCTTTTTCTCTCCCTTTCTCCCTGTCTTTTTCTCTCCTGGCCCTCTTGCTGCAGCTGACAAAACTCATACTGAGACGCTCCCCTTCAGGCAGCTCTCTGTATCAAAGTGTAGCTCCTCATCCTTCACAGGTCTGTAGCCATGGATGGATATGTTTTTAACAGGGGTCTGTCTGCGAGGCACTTTAGTCATCCTGAGCAGCGCAGAAAACAACAGAGTAATCCTAAGCGCTGAGGTGAGGATGAGAGGGAGACAGGGCCAACAGCTCCGTCCTAGCTGCTGGAGCTGCTGCTACTGCTGCCAGCTCTACGAGACAATTCATCCCCCAATCCTGTGTCCAGACAGCCCGTTTGAGCTTCAAAATAATGATCCGACCTGATCGCCCACCGGCAAGGCAACATCTCAGGGAAGGACAGAGGGAGGGAGAGATAGAGAGGGAGGCAGGGAAAGAGAAGAAGAAGAGGAAGAAAATGATGGAAACTGTCACTATGAGAGAGCCGGTGGACTGATAAAGACCTACAGTATGTTTTAGACAAAAAAAGGAATAAAGCCACACAAGTAGAGGCTCACAGGTTTTTGATTAGACTGGCCACCTTTGAAAAAATCCAGTTCACTCTGATCTAATATACAGCAACTCACAAAATAAAAATCAAAAAAACATAGTCTCTTTCCCATTATTTAACATTTACCTTCAGAACAAAGTGTTATTGATTTAAAGTACAACACAAAAGCCTGAATAAACCAGTGCAGGGACCACTAACTCTTAACGGTTTCTAACCATGCCCTCAATATGACTGAGCATTGCTTACACTCTTGTGATTAATTGTAGTTTGAATAATGAGATGAGGGAGGATATTAATAGTGAATATTTTGTTCCACTGATGTAGGCTGAAACATTTCTTTTCCTATTCTGCTCAGACTTTCACATTGATTTAGCAAAACACACAGCGCCGTGGCTGCCAGCAGCAGAACAGACCCAGCCCTCTGGCGACGGCAGGCCTGATTGTGTTCAGATAAGGACATGCTCAATTCCGCCTCGCACTATTTGCATTTTTTTTTCCCCGGCTTCACGCAAATTGAAAGGTATGCAGATCAACGCAGGCTTATGCGCGGGGATCGTAATCAGTTGAAACAATAAAAGTCCAATGCGTTCTCTTCAACCGTGGTGCCTGATTGGACTGTCAAGACCTCACAGAGAGGGAAAGAAAAGCATGAATAAGAAGGGAAAAACTAATCGGCAGTGAGTCAGGCCATCATTTTGCAAAAACATGCAGGGCTTTCATGTCATGTTCTGTTGTCTGAGGTTTGGCTCTCGTTCAGACTATCCGTGAGGCCCGGAGAGTTTGCCCCCGGCTCTGTGTGGCTTGGCCTCCCCTTGTTCCCTTGTAGAGGATGATGAACAAGCGCCAGCCCGGTGGAAAGGTCACACAAGTTAAGGTGGAGTAGAAGTGAAGAATAGAATACACCTAGGAAACAGTAGCACTGAATAAAAAACCTTGAACAGGAAGAAGCTGTAGGCAGAATATATAATAATTCTGACAAAGCTACATGTGGTTATGTGGATACTTATGCAGTGAAAGTAACCTGCTAGTAATGCCATCAGTTTGGTTTGAAGCTGCACTAGTGAATTTTTCAAATCCGTGATGCATTAAAGGACTGTGTAACATGCAGCACTCTACAGAGTAGTTTAGCATCTTTCAGCTCAATGTTTTGGTTTTATGGCCCACTTCTTAACTGCTGTTCTCACTGCTACCATTAAAGTTATTCAGCAGCAGAAAGCGGCTGTTTTCAGTGAAAAAGGCCTAAAACCAAACTGCAGATGGACGACTGGCTGGTAAACACAGTGGATCATTTAGCAGCTAAAGTGGTGAAGACCAAATCACAGCTACGGTCCAAATATTAAACTTATATTTGGCTGATGACCAGAAGCACAACTTCAAATACATATCGTTTTCCTTTTTAACTCAAAGGTAAAGAGACATACAGTGTGTGAGTGCTTGCACAGCTCATGTCAAAAATGCAAAACATGTATATATTTGTTCCACCAATTACCTAAAACACCTCCTATTGATGGGAAATCTTCAATGTAGTACAGCTTAAAATGTGTTAAGTATTATTTGATACCAAGCCTAATAACAGACATACTCTGTGTGTGTGTGTGTTAACCCAAAATAAAAAAGAATAGACTTGATTCATGCAGATGCTGAAACAGGAGCCACGTGTGTGCAGCCTCACTAGTCTAATTTGGACCAAAGCTGATTCAATGGCCCACAAGGAGTATAGTGTGTGTGCATAGATGCATGTATACTGGGGCAAGAAGCATGTTAGTAATGTATTAAACTACACCAACATGCAACAGCTCTCCCAGAGGGTCCCTGACTGTCAGTGAGACCTCCTGTCAGTGTGGGAGTTTGGTCATCAGAGCAGAGGGGGGAACAGAGGTTCTCACCTGGGCTCACCTCCACACAAACCACTGTGAAGGAAAAACAACAGCTCAGGGCTTTGGCACACACGTCGGCGGGCCATGCTCCAGTTAGCCAGTTAGCATTTTACCTCTCCACCGCTGTAAACTCCAACTGAGTCTGTTCCACTAACCCCCCTCCAAACCTCACCACCCGCACTCAAAGTTTCCTAATGACTGCTTATACTTATACTACAGGTAATTAATGTGGTGAATGGGAGAAGGGTGAGTCTGTGTTGGCATTGTGAACATAAAACTGGCAGCTCTGTTGTGGCATCAGGTCTATTTTGAAAACATGCAGCCCCTCAGAGGACAGGTAAACAATAATAAATACAAGCATATTCACACTTTGGTGTATTGTCTTGAGAAAAATTCAGGAAATTCAAACAATACTACTGCAAGTCTGGGCAGATGGTATAACATACTTGAGCTTTTTATGTTGCTATGTTGTTGGAACTGTGCAAGCTGATGGTGCAGTCAAGTACACACAATACAGTATGTTGCGGTGCAGATATATACCTTGAAGTCATCTGGAAGGAGCAATTTGCTGGTCCTGAGGAAACTGAGAATGTAGCGGAATATCTCGCCGTCTCGATCTATGAAGTAGTGCTGCTTCAAGCTGTCCAACACGATGGGCTCGGTGCCATTGAACAGACGACTGATTCTGAAAATTGAAATACACACACACAAACACACGCACACGCAGGCAGCCGCACACACACACACGCGCGCACACACACGAGACACACACATAATGGAATGAGCCAGCTCCCTTCAAATGCATGAAACAATTACCCTCCATTTATTTTTCAATTTTATTAGCACTAAGCTTGAAATGCATTAGCATCCCAGGTTGAAACAAGGGGCTTAAGGCACAGTTCCTCCATTCCAGACTTGTTTGAAGTGTCCCTTCTGCAGAGAGATTATAACAACACACACGCTTGCTGCTTGTACTTACAGAAATTAATGGCATGAATATAGCATTACAGCTCTATTATTCCATCTGTCAGAGGGCTGGAATTGAAACAGAGGTAGGAAACGATGGAGGTCCACATACTAATGTGAAGACGACATCTGGAAAAAATATTTTTACTTGTACAGTTTGACTTTGTAACAAATGTAAAGGGCCTTGGACAGCTGCGCCCCTTCTGTTTGCCATTGTCACAATCTCACTAAATAATCCTGCGGATTTAATGACAGTTTACTTCTGAATCACTTTTGCACCGTTTGTTTTAAAAACTTCTGTAACAATCAATAATCCATAATAATTGTAACCTCAGATGGGTATTTTCAGTGAAAGATGACCAAATCACTAAATATTAAATCAACAGATGTGCCTTTTAAATGTGCATTTATTGTCAGGGAATCATGAAACATGACTCTACATCATATGTCATCATAAAAATATTTTGCATCTTTACTTTGGTTCTCTTATATTATCTGCATCAACTGAGTTAATCAAATTAATTATTTGTTTCATGTCCAAAAAGAAAGAATTAGCTAAAGAACATCTTTAAAAAACTAAATTATGAAAATACCATTACACAATATTACATAGATAATTTTTCATATTTGGGCACAAAGTAATTAAATGTACAATGTTTAATTTCTGCCACTAGGCCTCTAAATAAAAAAAAAAACAAGAACAAAAGAAGAAGTTTGTTGATGTGGTAAACCAGCACAGCATCATGGGATTTGTTTATTTCAGTGCTAAACAGCCTCTATTGCAGACTATAATTTATCTGACTGACTCAGACTCACAGACGAGGGGATTTATTAAAATTTATTCACGTTGCGTTCGCCGACTTCTGTCCTAACTCTCTTACTAGGTTACCCCAGACATTAGCGAAAGGCGAAAAAAATTAAATACACCGCTAAGTTGAATAATATTACAGATTTCTCCAAGTTTGAACATTGTTAGAAACATTTGGGATAATGTAAATACACAACTCAACAAAATATAACAAAACACAGTTTTGGTCATTTAGACATTTAAATGCAGAAATGTTGATATTAATCTCAAATAAAGACAGCTTTTAAATGTTTGTGGTTAAACTTTTACAAGACATTGACAAAACTTTGGTGAAATATTGAAACACTTATTGCTGCCTTTAGTGTCCCACAGTTAACCCTTTCCTTTAGTGCACAGCAAGATGAAGGGTTTAGCTGACGGTGGCTACAGGGGCTCATCAATGCAAGGCTGGAAATTGCTGTTATCTTTAAACTTTCATCACACCATGTTGGTGTCGTGCCTGGAGACTACTTTGGACAGATATTCATTTCCCCTCGTCTTTGTGTGGTTTTCCAGTCTCTTACCTGCAGCTCCTTTCCTCGCTCGTCACCTAATGTCATCTGTGCACCTCCACCACGTCTGTGTGTTCACTCTCACATGCTAAATATCCCTTTTCAATAATTAAAACTAATTTTTTTTTTTTGTATATCTGAAATATTGAGGATGCAGTTTGTACAAGTGTCTTCAAGTGTTTGTAAAACTTTTGTACCCCCAAAGCTTAAAGTTATGTAACTCTGAAGTGCAAAAAATTTGCTTTAATTTTGTGACTCATTTTGGAACAAAACTCGCATCTCCCTCAGCAGAGAAACCTGAAATGCCTGTGCCGTGTAAACAAGTCGTAGCAGTGATTTACACAAGAAATCTGTTGCATGTAACCTCCTCAACAGTTTCGCCGCACATTTCCTTTGTCTGCCTGAGAAACAGCTCTTGGCTGGGCGCTGTGCTGCTATTATCTCCATTTTGATACAATCAGCACTTTAATCACAGTAACAGCTCCTACACTCGACAAAAGTGTATGACAGAGAAAATCCTAAAACCCATTTCCAAACTCGTCCACCAACACACACACTGCCTGAGCACTGGCATTGTCAAACTCTATTACAAGACACTGGAAGGGAGTCGCAGTGGGAATGTCAATGAACAAACAGCAGGGCTTGCTTCGCTCACACACTCATTTTGGTGAATTTACAATTACACACCTCTACTTTGTAAAAGTGTGTGTGTGTGAGCTGGTGTTTAATGGTTGTGTCAGGTATCTCCTGACCCCGATGTGTCGCCTCAACACACTGAAGCTATCATGTCAAATTCACCCTGTTTCTTTTTCTTTGACTTGACTGTGTGAAGAAGCAGAGCAAAGATGCCCCCCTCTTTCTCCCTTCTGCCATCCCTTCTTTCTTTTTCCCTCTCTCTTTCTTTCCCTCTTTCTTTCTTTTCTCTCTCTCTCTCTTTCTTTCTCTTTTTCTTTCTCACCCTTTCTTTTGCTTTCTCCATCTCCATCCTTCTTTACTCGCTTTCTCTCTGGAAATCAATGCAAAATGCTTTATAAAAAACCAATACTCATCTCCCTGTTTTGCCCGAGGTGTTCCTTTCTCATATGGTCTTGCAATTCTTCCAGCTAGAATTTCACCATACCCCTCCAGGCTAACTCTGTTTTTCATCTCCACTTTTTTAAAAAGCAATTAAAATGCTGCCTGTTTTTCTTTTTCTTTCCCTCTCTTCTACTCCCTTTACTCTCTCTCTCTCTTTTCTGTTGGTCTCCTCATTTTTTCCCCTTCTGGTAAATCCCTGAATTGGAGGGGGGGAGTGTTTTTTAACAGGTAGAGGGAGAGAGAAAAGGGTATGGGGTGGATACATAGAGAAATTAAGAAAGCACATACATAAACAGACGTGCCAAAAGACGAGGAGATTGCAAGAGGAAAGGCAAAGATAAAAATACAAAGAACAGAAGTAAAGAGGGAAAAACGACAGATGCAGGAAAAGAAACAAAAAAGCAAAACAAGAGGAAGACGGAGAGAGATTGAGAGAGTGGGAGCAAAAAGCTATGACAGAGCTATACGGAAAGACAGAGAGGAAGAGAAAGAGTCAGGGAGAGGGAGGGAGATGGTGGGTGTGGGAGGTTATCAAGGACAGGAACAGCTCAGATCTCCCACCCCAGCAGTGCCAAGTGAGGGCAGGCAGCAGGGCAGTAAGTGGGCAATATCTGGCAGGATCCTCGCTGCTGCAGCAACAGCCGGCCAGCGGCTCAGAGCTGCCAGAGACGTGTCTGCAGGAGGTGGAGGGGTGACACAGCGCAGGTATCACCCATTCTACAAAACAAGACGCTCTCTGGAAACTGTGACACTTATGAACGTCTAATAAATGCAAGATACAAAGACACACACATACACACGGTGAGTTTTCTCTGCATGGCATCAAAGGCTGCCTGCCCACATGGCTTTCTGAGATGAAGATATAAAAACCAGAATGCTACTGTATTTGCATAAAGACATGGTCTCAAAAAAAACTCTCCCAAACAGTGCAGGACAAAAGTTTCAAAACAGGAAACTGAATTTTAAAATTTTGCTGAATATCAATACTTAAAGAGGAAACTGTTCAAATCCGGTTCCAGTGTTAACTCTAAATGCCTTTACACATTTTTATATTCTAATACTAAAATCAATCACAGCCAAAAAAAAAAAAAAAAAAAAAGTTCTTACACAGTTCTCTAGAAATACACATCATCATGTTGGGCTTACATGCAAACTACACCTACACTGACTAAGTGACGGACCAAACACTCCCACTCTAATACTCACAATATGTGCTGCTAACAGTCACAGCGCTTCATCAGCTCATGGAATCATATTATCTGTTATTTTGGAGCTCCACAACTAAACTGTTTCTGTGCGAGAACAACAATTAATTCTTATCATTTTTTCATGTTAAATAATTAAAACTAGAAGTCTTATCAAACAGTTACATTCACTTTAGTAAATGACGGTGTGATGGTGTCATATAGCCTCTACAATAATAAAAAAAAAACATATAAGCATAAAACACTCAAGGCTATGTTCACAACATCTAAGAGGCCAAACAACGAAATAGTGTAAGGGAATCTAACAATTTCTGAAACGTGTTTGAGAGATTGTTTGCTGTATTAAACATGGTGATTTCAGTTCACATAAAAGGAAACTATTAGATACAGCAGACCCAAAAGAGCATGAAGCCAAGTACAGATCTATCGTCTCTGGACACTGAAGACTCGACCTCAAAGAGAAAAATGTCCAGTGGTCCTTTCAAAATAGTTTCCTTGTCTCTGGAACATTTCCCCTAATTTCCCCAGCTTCTGTTCAAGTGACTGCTCAGACTGTCCTCTGTGAGAGCTACACAGAGTGTGCATCAATGTTTCATGATCCCTGTCCCTTAATATGGGCCGCACTGAAGAAGATGAATAACCACACATTAGTTACTAGACTAACTTTCTCTTGGCACGCTACATTATTTAGGGGGCAATCTATTAAAAGTAATCATCAACTTTAAACTCTTTAACCCTGCTAATTTAGTCGTCACATTTTCAGTTTTGCGTGCCCTGCTCGACCGGACATGGCCGAACGCGGCATATACGGCTTTGTCAGTGTAATTGTTTTGCTTTCTGCTGTCAGCCATTATCCTAATTCACACAAAAGGGCCCCTCCTTCCACTGGCTCCAGTGGAAAGTGAAGCCCTGAGGCCAACTGTACACTGAGGAGGCTGAGTGAAAGAGGGAGAAACAGAGAGTGTACGTATGCAGTTGGTGTGTGTGTGTGTGTGTGTGTGTGTGTGTGTGTGTGTGTGTGATCAAGAGTGAAAAAGACACAGAAAGAGACACAGAGAGAGACAGATAGAGAGAGGGAGCAAATGAGCTTGTGTCAAAAAAGAGAGGGGGGGGAAGTTGCACTCTAACCAACACTCACAGTGGTATCCGCTCTTTACTCTCACTGTAAAAACACTGTTTGGGTGCTCTGACATGACTCTGTGCTCCATTTGCACGGTGCCCTGTGTCTCTCCCCCTATGAATGACTTCTTTGTAAAGTGTGAAGCCATATGAAAAATAAAAAAAAACACAATGCAATGCACAAAATAACGGTTTAAAAATGAAAAAGAGAAAATCCTCCTGCAGTCGAACTAGTAGCTGAGATTTGTTCAAACCTGCTTTAAAGCAAATAAAAAAATCACCCGTTTTATCTTCAGCTTCAAAAAACATTAAGATCCTAATAACATTAGCACATTTGATTAAAAAGTTTCTGTCTTATGGCCTCTGGATAAACCCAATACAACTCTGAAACAACAGAAGGCAAAATAAGCAGCTTATAACAAAACCTATAATAAACCCTTGTCTGGGACGAGCTTTATATTTCTCATGTTACAGTCAGGAGTAAAAGCAGAGTTGTCAGAGATTTCCTGTCAGCGGACTCTATGAATATCAAGACTTTATTACCAAGGGATTATGTGGATTGTTTCCTGTAGCCAATTTGGCAGATTTTCTAACAACCTGGTGAGTGTTTACCTTGGCCCACATGAGACTCTGTCAGCTGACGCAGACTGTGTATGTAATGAATGACACACTGCATAGGAGGGCGAAAAAGCAAGGGGCTTAAAACATCCCATAGTTTTAAAGGGGTGAAATTGATACAGTAGAAACCCACTGAGAAAAGAGCCAATCGTCTCATCATTTTGTGTATGTGTGTGTGTGTTTTTTTTCGGCGGTGTCACCTTGCTTGTGGATGGAGCTAAAAACGTGAAGAAAGTGGGAGGGTGGATTACCAACAGCTCTTACACAATCTGAATCATCATGACTAAATCTTGTGAGAAGTGCATCAAAAATAAAAAAAAAAGCCTGTTCGCTGTATGTATGAGAGAATGAGATGCCTGAGAGGAGCCTCTCTTTTCCTGTCCACATACATATTCAGTGAAAAGAAACTCACTCTTTTAGGAGCTGACATTTCAAAGTTTGACTGGAATATTAACCATGTTCCAGGCTATTTCAAAAAAATTACAATAAAGACTCTGTTTTCTCACAGAATTTACTGTAGTAGAGTCATAACACATAACTCTTGAAAATAATCACAAATACTGACTAATATAGAAGATCTAATGGAGGTAAAAGCTGGTTCTAAAATAGTCAAGAAAATCAATAGTCAACAGTCAGCGAGCTAAATTTTAATCACATTTGAAACTGCCTCACATCTGCTTTGATGACAGGGATCCAGACATTTACGTCATTGTTTTTCCTCCAAGGGTTCCTAACAGCACCCTTACATACTGATAAAAAAAAAAAGAAGAAGAAGAAAAAAGCTGTGAAAGGGGGTGAAGTGCACAAACACATGTTAGTGCGTTGTGTAAAATTCACACAAACACTGTCATTCACGTCAGCAGTATAACACGTGAAAGGGGCTGCACTTGCCAGCTTGACAGCAGCTGAATTTTCATATACCAGCATCGTGGGAAAGGAGATAAAAAAAATAAAAATAAAATAAAAGCCTTGGAGGTATTTATCAAACAATTAAAATAATCATGACTGAAGCAAACAAAAACAATCAAATTCATCGTTTTAAAGCCATGTGAGTTTAGAAATAATGAGGGGAAGAGAAATGTCCCCACATGGTTTGAAAAGATATTAAAGCGGTTGCTTCTGAGGGCAACTGTACAGAAGAAGCAGAGTATTTGTCCTAATGCCAGCCAGCTAAATGACATGTTAACAGCATAAATCCAATTAGACTTAATTAAGACAAACACTAGTCAAATAATGTAACAACTGATTTAATGACTAAAATGTATTATTATGCTAATAAACTGTGATAGAAAACTGACTGGAGATTTACTAGGATTTGTCATTATAAAGTTAAAACAGTTTCTTCAAATCGTGGAAAAGAATGATTTTCTCATTTAAAACAATATCAACAACATCTCAGTGTTTCCTTATAAATAACCATTATCGATTATTAAAGGAAATTGTAAAATCTGGTAGACTATTTCCAGCAATGAGGTAAAAGAAAAGTGTGAGGAAGTCGTGGACTGGTCTTACCTTGAGTCTGGGTACTTGGTGAGGGTCGCCAGGCTGCTGGTGTACATGTGTCCCCCGACATCGATGTGTACCGGGGCGTTCGCCTTGGTCAGCTGAGCCGGCAGAGGGATCCCCTGAGCGGCCAGAGGAGAGACCGGGGACCGGGTCAGAGAGAGCCGTGACATGCTTCTTCCCTCCTGAAAGCAAGTGTACAAAAAAGCCATGGGAATAAAGCTACAGCAAAAAACAACAACAACACAGTGATCCTACACAGGAGAGCAGGTAGTATCCTTTCTGAATGCTATCAGATCACTTCCATGACTGTCTGGTCGCATATTTAGCCTGGAAATTATTGCCACCGCTCTAATTAAGTATGTTTGCATCTTTTCATGCAGCACCGGAGGCGAGGATAGGAGGATGCTTATTAGAGAAGCGGGGTGAGAGAGATGGAGATAGAGAGAGAGAGAGAGAGGGAGAGAGAAGGAGAGAGAGAGAAAGAAAGAGAGAGATGGACAGATAGAAAGACAGAGAGGGGGAGAGAGAAGGAGAAATGCTAGGTGTCAGCCTCCAGGGGAATAAAACAAACTGCTGCTGCAATATTCTAATTAAAGGTCGCCTTATGTGTTAGACGTTATGCGCCCAGACACACCAACCACCAATCTGCGAGCAAGGGAAACACAGCGGGGAGGGCTAGGAGGGAGGGGGGCTTTTTCTCTTAACACACACATACATTCAAAACAAAAGATTAAGATGATGGCTTGTCATGCAACGACAGCTTGTGTCCTGAGCTTTTGTACTGTTATAAGCTACTTCACATGAAAATTGAGCTTATAACTAAACATGCGTAAAAACGCACAGGGATCCAGTTCGAGAGCAAGCATAATTTGTTCACGTTAAAAGGCAAAACTGAAAATTAACCTTCCCCATGTTGTGACACAATATCAGGGGGATTTTGTGTTTTAAATAATTATAGGTTACTCAATGATGAAACCTCACCAATTACAGGCCAAAACGATGAGTTGCGAGACTGCGGATGAACAGTACTGGGAGAGGTGACTTGTGAGCGCGCTGGTGCACTCAGAGGTCAGCACGGAGCTGAGTTTGATTAGCTGCTAAATGTTTGAGAAAATATTTCTTATTCACTTCGATACGCCGCCATTTGATTCCGTGTTGCAGCTGGAGGAGCAGAGGAGGCGCTCTCTCCAACTTAATGGTGCGTGATTTGTTTGCCAACAGCTGCAGGTAAACCACCTAACCTCAGACTGGCCACATTTTATTGTGACCCCGTTAGAGAATCAAAGAGTAAAGCATAGAAAGAGTGCGCGTAGTGTCAGAGTGAAGATTTAATTTTTCAGAGACAATAGAACAAATTTATGTTTTTCCAAAACTACATCTGCTCTTATTTTCAGCTTAAGGATCACTGACTAAAGGTCACAGTCTGACCTCAGTATCATTACTCATCTATTATCCTGCAGGCTATGGGATGAAATACCAACGTTTCCTGACGCATTTTACAACAAAACTTTAAATAATACTTTGAGCCACATAACTGGATTTAACCAAAGTGAAATAATGCTATTTCACCCTTCAGTAAATCAGTGGAAATAAGGAGTTTGTTGTTGCACATATCGACTGTTTTACTGTCATGGCTGGTAAAGTGAGGGCCGATGTGAAAGTTCAGATCAGCCTCTCGGCTCTGGGAAAAGCGCCGCTGGCCACACACTGAGACCGGAGCTTTATTTTAGCAGGGTGTTGCCCGCCTCACAGCAGTATCATGTTCGTTTAATGCGATTACAGGAGGACGTGATTACATTTCAAATCCCAGGAAAAGGAAAACAAAACGACTTTCATGACTTAAGAAGTTTGAGGTTCAAACATACCGGGCTGTCCCACCGTGACACTCTCTATTTCTCCCCCCTCTCTCTCTCACTCCCTCTCCGTTTCTCTCTCTCTCTCTCTCTCTTTCAACCAACGAATCAATTAGCTAATTAATCCACATCATACTTGGACACATGAAAGGTGCAAACTGAAATAAACTGACATGTATATCTCCTGAATCTCCCAGTCAATTAACATTTCGATCATTTCAACATTTTATCTCCTGATCCCTCCTTCCCACCCCCACTCTCCTCTCCCTCACACACACATCATATAGGCTATGATAAATTCCTTCACAAGATCAGAGCAGCTGTACAGGCATCAACTTTCTCCTCGGAGCTGCTGCTGACTCCCCGCACTGACCATCTCATTGCCCAAAATACTGTCATAATAGCTCGTAAATAAAATAGCCATAAATCGGACACGAGAGCGTCGGAACAGGAAACAATCCGGTACAACAGCCCACTCCGCACGAACACTACAAGCCCGTGCTCTGCCTTTAATTCTAGCAAATACTCAATATGGCGTCTTATTCCTGCTCTACAATTAAAAACATAATCCCGACACGTGCAGGCTAATTCATCACCCGCTTGATAAAACCCACACGTGCAGTTAACTGTCCAGTCTGTGAGAAAAGAGGAGTAATCGCGTTACTCTTCGGCGTCAGTTCGACCATACTCATCGAAAGCTGTACAGACTAACCCTGCACCGTGCGTAAAAAAAAAACCAACATTGGATTCTGTAATATGAAAAATTTCACCCTACCGTTTCAAACATTGTAGGGAGTCCAGAGGAAATCCGTGCCGGCGGTCAGTCCCAGCTGCTGTCCGCGGAACCCCTCAAAATTTTCAAATATTTTCTCCAAATGCCCCCGAGTTTGTGGTACAACTACACCAGCATCCAGCTCCAGCATGAACCTATACTGTCGTACGGGAAAGCCAAGTCTTTGCTCTATATCCCGCACAAAACTGCTTTTTAAAAGACACTAGACTCTCTGGGATGGACTGCTTGCAAAGAGTCTCTGTGGCTTTAAAGGCTCTATTGCAATGCTGGCTCGACCTGTCCTCACCAAGCCTCTTTGTACCAAAGCGCACAGGAAGCGTCCTTACCTTGTACATAGATGAGATGATCTCCTTCCCCTTCTCTGCTCTTATTTGGATACGCGTAAAAACGTGCGCTCTTGTTGGAATCCTCCTTCGTGTTCCAGCTTCTTGTCTGCTTTTTTGCCTAAATGAAACTGCCCCTGTGGTTTGTTATGAGAAGAAGAAAGCCAATAATCCGTCTCTAAATAACAGAGCAGAGCTAAAAAAGAAAATTCTTGCTCCGGGCTGCCCAAGCGCCTCTGGGCCAGGGATTAGGCTACAATTAGCTCAACTCCACTCTCTCGCCCAGGCAATTTTCTCAAGGAACAAAACGTACCCCCTGTTCCGAAATTATGACTGCACAGATACAATAACTTATCTTATTTCTATTTTTTTTTTCCGGCAAAAGTAGATCGTTCCCCTTAACGGTGTGAAGTTGTGATTTAGATAGGGTAGGGAACCTAACAGGCAGACTGTTAGTCACTCAATAGATTTAGAGCAGCAAAAAGCAGATTTTAATCATTGTCATTTCGTCTGATGTAATAGTTCCCCAGGCAGTTCCAGCTAGTAGGCATACATTTCCATCTCCATCTCCTGCCTAAATTTAAAGTTTAAAGCCAGGCGAGCTGCCATAGTCCTTCACTCAGGCAACATGCAATAAAAGCGCAGTAACTTGTTGATAAAGTCCCAGTAGAAAAATATGTTGAAAATGAAGAGATATCCTTGAACCAATATCTTTCATGCGGAGATTTTTCCCCGTGTTCGCGCTCTCTCTTTCTCCCCCTCTCTCTCTTGCCTTAATGTCTGGAGTTGTAACGCCAAATTTCCTGCAGGCCATTAAAATCAAATGACGTCTATGGACATGCATGCATGCTGCTGCAGAAAGCGCCCTCACAACCTGCCTGCAGCCAAATGCGCCATTTCAATTATAGCGCAGGGCTTAGATGGAGATATCTGCCCAGAACAACCCCCCCTCACCACTCTCCAATGAAAGCAGGCAGCCTCCAGACTTTTGGAAAATAAGATTTTGGCTGATCATTGTTATTTTTCAGGGTATAAAGACACAATGCAAGTGGTGAGGCGCTAAAGTGGTGCGCCAATTTTGCACCGGGTGAAGGGGAAAGAGAGAGTCAAGCAGGTGCTCACACCAAGGGGACGATTATTTATTTATTTGCATGTTTGTTTATTTGCGGGTAAATAACTGTAAATAATTGATGCAACATTGAGCCCAGTAATTAGCTACTCTTTAGCAGCATCCTGAGAGAGGTAATCGTTTCTTGATATTTGGCGCCAACCAGTGTAGGAACTTATTATTGGTCAACAGAATATATAGTCTTACTTTTTGGGAAGCTTCTCTATTGTTTATTACCAAGACGAAAACAGACTGTTTCATAATGGAACTTTAAAAATGTTCTGTTTTTCATCTTGTATGACCATAACACTCTCATATGATCTATTTTGACCTCTCTGGACTTACTCTTTCCTCCTGCTGCTCTTTTCTGCATAAAATAGCCTAAGTCAAAAATGATCAGTATTTAAACAGGAAATAAAGTAGTTTTTTTTCTTGAGATTTGACAGCGGGATAGTGGGAGTGTGAGGATGCGTCTCTCCTTGAAGCAGGCCCAGTCTTCGTAATTAGACAGACCTCCGCGCGCCTCAGAGCGCTCTCATCTCCCCCTCTGGCACAGATTTGTTGTTTCCAGAGGTGCGAACTGGAGGGGAAACTGGATTTTTTTTTCTCATTAAAGGAAACAAGCCCGGAGTTAGTTCAATTACATGAAGTATGCCTGGATGTTGTAAATTTAAAGATTTAAATAGCTGACAAAGTGGCCCCGGGCCCCATCAGTTAATTTCCTTAATTTATGGATTTTAGCGGAGTGTCTATGTAGGCTAGAAGGGAGGAAGTAGGTCATCTTGAGGATTAGCATACGGCTTTGAGATTTCACAACAGAAACAAACATCTGACCCTCTTGACAAGCACCTCAGCAGGTGAAAGGCCGCATCTAATTCCTATTACTAACACGAAAATGCCAACGCGATTCATCAACAAATTACCTCTTGTTTTTAGGGAAGAAAAACCATCTGATTGTAATATTTGACCCAAGTAATGAGATTACTGATGTTTGGTCCCCCTGGTGCACGCGCAGGCAGAGATAACAGCTCTGTTCTAGTTTTCATTAAAGGATTGTTCCACTGAATTTCCACACAATTTCACATGTTTGCCTTAGTTAAACTCTGGGGGTCAAATTAATATCATTTTTTGTCTTAACTTTGAGTTAAGCTGTTTAAAATAGCCCATGATGAGAAAGACTGAACTGCATACAAGAAGAACTGAAAAATCTGTCAAATTTCCATTTCAGTCTCCTTCAGACATTATATGCTAATGAAGTGTGTGAATTAATGCATGACCCTATGAGAACAATAACTTTGCCTGTAGGTTAAATGCAGGTTCTATTAGTGGCAATGCCTCAAGTAGCAGAGAGGATGAAATCCTGCCTCTCTGCCACTATAACAGTTTTTTCCCCCATTTATTTCCTTTTTAAAGCTTTCCTATGTATATGAATTATTCTTTTGTTACAACATGTAGTTCCTCTGAGGATAACCAGAGCTATACTCTACTGAAAACCCTCACATATATTCTCCCAACACATTCACTCAGGCAGATTATGTCCTCTGTGGAAACACTCAGACCACAGCAGGGCGTTTTCATTAACACTTTTGCCATATTCATTTATTATAAACACAATTTAAACATCTTAAAGGCTTATAAGCAGTGAGATGTTTGACTGAATGTACGTTTTTGTGTTTATGTTTTCTGGTAAAGCCAGACTGTGGAACCAGGTCAGCGGCACACACTGAGGAATCAATATATTCTACTTTTTCTGTGTGTAGGCTATATATTACAATGCTAGATTAGATGAAGCTGGGACATAGTACCATCTGCTGGTTACCATCGACACTGTATGTAAACCATCGTAGTGAATGATCACATGCATGTACGAACAGGTAATTTGAATATGGAGTCATATATAAAGGATGGTAGAAATTTACCTGCATTCGGGGTTAAGGGTTGAGTTTTCACTTAAATCCAAATCCAAGTATGCACATTCAAGTAATTTCCATTAAATGCTTAAAGGCATATAACCAATAGATTTATTTCTGTAATCCCCTTAACCCAGGTCACCTACTAACTGTACTATACTGCACTGAGGTGAAATCAGTAGATACAATACAGTCGTATCTACCCTTCTAAATGCGGGCATTTGCAAGAATCTCTTTCAAGCATTTCACGTCAGATCAACACCCTGCTTTCCCCTCTGGCATGTGGAGAAAGTTTGAAAGGAACATTCAGAACTTGCTTTTAGTAATCTGCATGCCTTGTGGAGCCCGGTCGCTGTCAATCGCTCCGTTCTTCCAGCCATTTGACATTCTGCTTGATGTTGGTGTGTGTCTGAGGTGCAGCAGCGACACTTATTGTTCATTATTTCAGAGAGAGAGAGAGAGAGGGAGGGAGGGAGAGAGAGACAGGGGGTAAGAGGGATTCAGTTTATTAATAGAATGTGTGGGGTTGTGTTGCACACAAACACCTAACAAGCCCAACACAGAATTCCCTCAAGTGCTTAATGCCAGCAATTAGGTTTCCAAAAAAGCTGAGCACAAAGAGAGTACTTTTACTTACATGAGTTGCAGATACGAATCAATTCCACTTTTACAGGTTAAATTGCAATGAGCCTGATGCTGTCAGATATTATGTGATTGGTTTGGACTTTCAGTAAATGCAATCAACCTACAAAAGACTGTGTGCTCTTTTTACCCTTTAAAAGAGCAGTTGACCATGTTATAGTTTCCATACTGGTGTTTAGAAAGTAAACCAAGTTCATATACTTAAGTATCGTACTAAAGAACAAATTTGAGGTACATTACATTTCGTGTTACTTTCTATTTCTGCCACAATAACTTTTAGAAGTCATATCAAACCTTTCACTCTGCATATATTGGACATCTCTAATCAGTAGTTACTTTTTTTAGTTAACATTTGATGGACATTTCACATACAGACCTTTTCAAATATGAAGCAGTTTTTTAAATTAAACAGTGTAAACAGTGTATAAAAAAGTTAAAATGAGCTCCACTCAATCAAATACAACAGTAAAATTTTGCTTTTAACATTTAAACAATACAAAAATCCAGTAATATTATATATGGTAATTTTTATAACACCTACAGCAACTATTATCATTCACTAAATACTTTTACTCTCAACACAGAGAGTGTTGAAGTTCCACTGCCTGTGAGAATGAATTGAATGAAAAATAAAGAAAATCCCCCTTATGGTTAATAAATTATTACCTGAGGGGTTAGAAATATCCAGTGCGTATAAATAAAAAGAGTGAATTAGTGAGATACAGTCTAACTTTTGACTGAGATACTGATGGAAACATTGGGTCTGAAATGGATTTAATTCACCATGGAGATTTTTCTGCTTCAAATTCAGAGTAACCTTACAAATCCAATAATTACATCACTTTTCTGGTCTGACATAACATCAATAACTGGACCAATATTTAAGATTTGGCTGAAGAATCTCTTCTGCTGCCATCATGTGGTCTGAGGCTCTAATCACAGAGTATATGCAGCCTGTAAGTAACTGCAAGGCACATGAAGAAAAGATTTAGGTAATTGATGTGTTTCTCATCATGACTTCCACTAAATTTCTGTTTGTGGGTAAATGGCTTAAATTGAAGTGTTTGAATACAAAGAACATATTTACAGATGAAGCAATTTCTCTGTTTAGTCAAGGAGGGATAGGTAATACCATGGCTCTGCTTTTCATCCACTGTCATATTCTCCACCGAACTCTACTAAACCCGACAGTTATTCTAAGTGCAATCCTCTCTGAAAGTTTTAAAAATCCTCTGAAATGTGTTATTCTGCTTCTGGCTCCAACGAGTCTTACACATATCCAGCATCATGCTTTGATTGTGTGAGCAGAGGAAAAATGGTCTTTTGCTTTTGTTGCAGCTACTATTTGGTTAGCAGTAACAACGTGAACAGTGTGATGTCTCCAATCACATCTGGTATGCATCACATACCATTCCCCCCACTCAACGTGCCTTGGGGGAAGTCTGTGGCACTGCAGAGCACCCACAGTCCTCATTAGAGTGCATGTGTCATGATGGCATCAACCCGCAGCCTTGACTTATGCTTTATATTTACAGTCATCCATCACAACACTGTCATCACAACAGTCAGAAAACACGGATCTCATCTCGAACGGTTTGAGCTGATCCGGCTCGTGTTTGTAACTCGTGATACGTACAGCATCCTCAAGGGCCCTTCTTCTGTCTGTAGCCATGTTGTTGAGACTAGGAATGGCCTGAGACTGAAACGGGAGTCCCTGTCCTTTTGTTGTGCACTGAGCTCGCTAACAGCACAGAGGAGGGACAGGGTTTGATGTGTCTTCTGAAGGCCTGCTGCTTTGTCAACAGTGAGGCCTCCGCACTGACACTATGGAAGCTGAGAGCCTCAGGGTGACAGAGAGGGGAGGGGAGGGAGGGAGGGAGGGAAGGGTGGGTCACTGCACCCTGGTAAAAAGAGAGACAGAGAGACGGACAGAGGAGGAGAGAGAGAGAGAGAGAGAGAGAGAGAGAGAGGCGACGGGGGGAAGGGTGCCAGCTAGTGTGGCCAGCGCCCAAGGCTAGAGGAGAGTGCTCTGTGCAGCAAACTGCCTGATAGGAACTGAGGCTGCTGGCTGATGACATTTTATGGTCACAACATGCAATCCCACCAACTTTGGTTGGTGAAAATCCACTTTTCATACACTCAACTGTGTTTTTTTTTTGTTTTTGTGTTACAGCCTCATAATGAATGACACAGTTTTGAGTGTAATCATGTTATTTCAGTTTTTAATTCTCTAACATGAAATGGAACAGCAGGCGGTAAAATAATATTTAAATTTACACCATATGGAGTGATATTGGACTTTTGTGAATTAGCTGTGTAGCTTTGGTTTAGTACAAAAAGATATACAAAAACAACAACAGATTACATTAAAAGAAAATGCTGCACATTACACCAGAACAAAATTACACTTGAACATTTATGTGAAATTCCTCGTGTATCGTCAGCTGTTATTGTTGGTAGATTAGGGCAAATTAATGGATAAAAGTATGAGCTAGATACAGTGATGGAAAGTGACTAGTTCTCAAGTATTTTACCTAATTATTGAGGCTCTTTAACTGAGTAATCCAATGTAATGATAGTTTATACTTCAACTACAATGCATTTATATGACAGTTCAATATCACATAATATAATACCATGCAGTTATACTGGTGATTACTGGTGACAGTGACTGTTTTGTCTTTGTCTGGCACCTTAGGAAAAAGCATTGTGTAGTTAGGTTTCCTTTATTTGTCTATGAGTTATAAACAGTTCCATAAAACAGAACTTTCTCTTCTAAACCTTTAAGATGGTTTAGCCTAATTACTGTTTGTGACCCAAAGAGTCAAAAAAGTAACCAATACTTCACAAAGTAAAGAACAGAGACATTTATACAAAACATTTGCAACTGTACTGTGTTGATTATCTGCAACTGTAATATTCCATTTCTCTATTGTGCACCATTAATAACATCAAGAATGTAATATATCTGCTGAAGGGAACTTTTTTTTACAGAATAAGTGTGTTTACTTTGAATTGGTTAAAGGACAGCTTTGTAATGTCTTCCAAGTTTTGATGCCCTCCCCATCCTTCAATCTTAGATTGGAAAAATAGAAAAAATATCTTATAAGGGCCTAAAAGAATAGCTTTTAATGCTAAAAAATATGAAAATTGGAAATTCAGATTTCAATTAAGAAACAACACTACTTGAAAGCGGAAGAATACTATAAAGCCTTTAAAAATAAGTTAATTAATTAATTAATAATGAGCTTAACCTTTAAATAAATTGTGCAGACAATACTTCTGCCTTTTACTTTGTTTGAGTGCATTATTTTTACTTAAAACAGAATATGTTTATATCACTGTATATGGCAAAATATCAGAGTTCTTCTTTTATCACTGGCTTGGAGCTGATATAAGGCAACAGTGTTTGATATCACATAGTACTGACACCTCTAAGTTGCATTCATGTGCATCATTTCCACATAACAAACAGAGCCAGCATCTCTTTATTTATTGAATATGACAGTTTAGGCCTGTTAACATATGATATATGTGTTTTGTGCAGTGAACCACAGTCTGAAAGTGTTTGCTGTCCTCCAGAGGGTGAGACAGAGCTCAGGCTGGGGCTCGCCGGAGGCACTGATGTCTCCTATGCCGGCCTGATAGCGGCTGAGAAGCCAGCGCTCCTCAGACATCGCTTTCCTTCACCAACACTTGGTGATAAGCGGACCTAAGTAACACTTGATTTTCATTGTGCACACAACCGGAGCATTTATTCTCTCACACATCATTATGGCTCACTTGTGTGCGTGTGTGAGTGCGTGTGTGTGTGTGTGTGGTCTCAGTGTTTCTCTCCCTCTTATTTCAGCTCTGACCTCATCCTGTCAGTTCATACCTCTGATACACAGCGTTAATCCACCTCTGCATAGATGACTAGCAAAGCACTGTCAGCCACCAGACTGCCGGATCTTCTCTGGGTTTTCTCTGGATGGAAAAATCTAGGATTTAAAAGTCAGTTTATTTTGAATGCTGTGTCTCTCCCTTTTTTGTCTCTGTTTAAATTAGAATTTGTTTTATGATTCAGTGATGTGGAAGTCTGAGTAAAAACTTGCAAGCTTTTATTTCAAGCATGCTATTTTGTTTTCTTTGATTAAAAGTTCTCCGATGGTTGAATAGCTGAAACTGCATGGATCAATATTTTTACTTTATAGATGGATAATGTAAACAAAGCCAATATAGTTGAATCCTTTGAGATGATTAACTTGTGAATGATAAAGGTTTTAGGAGATCTGGATCAGATAAGCATTACAAATGAGAACACTGAGCAGCACCAGACCAGTTTTGAAGGTTCCTTGGCGGCAGAGAGTTTTTGACCCAACCATGTAGCTACCAGACCCTGACTTACATCGTGGCCAAAAAACGATATGTAAAGATTCCTCTGAGTGTTGGACCTTAAACAAGAACAACACTTACCTAAGTGAACCTACATCACATCACGTGCACAACCATCAAACTGACAGACTGTTTGCGTGCCCGTTAAATCTGAGGCAAAGTTCAGAATATCTCTTTACCTTTTCTTCAAGGAGAAAACCTGCTGTATCAGTATTATATTATATTATATATGTATTCTGCTTTTATGTGATTCTGAAAGAAAATGAAAGTGACTTGTAATGTAACTGTGCTGAAGACAAGTGCCTTCACAGTTGTGACAAATACACCGAAAATTATCACTCGACTGAGGTTTCGTGGCAACACAAAATGTTTTAATACTGCTGTGCTTGCAATGGCAAGAAAACCAAATGAGCAACTCAGTGTTTATTATTATTACAGTGTAACCATACTTATGATTACATATGTCAGGATCAGCACTATTGTTTCTACTGTATGTTTGACTGCAGGATTTGATTTTTTTTATCATGAATAGTCAGGATTTTTTCTTTACATTCTTTATGATGGAATTGCTCTTAAGATATTGAACCTGGGACTCTTGGCTATTATGGAAAGTTACTTTAGCAACAGCTGGTGTTTGTGTGTCATCTTCATCAGGTCAACAAATCACTCCATTTTCTTTGAGACAGCAGCAGTCACATTAGGAAAACATTTTATATATGTAATATTCAGTGTTAAAATGTGTGCTTTTTTGATTGGCACAGAAGGATATATGTTTTGTTAAATGAGTTTTTTAAGATATAATTTAAGTGTTTATAAATGTTACATAGGAGGACTTAAAGTATTTCTCACGGTAAGACACAACCCCTCACAGCTCTATGAGTTAATTCATTTTAAGAGGCCTCAGTGTGGAAGTTGAACCCCAAACTCTGCCAGTGATAATATCACCCTCAACATACCCTGTAGATACTTTGAAATAAAAGTTTTACAATTTAGGAATTACTTTTACCGAGAGTTAGATGAGAAGATTAACACCGTATTTATGCCTGTATATTAAATTTGAGACTATAGCTAGCAGCCAGTTAGCTTAGCCTTGCACAGTTCCTCGAATATCACAGACCTGAAGTGTTAGACCATTTGGTCTGTGGC
This sequence comes from Acanthurus leucopareius, assembly GCA_029814765.1. Classification (NCBI taxonomy): domain Eukaryota; kingdom Metazoa; phylum Chordata; class Actinopteri; order Acanthuriformes; family Acanthuridae; genus Acanthurus; species Acanthurus leucopareius. The sequence continues at coordinate 18,780,089 of JAQMCX010000001.1, read as the reverse complement.
ACTGAAAAAAATTAAGTGATCTACAAGTTAATGGAAGAGTCATAAACTCTGTTTTCTTATTATTTAATTACATATATTGGGTATTATATTTCTTGTTTCTTGTTTTGTAAAACAAGGTAACTCAGAAAATTTTACCTGTGCTAATACTACTGACCAAGTGACTCAAGTCAAGCAGAAAAGCCAGTTCAGAAAATTATAATAGAAATTTATGTTTGAGAAAAGTTACGACAGTCAGTTGTCATGCAGAGCTGCTGTTCAGTCAGATTATGAAGTGATACAGAACTCTTCTTCCACATTTTTACAGAAACACGCAGCAACTTTGACCATTATTGCCAGCAAAAGAGTGATGTGCACTGCCCTGCAAGCTGCTCATATGCAATCCTCAAAGAAATGTAGCGTTACTATGTATAAAGAAACTTTGATTTTCCTGAAAAGAGATTAAATAAATGACACTATCTGGGAATGTATCTTGTGCAGAAAATATTAGAAGTCTTTATTGAGGTATATGAATCAGTCATTTTTTTATTCTATAAGCATTAGGAAAAAATAGTGTTATATTCACTCTTTGGGTTTGGAATCTTAAAGAAAAAAATATGCAACAGACATCCTCTTATGTATAACAAGTAAGTTGTTTTACAGAGACACACAACTATTTATTTTCTTGCAATGACTATGCAGTTTAATTGAGTTTTGTATATTGTCAGAGTTTTACTGTTGGACAGAGCTGAGCATTGGAAATATTGCATTAGCACTTTTACATAAAATTAACACACTCAGTGTCAGTAGAACAGCCTTGCAATACAGAGACCTGTGAAATGCACCACTTCCGCATTTGAAGTAATTGAAAGAAAACATGTTTATCAGGATGTTTTTGCAATATTAACTTCACCAATAATTACTCCATGTGAACTTCTAATGTAAAAGCAACATATGGCACAATTCATCTGTCACATGTATTCCAACTCTGCTTCCACCTGGTGGTTAAAATAAACACCGACTGTTTCACTTACACACACATGCACACACACATTGTTAAGGTGACTGTATTAGAGATCTTTAATCAGCTGTGTCTCAGCAGGGTTGTTGCTTTGTGCTCAGTAAAGCCACTGAGAGTCAG
>JAQMCX010000001.1:18701933-18778872 GCA_029814765.1 Acanthurus leucopareius | reverse complement strand
CAAAGAAAACTAGACTTCATATTTGCTTAAAGTCTTTCTTTCAGGAAAAGTGCTCATCATTCATCATAAGTGACCGGGTCGCTCTGCTTACTGCATACTATAATGTCTACATAAGGAAATCACATTTGACGAATCCAAATCTTTTAATAGAAACCTTTAGACTCAGAGCTTAAAAACACATTTTGTTGTCATTATGCCCATGTCCTATGTCACATATGTCTCCTTGAATGTAATATCAGCTATACCTCTGGTCACATTTCCATACTGGTTTCCATAGTCACTGACTTTGAACTAATTGCTGAAAAACATCGCCATGTTTTCCTCCGATATAAAGATGTATTGGTGCATCAATCACTTTTAATAACATACCAGACACAACTCAGACTTTATGATTTACATTTGATATTTCAAACAAAGACAGACCATAGACTGATTATGGTATATGCTGAGTAATGATGTTTACACACAGCTGCTGTTAATCTGATGTATTTGAATACAGCACAGCAATGAATTCTGTTTTCATATAGTGCATGATGATGACCAGAAACATGATTTTATATAAACATTTCTCTCTGTTTGCCAGATGTTAAAACTTAATAGGTGGTTATGAGATGTAGTGAAAATGGAATATTTAAAAAAAGACCTTTTTTGTATAATTTTCAATATGATTTCAAACATTATTTAAAATTCTTTTTCAACATCTGTTTATTTTGTAGGGGCTGAGTGAAATCGTGTTTATTAGTACTTCCAGGAAAACTCTCTCTGGAAACTCTGAGTGTTGGATTCATCATCACCAGAGTCTAATGAATAACACCACCACTGTGTCCTGCTCGGGAATGAACTGCTGTGAGTCGACATGGTGCACCTGCCTTCTGCCAGGCAGCCACAGTGCTGCAGCCACGCCAGCTAGCCTACAGGCACTTCTAGATAACTCCTGTCTGATTAGCTCCTTAGGAGGACATTGTTCCAAAAGCAATTCACTAGACTCCCAGTATTAATTTAGTCCCGAGAGAGAGGCCCATCCATCCTTGGTAGGACGGGCCGTGCTCAGGGCCTACCCCACGGCCTGCTAATAGCACGGCACCTCCTGGCCTGTCACAATAAGTGATAGTCTCTGCAAGTTTGTTGCCTCGTCGTGTGTTTCTCCCACAAGGCAGTGCGCTTCCCTCACTCCCTCTCTCCCTCCGCCTCTCTCCTCCTTCCTCTCCCTCTCTGTCAGTGGTGGTTCAGGGCAGGTGTCTTCTCTGTCACTTCCATCACTCACGCTGCTTGACGAAGGGGAGACGCAGTTCAGAACACGGCAGGAGCAGGAGGGTGATTCATTGAAAGCTCACCTCTCTCCTTGAAAGGGAGCGGGAGAGGGAAACGGGGGCTGCCTTTTTGAGTGTTTGAGAGAAAATAAGATGAGGATGTGAAAATGCTTTTAAATACTGTTGAAGCTGGAAGAGTTACTTCAAAGTAAATCAAATTTTTAAAAATGAGGGGTTTGTTTGTGCTCACCTTTCTTGATAAAGAAGCCAAGCTGTTTTAACCTGGCAGGGTGTCCCAGCTGGTTTATGGGGAGCACAAAATATTTTCTTCCCACATGTTTTTTTGATTCCATTTGAGAAGCAACACTGTGTTGTTGTGAATAGATGACGGAGACTGACTTCTTGTTAAAAAAAAAAAGAAGAAGGCAGAAATTTAGATGATTTTAGAAGGTTAAGATTGTTAAAGGCCTGTTCATCACTGGGACTCCGGATGTAAAAGAAACTGTTTAGTTTGAGGTTCTTTTCATTTGTGGAATTACTTGTAGATATGTTTGTACAGAATGTGTGGAAAAACAGTCATCAAATCAGGCTGGATGTTTTTCTCTACATTGGTCTTCTGAAAGTAACACTTAGAATTCACCGTAAATTGAAGTGCAATCTGTAATAGAAATAAAACACTACTGGATTTTCTATAAAATGCCACAGTTTCTTCACATGCTCTATTCATCTATTTAGTTTTAGACATTGTTGTCAAATAGATTATCAGTGAAGTTCCTAGCAACTTAGTACTCAGAATAAATTAATAAGCAAAATGCTAACCTTTTTGAACCCAGGGAAGAATTTGAATATTCTTTTTTTAAAAAAACAAACTGGTATTATCAATCTGAATCTTTTTTTTTCAGTAAAAACAAGTATGATCATCATGCTTTTATGTATGAAAAATACTGACTTAGGAACTGGCAGATGATGTCCCCTGAATTTTTTGCTCAGCCAAGACAGTTGGCAGCGTAGTTTTCAACCTAAGAACACTGTGCTCAGAGTGTGATGGCACTGTTAACAACGAGCTCCCGATGCTGCAGCATGAATCAACTGCAAGAGCTCATGGTTCTTGTTTTTATTCCAGCAAAGAAAATTACAAACATTCATTAGTGGTATTATTATTAGTGATATTATAAGGTCTGTGAACTGTTTATATATTATTTCTACTGTAAAGTAAGTGTTTCAGTCAGACATCAACATGCACAACACGTGAAAATATGAAATGTTGCAAACAAGTCTTTCCTCTTTAAAGAAATATGGTAATGTGATGTCTTACATTACATTAACGTATGGCACATCTCTGCATCCGCCTGTCCACTGTTACAACTCTCATCTCAGCATACCTCTTCCTCCTCCTGTTTCTCCTCCTGTCCATTACCATCACCGCCCAGATGTTTGCCTCAACCCTTGATGTGTTTTTACATTAAAAATACATCCACAATATGCTGTCATATGGAGGGAGGGAGGCTTATGATGGTATGAATATGAAAAAGCAAAGCGAAGATTATTTTATACGCCAAAAATGTTTGAGCCATTCCCAGCAGTTGTGTCAGCCTGATAGAGATACAGCCCCAAGGTGAAAGAGCCACTCTGCCTACAGCAGCTTGTGTGATTGGCTTCATTATAGATCCTGTGTTCATTGATTTGAGTTCATTAAAGCTGCTGCATAATTCATGTCAATGCCAGCGTATAGCTTAATTAGAAGACTTGCAGTGGCTTTCATGGGCGTTTTAGTGTCAAACAGAAGCATGACAGGTGGTGGAAGAAAATTGGGTACCAAAGTACACACAACTGCATATGCCTCCATTTGCACTGAAGCACCAAGGGGGTATTGTTCTCTGAAAAGCAAAAAACCAGTGTAGAGATTTCTGATATTTCAGGTACAGTACTGCCATCATGTGGCTATTTACAATATGTCTACAATATGACATACACAGCAGGACTCTCCATGCAATTTTTAAAGAGGTTAACCTCAATAGCAGCCATCTCTCTAGAGAGAGGCAGAGGAGAACAGCTAACAAAGAGAAAAAAAGTGATGTTTATCAGAAAAGTCAATTGGTTCATTCTGTCTGGTGTAAATTTATAGTAATATACAATAGTATACAATACAGTTCAGTTTAAAATTTGTAATTGTTTCAGTCTGAATCTTAGTGTTCAATTTTTGAGCAGTGAAGTACAAAATTGTGCACAAATGGAAGCTAGTGCACACAAGAGAGAATGAAGTAATGACAGATTGAGATTTTAGTTTTCTAAAACCGTTCCCACGATATGATCACTGGCTCCGTCCTGCCAAATGATACATTCGTGCATGCTGCCAGAATGTGCAGCATGTTGATAAAGGGGCCAAGCAAGTGTACAAAATGAGGCGCCCAGGAAGCTCAGCATGATTCGAGTTTTGAGCTTTTTCTCCACAAAATTATTTCCCACTTGTAATTTTCCTTTGATTAATCAATAACCGAGCTGCAGCAAATCATTTTAATGAGGTTTCCATCACTGAGAGATGTGTCTGGAGCACAGTGCTGCGCCTTTTAGCAAAACAAACAAGGATTTTATGTGAAAGGGGGAGAATTAACCTGGCATGCGTGTGAATCAGAGGAGTTTTCTATTTAACGTTTGGGGAAATATTTTTTGCTTCTCAGATGTCGCCCCAATGAAGCGAGGAGTCAACCCCACAAATTGTTTTTTGCTTTGCTAATAAATTGGAGATTTTGTAGCGGCACTGATGCAGCTTTTACCCTGTGTGTGTGTGTGTGTGAGAAAGCTGCAGAGTGTTTATACGCTTGTGTGGATGCGATTGTGTGCCTGTGAATGTCTGTGTGACAGCAGAAACCTGTCATCAGCCATGTTAATGCTGGCTGGAAGGCAAACATGAGGATTAACTGAGGAACCTATAATAATAATAATTGAAAAATGGAGCAAAGCCTCTTTTAACAGTCCTCCCAACCAAGGCGAGGTTGTTTATCACTTTGAGAAGATGTTTGGTTGCCTCCCTCGTATGTCTGCTTTGGGCCCTTAAGCTGATTTTAGCTACACAAGCACGTTCTCTTCAAAGCATGTCAAGATTTTCCACGCACACTAATGAGGTAAATGGATGGCTTTTGTTTTCTTCACAGTTTTAACTTCCCCCAAAGTGCTCTCATGACTTATACAAGAGCTGTTGCGGAAATCAGCCTTGAGCATTTAATCAAATTTCTAACTCTACAGTGATCAATTTGAGCTACAATATTCATCTGCCACACAAGCGTATACATAACTCCACATTCACACATGCACACACACACACACACACACACACACACACACACACACGGCATAGTTTATGCACAACAACAAAAGAAATAAGCAGCTATTTGTTCTTATTACAACAATGTCATTTTGGAAGGCAAAATGCTAGTTTGACAAACACTGCTGTGACAGATTTTTCTCTCCATAGGTGGAGTGTGTGAGAATCATGCAAATTATTGCACATTCATCCTCCATACGGAGCCTCCTCTGATCTAATCACAGACTGGAAATAAGGCAAATCCCTTCCCTGCAGAACAGGCACTTACATAGCTTCCTGTGATGGGAGAATAAAAGCAGCGAAATGAAAAGCACTTAGATCTCAAAATGAAAAGATCTCAAAATAAAAAGTTTTACTTGGAGATAATTATATCCAAATGTGTGGGTTTGTGAGGTGATGTGAGGATACCTACCCTCCGGGGCTGGAAACCTCTGTGGCACAGAGCCGACCCTGTGGACAAACTGTGACTGAACCTAAAGGAAATCCTGACTGACAAAGGTTAATGGCTAATGCTAATGCTTTATGATAATGTTTATATGAACCACAAAATGTAAATATTATATACCTTTTTAAAAAGTTTTTTAGGAAGTTTGTCTTGTTTCGGAGGAACTTTAAACCAGAAAAACACCTGCAGTCAGGCTAAATGCAAGTGAAAGTTTTTTGCCTCTTTGTTTCCTAATTCATACGAATTAATAGTATTGTTTTTATTTTTTGTCTAGTCTAAAAATCAGGAATGCAGTATTTAGTGAACTTGTGAGCGCTGTAATGTTTTGTTAAATGAAAAACCTTGCTACATCTGTGTACTGGTATTCTGTTATTTTATGAACAAAAGTGAAAACAACTGTGAAAAACGTTTTAAAGGGCAGTTGAAGCACTTAAGAGGGAACAAATGTTTTACTGTTTTGTGTTTTGTTTGTTTGCTTAAAATGACATGACGTGTGATTCGTGGATAACCAGACATTTAGACATTTTTAAGCATTAATTTGGTTAATTCTACTGTGCTCCAGTTGTTAATGTATTTATATAAAGGTTAGAATATGTTTTCTGAAGATGCTGTTACATTTTACCCAAAGATACTGTAACTAACTGGTGCTCAGTTAGATGACTGCCTCTGTTTAGGTACTAATGCACCTACAGGTGGTTGTAAAACGGTAATCAAATACTAAATCTGGAGTTGTTTAATATGTTTCCTGTAATAAGAAATTGCAGAATTAAAATAGTATAATTCTTTCCCATCTATTTCAATTACTTTGGACAATACAAATTAAATATTGATTGAATTCTACATTAAAGAAAGTTAATCATAACTTAAAAGCTGATAAACTTACTCTCATAGTTTGTAGTTAGATTCTCCTGCATTTTTGACAATTGCGGAATGCATCTTTAATGTGTCCCTGATGATTGTTGTGAAAATTAAATTTGAAATGATCTCTGGCCAGATGACCAAAAAGAAAGACTCTGAGTCATTTTATAATCAGTCCAGAATGGAAGTTAAGCTGATGTGTTTCCCACCTTTGTAAACAGTCAGACTTCTGTGTGCTTTGACAGACTGTGACTGACAACCACAGCTGTTACAAAGGATCAGTGACGGGTGCAACTGAACCAACACAAAGAATAGTCAAAAGTATGTGATTTTTATTACTTGTTTTTCACTTATTTAAAATTAAAATTATTATTATCAGTAAATGGTTCAAATGGTGTAAATGGTGATTTTCTGATGACAAGTCTGTTTTTAATTGGCAAAAAGTGGGGCAGCCAAACCTTAATACTAATCCAGTAATTGACCAATAGGGATGCTTAACTTGCTCCATTTCTCTGGTGCTCAGATGCACTCACATCAGGTCTGTGCTGGATATTACATGTGTGTTGGTTTAATAAATCTTAAAAAAATCATTACAGGGTAGGAGGAGGGGATTTAGTAATATGCTCTCATGGTGCACATGAGTTGATCTTGAACAATCATTTATTTTTTCTTGGCAATCAGTCTGTTAGCTGATTGATCCACAACTCTAGCCAGTGCTGATCTCGACACCACACAACTCTACCCCATTTCCATTCCCACATTCACCTATCTTCACCTTTGGGGTTTATGACATGCTTTTGTAAATATGTATAATGCTTGTATCAATTAAATATTCACTTTAAATTCATTTTTAATGATGTATTTCATTTGTTACAGACTTTGTTTTCACACACATGCAGCAAGATGATGTGGATAGAAGAGAAAAGTGAGTAAGAGAAACAGGCCATTAAACTTCTGCTCTGTCCTCTTCTGCTCTTAGTGATCACCTATATTTTGCTTAAGTGCAGTCTAAAAAAATAGGCTTTTTTTTTCATTTACATATTTTATCTCTAGTGTCAGACAGCTCAGTGATAATTAAATCCCATCACAGCTTCTAAATACTTTGTTGCCCAGAAAACATTGCGGAACTTCAGCTGAAAATTAACATTCTCTGGTCACAAGGACATCAGGAATTATCAGCTGATGATGACCGACACTTATGATTAAAATGAGCTATCACAGAGGAGGCTGTAAAAAACATGGTCTTATTCAGGTACGTACAAAAAGCTTTTGTTGCCACATCTAAATAAACTAAGAATGTGCACAGTAATATGTTCTCCCACTGTAATTAATCAGTAGCAGAAGTGGACCTTGAAAATGTGACAGTGCTTTTTGCAGCTGAATGCTGTGTGCTTTCTTTCTCACAGCTCAATCTCCAAAAAATGGATTACCATATAATTTTGCACAGATGTGAATGGCTACCACAGTGTCAGACTATTGAATCTGCATATTGTCCTGCAGAAACATGTGGCTTTAAATGAAATGTCTCAGTGGATTGCTGCAAAAATTTGGTACAGACATTGATGTCATGAATTTTAATCATTTTAGTGTTTCATTTACTATAAGGGCCATAATCAGGTCAAATTTTCAACTAAACACCTGCACAACTGATTTTCTCTTCGACATCTGCTGCACTGTGTTTAATGCTAAATGGGATGCTAACATGCTAAAGTAATTTTGTGAACATGGAAAACATTATACCTGACAATAGCATGTTATTATTGACAGTGTGAGCATTAGCTGACAGCTCAAAGCACTGCTGTTCTAACAAATAGTCTCACGGGGGCCCTAATGTGGCTGTAGACTTTTGTTGTTTCTAGTCTTCCTTTTTAATGGATTATACTCAGACAGGATGAACAAGGCAAGCCCACTCAGCAAAGTGCAGATATCTCAGGCGTAAACCCCTTTCAGCAAGGTAAAATGTCACTTTTAAAGTGAAATGTCAGTGAAATAATCTGCAAAAACTAATGTGACTGCAACACACATCCTCTTTGGTGGAAAGAAGATTCAAAACTGAAGCAGTTGTTCATCCCTACTGGGCAGATAAGAGGAGTGAGGCGTTTACAGTCAATGGTGGTATAAAACAGAGCAGTTAATAGGTTTTTTGAAAACTGAGAACCACTGCAACCACAAGAGGCCCTTGACTGTATAGTCATAAATAAGCACAAAATGTTTAGACTGATGGATTCAATAGTATTCAACATTAGCTGTAGACAGGCACACACACACACACACACACACACACACACACACACACACACACACACACACACACACACACACACACACACACACAAGGCTAAACTTGTGATCCTCAGAAAGGCTTACGACTAGTAGAGATAATGAAAAAATGCACAAAAACAAATATACTGACAAACAATGAGCTAAAACAAAGCTTCGCACCACTGATTCTCATCCTGAAGCTCATGAACTCTTTCTTCAAAGTTCAGTAATCACATTGGACTCGAGACAAACTTACAACACAACAACAACAAGAATAAAAAAGACCATACATTGAAAATGCTAAAGACAGTTTATTAGTAGACACTCATCAGCCAGAAATAATCACCACCTGAAGAATGTCTTCCTGAAATACACCATTTGATTGGCAGTGTAAAATAAGGCAAAGGGCTTTAGATCATATTTGATAAACATTTGCACCAACGATAAACAGTTATACATTCACTTTTTACTTGATAAATCTGTCCATACATCCACAGACCAAGAAAGCTTTATTAGCAAGGGGCAGGACTGACAGTATTTGCAAGAGTACTCATCATAATGCGACAGCTGTTTTGGCCAGAGTTTGGCTATACCTACACAGAATCTGACCACGACCTAAACAAAGAGTAATTTTTGGAATTGCAAAAGCCAACACACTATACTGACAAAGGTTCATACAGTTACCATCACTGTGAAAGGGTAATACCATCAAAATTGGCAAAGGTCTTCAAAAGTTGGTTATAGTGTGTATAGATTTAAATAATATAAATTTCCTTTTTACTTATAGGCAAATATGTGTCCTTATAAGGTATTTTGTTACATTAAACACATTTCCATTGAGCTGAAAAGCACATAGCTGAATAGTGACTGCTACTTCATAGGTGACTAGCCATAGGTTGTTCCCAGCATCAACAACAGCTCAAGTACATCTTTGCATCGTGCTCTTGTGAAAAACATACTTGTTACCTTGCACACTAAGCCTAAACTATGAACCAAGGAGATATTACAAAAGGTTGTACTGGATTTCTAATTTATAAAACGCCCCGGACCTTAGAATTGCCAGTGTCTGTGCAGTTTCTGCATTGTTATGTCGTCCTAACTGCCTCAGAAAAAAGTGACTTTATGACTTCAGTCCCAGCTGGGTGGTGTGTTGGGAATATAGAAGACTAGTAATGTTACACAAAGGATACTTGACCTTCAATGTGCGTCTCTTAACAGTGTGAATATATATAGTTCCAACAAATGTAGGACAAAAGATTGTAAAACATCTACCACATGCACACACATACTCACTCACAGACACACACACATACAAACAAGCACACACGCACACAAACACACAAATGCAAACATACACACACATATACACACACACACACAGTGGGTGGAGTTGCTGTGAGTAGAGAAACGTCTTTAGCCAGGATGGGTAAGTAGGTGAAATGCAGCTTGTCTGTATAGGGCCTTATTATTCTATAGAAAGACCAAACAGATTAAGGATAAGTAGTAAAAGAGCTAATTTCCAAAATTGTATATATCCATTTACATTAAAATAAATCTTTCGGTACCTCAGAAGCACCAAGTGGTATCAATTCCTCAATGAGAGTGAGTTGTCGTCTGCACTTTAAATGGTACCATGTTTTTTTTTTGTTTTTTGTTTTTTTTTTACAGTCATTTAGTCTCTTGAGAGATAAAATTGTGTTTTTTTAGCTGGTGGATATTTTGTTTTGGAAAGAAACTCTTGTGTTACACGACACTCTACACTGGAATCACTGAAAGAACAATCAATGACATCAAAAAGGAAATAAAACATACCTTCACCAAGAAGCACTGAATATATATATTTTAGAAATAGATAGAAAAATATATAGTCCTCTGTAGCCCATTATACAATTTTACACAGTAGTGTCAGTAAAAAGCCTATAAGATGGTGTGCTGTAGAATAGATGTGTAACATACAGAGGGTACAGAGTTGCTGACAGTGGGACATTTGTAAGTGATAGCTGTTTCGAGGGGTGTTAGTGTGAGAGATGGAGAAAATTCTACACACTCTTTTCTTTATCTCAAATGTCAAAAGGTCCAAATCTTACAGTTGTTCAAACATTTTTTGTTTTGGTATATTTTTTAGTCAGAAGTTTTGCTATTTTCACTTTTAACACTGTCAAATACTCTGGAGTGATTAGTAAGTCTCTAACACTAAAAGGTATTAAGAGATATTGGCAGCAACACTTTGTACCCTGCAAAATACCTAGATATCCTGCATTTACCCAAGTAAATACACCGAGTGATGGGGTACAGACAGCACATGTATGTGTTAGACTAAAGCACAAACCTAACCAACAAAGTTAGAAGTACAAAATTGCTACAGTAGGTGCACACAGCCTCTGAGTGGGTAGCACATGACACATTTTAAAGATTTATACTATTTATAGTGTTTCATTCTGTTACGGTTCATGTTTAGTAAAACCATTTACAAGATATATCTGTATTAGTATGCATTGATACATAGAGGTATACTGATGCCTAACCTGCTGTGAGTCAAATAGTAAATACAAATATATATATATATATATATATAAAATGCACATACACAGTTTTCGTTTAAACAAATTATAGGACAGTTGTAATCATTTCGTGATTTTCTTCTGAGGTCAGTTAAGGACTAAAGGAACTATAGTGATGAATGTTTTGGTGCAGTTATTCTAAATGTAGGTTGTAGGGGCTTAAATAATGTGCTGTGCTCTTTACTGAAATCACTTCTGAATTTAGAAGCGTGATTTGAACCTATAATAAATCCACCCGTTTGGCAGCTGTGTTAATTTAAATGATGAAACACTTTTGCAAATGCTATTTGACTCACAGTAGGGCATAATTTAAAGCCTGTTGAACAACAATAAACTTTTTCTAGAAGCATAAAAATTTATCATTTTAATACTCTACTTCTCCATGTGTGAGTAATGGTAAATAATTTGCATTTCAAAACTTCTTTGAGCAATTTCTATGCAATCACATGAACCTTTTCATCTCAGAGTTGTCCAAAAAGTGAGATAATCTGGTAGAAACGTATTCATGCAAAGCATGTTTTGTGAAATTCAAAGGAAGTTTTGGCCTCTGATCTCTCTGCTTAGATGCAAAGATCCATGTGAGCATGTAAAAGAGACTTTTTATGTTAAGATTTATATCATGGTAGAGATGTAGACATTGTGGAATGTGATTGTGATTCAAAGTCTTGATAGAAGTCAGTCAGTATAAATCTTTAAAAGGCTTGGAGTAGTTAAACATCAGATAGTCCATGTAGTAGAAGTCATAGACTCGCTGTCTTTCCAACATGCCGACCTGTGAAAAGTATTCTTGAGTGATCTGCGTAGAGGTCCTCGTGTCCGTTGGGTTCCTATCTTTGAAACTGGGCAGTGTGATGTTGGGTGGCGCCCCAGTCAATCTCAGGACAAAGTTGGACTCTTCCTCCATGTTCTCAAACTTGCCGATGAAGTCGTAGTCTATGAGGCAAGGGTTGCAGAGCTGGTTGACCTGCTCCCAGTGGATATCCATTCCCACGGGCCGGTGGACATCAAGCAGGTACTGGACGAACTCTTTGAATGTAACCCCGCTACCTGTTGTCAGGGCTTCCCTCGATGGGTTCACCCTATACTTGGAAATGATGGGTTTCCCAAACAGGGAGTGGTAATAGTTGTTGGGATTTTTAAACTTGTCCCTGTATGCAGACACCATTCTCTCTAAGGGTTCTCGCACAAACATGATCTTGGTGTAGGTCTCCAGACGGTGCATGATTCCCCGGCGCTCAAAGCTGTCAAGCGTCTTGAGATGGTTGCCATAGTGCACCGTGTCGTGTTTGATGCTCTGAGCATTCGGGGCCTGGCCTGCCAGCACCATCAGGGTCCTCTTCCAGTTGGAACAGCCCGCCTTGGGCACTTGGCAGTACAACAACTTGTACCTGTCCTCCACGTAAAGGTGTTTCACATGATAACGTGCGATGGTCCTGGAGATGTTGCTTTTGTACTTAGCACAGATTTCCTTCATCAGTCGGCGGCGTGCTTCAAGGATACCCGGGGAAAAAGAGCCTGAGGCTGAAGAGGAAGAGACTGAAGTTGAGGAGGAAGAAGAGGAAGAAGACAAGGAGATGTTGTAATTGATAGGGGGACTTGTTTTCAGCAGTTTACGTTGTCTTTTAGAGACATTAAGGGAACCTATGTCCTGCTCCCGGGACCCGATGGTTGCAGTCTGTCTACTCTCCTCAAAGTGTGGGAACCGCATTGGAGGGACGAGGCTGGACAAGACGCCCTCTGCTCCTCGAAGGTCCTGATAGTTGTCAGATTTGCTTCGCTCTCTGTCCTGCGTAGAAAGAGTCTATAAAACAACGAATGACAGCACAGGTTGTAATAAACAGTAGAAGAAAAGAGTTTAGATCAAACAAACAGCAGCATTTTAAGATTATACATTCGCAAAAATTTATACTTATGAAGTGCTGAATCTAAGCTTTAGCAGAAATGACCACAATTGCCCCACATATTTTGTTCAGTATTCAATTAGACCACTTGATGGTGCTGTTTTACTACAACTTAAACAGAGATCTAACTTTGTTACATATGTCACACTGGCCAATGCCATTCATGACCTATCAGTAAACTGAGCTGTAATATCATGTAAATGTCTTATAAACACTTAATGGGGAACCTAAATTAGAACCATCTACTGTCTGATTAGGATCATTTGATGCCTGAGGCAATCATGCATTCTGACATTTTATTTCAATTAAATGCTGTAATGGCATCATAAAGCCAATGGACTGGATGTATAATTTTAATTTTACAACAGACAAGGTGATAAGACCGTCATGAATCTCGGCTCATCCCCCTCCTGACTTAAATGGCTCTATTCTTTCATCTGCAGGGACGTCTGGAGGGGAAAAAAGGAAGGAGAGGTTCCTCCCTGTCTGTTTAATGTGCAAGACGAGCACAGGGCAATAACCTCTTCACCAGACATCACGTTCTTTAGGGTTGGCATTGTTGTTAGTCTCTCACCAGAGCTGACAGTCACAGGAGAGATGAGAGCAAGCAGGGGTCAGTTGTAAGGAGATACAGCCGGATGAGCACTGTGTGTCTGATTTAGAAGCCTGTCTTGGAGTCAAACATGATATTACTCTTACTTCATCCATCTGAACATGGAGGGGAATATAATGTGAGAAAGACCTGGTTCGAATCCTCTACGCCTTTATAATGCTGTGGGGCAATTGAGGACACATTTTACTCCCTGTACCTCGGAACTAAAAGTTTCTTTTGTTAAGGCACATTGGAACAGATACATTTAAGTTCATTCTTGTGCAAACAATTTTTTAAGAGTAAAGGAACTGACCTCAAAATGCATAGTTGCATGGGTGAAAAAAGATTGTTAATCATTGTTAACGCTTAAAAAGTCTAAAGATTAAATAAGCTTCTTATGAATCCATGTGACTTTGTTTCCAAATGCTGGCTTACCATTCACATAGATTGCATTTAAACTAACCAAAGTTATAAGATTCTGCTTTGAAAGATGAAAAAACCCCCTCTGAGTGTGATCACACCCTGAGGAACCTCGGCCGTTTACTCAGTAAAGTCTGACCGGCTGAACGCACAGTGTGAGGTCAGCCTCTCTACACAGATGCTATCACACACGCTGAGAGGTACAAGGCTGACAATCACTTTTTTGCAACAGATAACAGTTGGGAGCACACTGTGTATCTGTGTTTTGGGAGAAACGGTATAAACGCGTACCTCTCTGGACTGCCGTGGAGTGCTTCCAAGCTTCACACCTGGGGAGACAGAAGAGAAAAGAGACGAGAAAATTAGCACCTAAGTAAACAAGGTGTATTTTTGTCCTTGTTGAAGGGAGTTAGGAGCCTCTGCTGCATCAGAGGCTGCAATAATTTAACGCCTCCTATCA
The DNA here is from genome assembly GCA_029814765.1 of Acanthurus leucopareius. Taxonomy (NCBI): domain Eukaryota; kingdom Metazoa; phylum Chordata; class Actinopteri; order Acanthuriformes; family Acanthuridae; genus Acanthurus; species Acanthurus leucopareius. The sequence goes on along the minus strand of JAQMCX010000001.1, from coordinate 18,764,801 downwards.
CTTAGCGCATCTACTTTTGATCCCCGGAAAAACCACAACTGATCAACTAGTCCACAGAGGCACAACAGGCAGCTCTATCTGTGTAATGAGCTGCCACAAGCATGAAAAGTTGGTAAATGAGTTGTGCTCCCAGTAGCAGGCAGCGAGTACGAGGACAGAGGAGGAAAACAGCACAAGATAAAGAGGGGTGCTTTTTGGTTTTTATTTGGGTGGAAAAAGAAAAAGGAAAGAAGGAAAGAAAGAAAGAAAGAAAGAAAGAAAGAAAGAAAGAAAGAAAGAAAGAAGAAAAGGAAACAAAACTGAGACCAAGCAGAGCAGTAAAAAGAACTAATGATAATTTGAAAAAGATGCAGAACAAAGGAAAGACAGAGAGGATGATGAAGAGTTGGTTGAATTTCTAGTAGACAGCAGGAGAGTGATAGAGACATACAGATTAGTTTTGCGGCAGCCTTTGGGACAGGTGGTATGTGTATTGGCAGATGTGCGACTGCGGGACCGACGTGATGTGTTTAGTGGTCTGTCTCCAGCTGGACATCTCCTTTCCTTAGGTCCCCCCCCCCCCATCCTGCTGATATATAATCAGGCTGACAGCTCTGAGTGGGGCTGCATGGCTGCTGATGGGGGGAGCGAAGACACCTCTGCCTGAGTGGCCTGTCACTTCCAATTTGAGGGTGGAAGTGATAGGAACCTGCACAAGGGCGGGTGCGGTGGGGGCTCTAGATGCAGGCCACAACCTTCCCTAAGTGATGAGATCTGCAGATCCCTGTCTCACACTTCAACACGCCTCGGTGGGGAGGGAATAAAACACGTTGCCCAGATGCAATGTTGTCTTAGATTAGTATGCGCTGGAGAGCTCAGTGTTGCTGTCTCGTTATTTGTGTCGAATCTTTGCTCGTCTTCATTCTCCTGAACGAGACACTAGAGGAAGAGACAGAGGAGGAGAAAAAAAAAAAGAGGAGTGGGCTAAGGAGGTGGCGCGTGACATTTTCTAATCTTGTTTCCGTACTGCGGTGCTATTTGATCTCCTAACCCTAATGATAGCTCATGTAGGATGTGCAGCTTTGATATCAGTTTACATTAGCGCATGTGGAACGCATAAATATTTATCATAACGCAGGCAGATATCATCATCATAGAAGCAAATCCAAGCGCGACAATAGCATCGGCCTCTCGGTGTGTGCTGGTCTGAGCTGATGGAGAGCAGGCAGCTGCTCGCAGCCCTGACCATCTTGTCAAAATACACACTCGGTTATCGATCTTGAAAGCCCCATCAAGGTGGTAATTGAAATCTCCAAAGGTTTAATTGCTTCCTTCTCAAAGGTCTTATGTCTCGTCTGGAAGTTGTTACAAGCTTGTCTGTTGATGTCAATACAGTCTTAACTTTCCTGTTCTATGCCATTCTTCAAGCTGGGAAATTTTAAACCCTTTTTTTTTCACCAGTTTGCTAAACCACTGATAGAATTCAAGATAAAAATGTTTTATGCAACACATGCACTTAGCTTTGTGAATATTTGATCTTTATTTATATCATGTGCTCTGTAGGGATAAAGGCTTTGAGACACCACAAAAATAGGATTCAAGCTTACTGCATTGAACTGACTGTACAGGGGCACACAGTTATCCTGTACAGCATTTTAAGACAAAAGTGTCTTGCCAGTTTTGTTTTGAAAATGAATTTGGCACAATTTCATCAATTAGATTAATACAGGCTTTAAATTCTGTTACAAACACTGTGTGAGTTTTTGTCTGAAAATGCAACACTCTGTCGTGGAGGGAGCCAACATTCTTTTGTCACTTCATGAGAGGCACATTTTTCCATAATGGACTATAACTGAAACAAGTAATATAACAATGTAAACTGAATTTCAGGGGGATTTGTAAACATCATATATTTCTGTAGTATCTATTTGGTTGAGGGTAATAGTTGCTGTTTGATTGCAATTTCACACTCAGTCAATTCCGCTCAGTATAACTATGCTATTGATTTTTACTGCTGCTCAGCGAAACAGTGATAAATTGTTAAGACCGAGGTTTCATCAGTGCAATGCAGAAAATTCAACCTGTTATTGCCACATTTAGAGGTTGATAGCTACAGTAGAAGCCCACAATTTTCCAAAAATAATTTAGGAAATTATCTAAAAGTGAATGTTTTTACCCTGGTATAATGTGAGAGTTGGTTGAGAGTCATTAGGGGCTTATACTTCATACAGGTGTGCTGTCACTGTATACTGACACGTTCACAAAAAGGATTTTCTGCAGCACTAATGGAGGGATTCAGGATGAATGCACCGATGGGGAATACTGTCATGGGGAGAAAACAGTCAACTAATAAAGCTAAAGTTGTTTTTATTCCTGTCAAACTGATATCTTTTCGAAGCTCTGAAAGTTTCTGGTAAACTCACACAAATATAAAATTCACAGTTCACAGCACAGATCAAAAGAGCGCCTCTGATGCATTTTGCTTTGATTCCTCAGGTATATTCACTGTAATTTCACTGATGATGGAAGCTGATTTTAAAGCAGAATCAGCTCTTGAGCCATGTCCTCTGGTGCCCTCCAAAGCAACCTTGAGCATCCACCTCTCTCCCAGAGACAAAGCCTCTGAATATTCATGCAGACGACCCCGCATTACTGCAGAGATCCATATAGGCAAGGGCCACATCATTAGCAGATCCATTATCATCCTTCCCTCTCGAAGACCCTTGTATAACTCTCTAACGGTTGCACACATCAAACATACTTTTTCTTGCCACTGCAGCCGAGGAGGAGCAAAGGACAAAAACAATGTGAAATAATGAGCTTGTTAAGTGAAGGATTGTGGCCCTACTGTTCTGGGAGAACTTTTTAAATGCCTGGTTTTAACCAGAGACAGGCCAGGAGGGTGCTAGAAGCCAGACAAGGCGTGTCCTCCACCAGACCGCTACTCAAGCAAGGCAGTCAAGCTGTGCCACCATAAACCTTTCATTAGTCATTCAACACACTGAGCCACTGTGACCCCAACCAGCTGCACTCCCCTCTCTACCCACCAATCCACCCACACCTGCACTCTGCACACATGCACCTCCTCCACTTGACTCTGTGTGGGAACACAGAGCTCCGGCACACTGGTGCGGTTTATCACGGTGAAAACTCTTAAGAACAGAGGTATTGGGCTTAAAGCTCTGGTCTATTGATCTTTCAAATTGATGTGGTAGAAGATGAAATTATGTTTAAGTTGATGCTGATACCCTTCAGGACTGGGCCACAGAGTGAGCAGCTGTGGGGGAGGAAGAGGTGATGGGTGAGCAATCAGTGATTTGGGTGCTCGCAGAGGTTCTCTAAAGACTAAACAACAAGGATCATCTACAATTTGTGTGCGCGTCGTCATCTGGTGACTGGCTGGTTGTGAAGAAAGGCTGAGGAAAATTCCTCAGGTATTTATAACTTCAAACACAGGTTTGGTCAAGAATGATTTAAAATGGAATCTTTACTCTGTCCAATTTACAATATCATGTGAATGAAATAAACAAGCAGGACACCAAGAGGCAGATTCTTGCCTCTTTCAGAAGTAGAAACCATGTCAACATGTCAGTTCAAGTCAAGTTTGCATCAGAAAAAAATAGTTAGCAGACGTTGCACCAGGATTTGATTTCCTAAAGTTCTACATATTAAGATTGATCTGTTGAATATGAATCACTCTGTTCAATCAGAGATGACCACACAAGGTCACGGCCGCCAGGAATTAGGTTCATATCAGACAGTTCTGCTTGTCACTATTTATGCAATGCTAAGTGATGGAAAGTACATGTATTTACTTGAATGCAGATACAGACAGTTGAAGAGAGGACAGGAAATAAGGTAGACAGTGATGCAACAAAAGTCCCTCAGCAGAACTTGAACATAAGGGTTTTTGTTCAGCTGTGAATGTGCAGTAGAGGAGCAGTTTCTGAGGCACATGTACTTTCTATTTTATACTTCTATTCCACTATATTTCTGAAGCAAATGCTGTATGTTTCACCCTGCTACATTTATCTGTCAGCTAAAGTAACCTCTTACATTGCAGACTGAACTTTTTGGATGTAAAATATGTGATCAGCTCACAAAATCTGATATATTTTCAGCTATCTAACGGAATATATAATAGGCAATTTCCCCTCAGGGATCAATAAAATATTTCTGATTCTGATAAGATTTGGTCACTGTTGGCAAAATCTGACATTAAAATACTGCTTAAATGAATGAGATTAGTGTCTGATCATAATAATAAAAAGTATAATATGCAGCACTAACAAAGGGCCATTGCAGAGTGACTACTTTAACTTAAATGATATTTTTTTACTCAGACCTGCAAAACCTTTTTGGCACATGGAGGTTGTAACTGAAATTACCGTATCAAATCACCTTTTTAGCTGATTTTGCAAACTTGGTTGCTTTTTTAAATGCAGTTCCAGCAGATAGGGAGCATCATTTACATTCATTTGAAGTCTCTCTGTATACCTGATGTTAGTCCAAATTTCTGACTTCGTTAAACTCTGTCCTGGTCTCAGCCAGCTCCTGAGGGAAATATCTGACTCTTTAGCAGCTAAAGGCTCCACACTCTTCCCCGGCTCATTACTAAGCTTGTCTGTGTGGTGCTGGGTAAATAGTGAACATTGGGTGATAGCTTCATGCAGGTTTGTTTCGTAAATTTCACCAAATTGGATAATACTTTTGTTCTTTCACCTGTGTAACACCTAACACTTAAATGCATCTTTTGTTGTAAAACAGCATTTTTTTAGCTGTACCTTTATCTGAGTAAAGGATCAGAGTACATATTAAACTTCTCTTTGTAATTTTATCCAAATCAAAATAAATGTGCTGTAGCATTAATGTCTGTAGCAGAAATGTTACTTTGTATAAGAATTTAGTTGGTTAGCTAGATAATTAATAACCTAAACATTACTCTCCAGTTGGTGATAACTGGTATTTCTAACTTTTTGTTTTTCAAACAAAAGTCCTCAGTCATTAGATTTGCCACTCTCCTCCTACTGGACTCGTCACTGATGGAGCACAGTGCCACAAACAAGCAACTGGCCCAAGAGCACATCCACCTACAGAGGTTATAAATCATCAGAGCTGAAATGTCTTCCTCTCAGGCCAAATGACCAGTCTGTGTCATCATTACTGCATTTTGCTGGGTGATAGCTTCTGTATTCATTTGACATTTCTGTTTCTGGCTCTCTGTCCTAATTACACATTATTATTGTTATTGTTTTTTTGTTTACGCTGGATAATTACAGGCAAATTAAAAGGATGCAGAGCAGAGGTTTTTCTTGTCTGTCAACATTGCTGCAGTTCCCTCTTCTCATCAATAGAGGCTGATATAGGTCGCAAATGACTGAGCTACACTAAAGTTAATGCAGACACAACTCTAACTTTATGGTGCATTTATGAAAGTCTGACATGTTAAAAAAAAGGATGAGATGAGAGGGTTTTGGTTTTAATGAAGCTAAGAGCCATTTTCCCACTGTAGCTCTGAATAAAAATTTAAAACTATTTGTGGTAATTTCTCTCATAAAGGACAATGTAATTATGTGACTTGCTAAGCAGTGGTGTGTATTTGCTTGCCTCTTGAGCTCCCCTCATAACCCCGTCATGACGTTCTTTGACCTTCTCAGAACAATTCCTTTTTACTGCACCTCAGAGGCTGCACACAATGATAGAGCTATTAGGGAAATTCATAAATTACATGATGTTCACAATGCCATATATGGGTTCGCCTTCCACCTCTGACCTCACATGAAGGTCGGGTGTCATGAAGACTCATAAATCGTCAGGGATGTGCTCTCTCATTAGTTGCAATTCGTATGAAAAAGAGGACACTTCCTCCAGTCCCCAGTCACATTAAACCAGTGTGCCTTCCATGCACCATAAATAACACATGCTTTGGCTCATAATTGTCTGTGGAAGAGCACAGGCTAAGAATACAAAGACTACATCAACATTCAGTGAGATAAAAACTGAGCTCAGAGGAAGATTATTTATGATGTGAGGGCTGTGGCGCTGCATTAACACCTTTGCACTATTTTCAGAGCACTTTCGCATTTCTGTTCAGAGGCAGCAGCTGAGCGGAGCAGCTCATGCATCATCGCTTTCATCACAACATCTGCTTGTGTTTGAATTTGTGAATTGGCTAAGGATGCTTATAAATCTGTCTTTGTTATGAGATAGCTCAAAATATATAAAGATGTTTGTTTCCAACAAAGATGTATTGATTAATCTACAATTATAAAATAGAAAAAGAGATGTTTTACAGAGAAGAGCTGCTTTATCTAAGAGTAATTAAATGATGAAATTGAAGCAATGGGATTTTTTCCCTCTGAATGGACAGACTGTAAAGTGCTTGAGGAATAAAACCCTCATAAAGACAAAAAAAAAAAACTTGCAAAACTGCATTTAAAGATAAAGAGAAACTGCCTCTGTGGGATGATAAAGTATGTAGCTGTAATAATCCGCCTCATGTTTTAATTTGCTCCATTATTGGGCTTATTTTTTTGTGCGATCTTCAAGTTCTTTCTCTCATGCTGGTAACACTGGGCGCTAAACACAGCAGGAGGGGAAATAATGAACTACACACACAGGAAGCTGCTGATAGGGCGTATCAAATGTGCCACTGATTACCGTTATGACAATTCATTTTGACAACAATATATTCTAAGAGTCACTCCTACTTGGGGTTCTTTCAAGGTTAGGAGATGCACGCGCTTCCTAGGGCAGATTTCCATGGAAACAGAGAGTCAGAGAGCTGAATGTGGGGCTGTGATGGGAGGTGGCTTTCTGTAATACCACAAAGAGGACGGGACCCGGTAGCTTGCGCGAGAAGAGATGTGTAAACAAATGCTACCTGTCAGCTGCGAGCCCGGGGTTAAGTGAATTAGCTCGGCCAAGACAAGGTGCAGAAGGCTTTAATTGGCACATGTCTTATTTAGATGCTGCAGAGCTCTTGAGCTCATCGCAGAGTACAAGCTGCGGCACTCTCTTTGTGAACCGGTTCCTTGATAACAGTGAGATTCAGAGAGTCCACACAGCGAGCAGAGATTTTGTAAAGTTTTTCTCGGGTGGAATCTGAAACTTCAAACAGTCACAAAGTCTGCAGCCGGAGCTGCTGTATGCTGTCCTGGAACTTGCACAGGCAGGATAAAGAAGAGGATTGAACAGAGCTGATGATGACATGAGAGGAGAGATGTGCTCTCATATATCTATAGCCTGAGTACTGAGTCAACTATTCAAAGAGAAAGAGAAGTCAGAGACACTGTGAAGAAAGCTGCAGTTCTGTCAAACTTTACAGACTTTTGGTTATGAAAAAGAAGGATGTAGACTGTGAAAAAGATTTTAAAAATTACATGGAATATATCTTCGAATAATATCCTTACAAGAAGAATATTAATAAGCACAAATCTGCCTCCTCACAAGGTCAGTGATTGCTGCAAACATAAAGGAGCTGCTGGTTAAGAAATGTTTTTTTCCCCATTCTGTATTTATTGTAGAAAGTTTTTCCAAATACTAAGGTCTAACGTCCTTGATACCCATGAGCCTCAGGTGCAAATCGGAGCTCCAGGTAATTTAAAATGCTTCGTTGTTACTTCTGAGAACAAATCAAGACGGCACAGTTGTCGAATTCAGCCAAAATTGAGCCACAATTTAGAAGTGAATTGATTTAAGTTGCAGATTATGTTTCTCAACACCCTCATCTTAAGCTTCCACCTGCTGTTAGTAAACACCTGTCCGCACCGGGCCGTCCCAGCACATTTACCACCTCCATACTTCTTATATTCAGACAAGGGTGAAAACCCCACTGCCGTCACAAACACCTGCACATACAGGGCTGTGTGCTCAAGTCTTCAATACAATGTGAAGCCTGTAGATGACTTCAACAACACACCTTCTACCACAGCATAATTCAAATATGCAGATGAAACACCCTTTGAGTTCTCATTAACTCTGTTGTTGTCAAAAAAAATCTGTTTTTCTTTCCCTATACGTCTCAGAAGCATAGAGAATGCTTATCAGCTCCCCTACAACACAAGACCAATTTTCCATATCTTGACATCACCTCACTGTAAACAGTGACCTCAATTTACAGTTAACATCAACATCAATAAGGGCTTTTCAATAATCTGCAATCAAAGAAAAGTCAGCAATTCCACAAATCTTCCCTCTATACAAATCAGCCATCCAGACGGTCCCATTTGCTTTTCCAAGATCCCAAATATTTGACACACTGTTGTCCAACTGATGACCTCCTCCACTCCTGTTTGCCTGAAATAAACTCCTCTGTCCTAACACGGAGAGCAACCGCAATTGCGACTGACTGACTGACCGCTCACTCTGCTGTCGGGTAACTCTCCTTCACTCCCTCCTGCTGATAGGGCAATCATGCACAGCAGGGCCTGCTTCAGCAAGAGCTTTATTTCCCGTACCCCGCCACATGTTACATTCAAAATGAATAAATACTCAGCAAATGAGCACATCAAGAGGTTTGAAAATGTGCCTGGTCAGCTGGTTAGGACCAATCAGTCAAAAAGGGGAAGAATGGTGATTCTTTATCCTGTAGGTTTGCTGCTGGGACTGAAATACAGAGAACGGAAGAAAAAGAAAACCACCTGATTTAAGAATGAATTTAGAATGACCTGGTGGCTTTTATTAGAAAAAGATTTTTTCTCAAACAAATAAATTCATTTAGAACATAATCACGCACCCCAGTTCTGCATTTTGTAATGCATTTTTTGCTCGCTCTATTCAAGTTATTCAAGGTGTTATGCATGTTGGGAGGGATTAAATCAGTTATTTGATCACCTCTTTTAATTGCTTTTTTCCCCTCAAATTTTCACTCCTGCTAGATTAAAGTCAATGCAGAATCCTTTCATGGTGACCTGTTGGTACACCGGCGGTGCACTGAGGTGCTGTGATCAGATGCTGCTATGTCTTCGTTAAGTCTCCGTGCTCCCCTGTTCACCTCTATTTGCAGTGAGATTGGGAACTGAAATTGGCCCTGTCACTGTTTACCCTGGCCTCTCATTTGAGTTAGCTTCACGTTCTCCTACACACCCCTACACACCCCTTGTTTTCCTGTCAGAGCACTACTGATTACAGCTGCAACTGATGAGTCCGGACATGTGAGTAAAGCGCAGGAGGCCGCGGCTGAATACTAAAGCATCAGCATTCACCCTCTGCCTGCATGTTACATCAGTCCAACACATGGACTTGCAAAAAGAGGAATAAAATCACTTTAAAGCAGAATGCATCAGTTGACTTTCCTGCCTTCCAGGACCACTCAAGATCACTATTGTGTTGTGGAAACAGTCGTATAAGTCAACATACAGCGATGTCTGAAAAACAAGGTGAGTTTTTGCAGCAAAAATTGTTAAAAATCTACCAATACCAAAATGCTACTAAATTGGGTGTAGATGAAAATGATAAAAAAGGGATAAAAAGGTAGCAAAAAGACAAAAATCTTATGTTGCAATTAGCCTTCATTAATTTTATTAACCATCCTGGCTAATACTTGTTCTTTGCTAAAAGTTTTAACACACTTTTAACAAGGTTAGTTTTTTCTATGACTGGTCATATTAATTAAACACCAAAGAGATACACAGAACTGTGACCAAATATATTACATCTGTCAACAGCTTTCATGAGTTTATAAAAAAGCAAATCACTTTGTTGTTAAATAGAAAGGAAATATTGAGTTGTGACTGACCTGTAATATGATTGCTAGCAGATTGTCAGGTGGTAAAAACTGAAACAGTGTCAGCTCATATTTATAATGAACTACAATGTCTCCCCTGAGAAATAGCAATGAATTTTGGGGGATTGCTTTTTAATAGTTTTTAGTGACTGTTCTTCTTCAGTAAGTATTGGCATGCAGGATGAAGAAAAGATCATTATTTTTCAAGTATTAACAAAAAGTAGTTATTAAAAGATAATTTCATCCTGTATGGACAGTCCTTTGGGATTAAAGTGCTAGGAAAACTGGTTTATAACCCTCCCCAGTAAAACTCACCAAGTTCAGAGAAGTAGATGGTGCTGTTTACCTTTGGTCTCTCTGACACTTAAATACATAGAGCTCAGAAAAGATAAGCTGTCATTAGCAAATGCACATTGTGATGCTGGAGGAACAGGACTAACACCCGAAATCACTCGCTTAAGCAACCTTATTCCTCTGTCGGTGGCCTTGAAGCCATGCGTTCTTAACATGCCTGCTGGCTCACCTCTGGGCTCCAACCACCCCACAAACAAGACCACTCCAGGCCTTCATAGCAACTCCTGATTAGCCTTGAGCACTTTGCTGTTTTCTTCTACCTCGCCTCTGGTCTTGCCTCTGTTATCCTCAACATTTCCGCCATTATCATTCTTCCCCCCTCCCATGGCTGCTCTTTTACTCCATCATACCCCAAGTGTCTTATCTCTTTTCTCCCCTCCGTTCCTCTTCTCTCCAGCGCGTCACCTCTGCCCTCCAGTCTCCAACCTATAATTTCCTTTAGCTCCCGTCTGTGCCCTCTGCTTTACTCCCCAGCTACACTCTTGATAACCAGCAAAACAATAAAAATAACATGCCTACAAGAATCTGCACTGACTCCTGCGACTAGGACAAGTTTCTTTGTGTCTTCAGAGCTGAAAAATAATAAAAAGATGGAAGTAATGATGGTAAAAGTTTCCTTAAAAAGAAACCTCTTGTCCCACAGTGCACTATGAGGTTCAACTGTGACAGGCAGCCAAGTGTGTGTGAACATGTGAACAGAGCAGCACTTACTCTACCCCTCTACACCTCTGTGCTAATGAGAGGGGTGTGTGTGTGCACGTGTCTGTGTGTGTATGCATGTGTAGGTGTATGTGTGTGTGTGTGTGTTTGATGGCTGCAAAAGGCTGTCACACTGACTGACACTCCCTTATGCCTGAAATAACTCTTACAAACGTCAGGTGGCTGTTGCCCCAAGGTCCCCAGAGCTGAGGTGTCATTTAAAAGAACAGTTTGGTTTTGCTGCAGCTTACGTGCTGCTGACTGCCAGCCTGATGCTCTGCCTGTTCTAAAATAAAAGAAACAATCAACCCTAACCCTGAATAAGATCAACAAATCTGTGGCAGATGCTGCACTTGGATGTGATCAAATATTATCTGGGATATATTGCAAAGTGCTTGTGTTATTATTGAATAGCTTTTGAAATAGCTTTTCTGATGTTTTGGATTTCTTGCACTTTGTCTTGCTAAACCAGGGATCCAACTTATTAGCCTTCTGTTCACACACTGTTCACCTGTCTAAGCTGCTGCTTATTGCTGCCTGCTGTGTAAAAAACACATACAGCTGTTCATAAGGGAGCATAAATTCAGGGTGCGAGAATTTTTATTCTATTTTGCGCCTGTGTGAAGCACCAGGTTTTCATAAACTACAGTCTTGCCTGGAAAATCAGCTGAAAACCATCCGTAGCAAAACGCCTTCGATCCCAGAGTTCTCTCCTGGTCTCACTGACTCTGTCTGATTACCTGGCTTCAGCATTTAAAGTGCTCATTGAGCCCCAAGCCCTCCCTCGTTCTGCTATCTCAGGCTCCTTTCTTCTCCCTGTCAGGGAAAATGCCAGAGAGGTGCAGTGACGCCATGCTCCGCTCCCAGTGCTGGTAATTTGACAGCAAGCAGAGAGGGTGCAGAATAATTGGAATAGCATTTATGTGTCAATGTGACACTGAAGGAGAGAGCTCAATTTTTAACGTCTACCGCTGGAATGGGAGATAAAAAATGCTAGTCGGAGATCCTGGGATAGATTTCACAAGTTGACTAGCTAAATAAGTGGAGGGTTAATCAGACAAACTAGACAGCTGGCCTTTTGTCAGAGCTGTTTGTGTCTGCGGCTCTGGGGAGACCAGACTGGAGCAATACAAACAGTGAATTATGGCCAAACCATGGTCTTGTGAACAACAAGCCAATGAAACAAGCCAGAGCTGCAGCTTGATGATGGTTTTTAATTGGACTTAACTCAGTGGGGCAGATGCATCCAAATACAATAGCATGATATGACTGGCAGCTTTAACAATGATATTTTTCAGACAACCAGTCTTCCTGTTATCAGCTGATTTAAGAAGCGAAACAGCAAGCAGTTTTTATCAGAAAGCACGCTTGTCAGAAAGCACCGACCGCAGTCATGGAGCAGTGCGATGACATGACTGGCAGGTTTCACAGAACTTTTTAATTGGTTCCTCCCACTGAACAGTATAGACTCACTGCAGCCCACAATGTGAAAAGGGTGAGTCTTCCTATTAGCAGATGACACCGCGGCAAAACAGCAGTAGTCTGTAGTTTGCGATAAAAAAGACATCCTTTCAAAAACATGCATACACTTCAGCAACACTGGTGCTTTCATGCAATTCGGACAATAGAGGCTGCCACGTTGAAGAGACGCTGAGACAAGTTCAATTATCAGAGCTTGTGTTTGCATGTCCGCCAACGATGCTAGGAGATGTCTACAGTGGGAGCTGAACGCCCGAGTGATCATCAAAAATGCGGACAAAAAAAACCAAAACACAAGTGCTGGGTACAGCCTCTCTCTGGTGCTGGCTAGCCAGTGAGGACATTTTTTTGGCTCTCCTCTTCTGCTCTCATACTGGCTGCTGCTGCCAGTCTCACAATAGAAGGGACAGCACAGTGTAATGAGCAGGATTACCAAGGGAGACTGGCAGGTAGAGTATGGTATCAAAGGAAATCCAGTCAGTGAGGGATATTCAGACAGCGCTCCCATTCTTTTATTCATTGCCTGTGCGCCCAGAGTGACTCAGCTCACTCTCCTGCTGTCAAACCCTGTCATTATCCATTAGTGTGTTTCTGCCTCGCTGGGGACCGCCCACTGCTGCTGCTGGCATGTGTGAGGAGGTGTATTCATGTTTGTGTGTATATGTGTGTGTGTGTGTGCTTTATGAACGGGCGCATGTGTATGTTGTATCTTTGCACTGCATGCCTGTGCATGTTTGTGTGTGTTCACATCACACTTTAGGTTCGTGTTTGCCCTTCAGGTGTCTAATAGCGGGAAGGTTTTCTGCTGTAATCGTTGTAGCCGTGGTGATGCCTTGTTAAATCACTGGGAGTTTAAAAAGCAGCAACAAAGTCTCTGCTAAGACCATTCAAGCGCATTCAAACACATAGAAAAAATATGTCTTTTAGATTTGTGAGCATGAATTTATGTTTTAATACCTGTTGGTATGTCACTGGTATATTTCAATATTCTGTTTTTGATTCTGCATTTACGCAGTTAATTATATTAGGAAGTTATTATTTCCTGGTCCGTCCAAATACAAAACACATAAAATACATTTTATGGCTCAATAGAATCCAAATAATCCCTTGTGGTTTCCTCAGAAGTTCCTCAGAGAGAACCACGTACAGTAATTTCATTTTTCTTTGGTCACAAAGCACCGTTTACTCATTTATCCATTTATTGAATATTCAGAGACTATTCAGTTAGAAAACTTAACCATTCTTGTCATTCTGATCATTCAAGCCTTTTTACACTGTCAGCCTGCTGTATGGGGACAGGAAAAGAGTTTTTTTTAAATCATTTTTTAAAGGAATTGTAAGATTTTCCACAAGATTGACTTCTAGATGCTGATTGGATTTCTGTTTTTGCCAAATAAAACTTGTGATCATGGTGGAAAAACTAAGCTCAGTGCTGTAAGATGCACACAGCTCTTCTTTACCAATATTGAATAAGATGCCATGCTATTACAATTTAGGACTATCTGATAAGCTTGACAGCTAAAAAAAAAAAGATTGTGCTCTACTAACTACTTCAGCAGCGCATCATTAAGCTGTAGTTTAAATCTTCTCAAGCACTGATTAGCAACAGAGTTCTGTGTGTGTGTGTGTGTGTGTGTGTGTGTGTGTGTGTATGTGTGTGTGCTGTTGTGAATTCCGACTTTTGGAAGAAACCAATATCAGCGGGAAAAGGGTAGTATGGCTTTCTGAGGTATGATTTTCGATATAAACACCTCTCATAATAAGTATACCTTTGACTCATTCTGTAAAATGATCATTACTACATATAATAAAATACTTGCACACTTGACATTTGGTGACTTGAATAAGACTGAATGGACTGAGACGAAAAGCAGGAAACATGTCACAAAACATGTCTACATGTATAGAACTACTGCATATTTTCTTTTTGTTTTTATTATATATATGAAAAAAATCATATATTTAACTTTAAGCAAACTCACCGACTTTTGATCTAAAGTTTAGCGGTATTTTCCTCTCTGGACCCCTCTGAGATGGACATTGTGACATATCCTTGTGTAGATACCGTTAATAACAGCTTCCTGGGCATTCTGAGCAACTCCATTGATTTGACCTATCCTTATTTTTATTTTACTTACATATGAGCTTTTCCATAATAAAAGAAGTCTAAACTGGCATCTACATTAACTTGCCATTATTCTTTTTTTTATTTTCCTACATTTCATCTGAGGGCCCAACATGCACAGAAAACCCTAGAAGGAAATGACAGAAAAATCTGGATTTTCGGAGGTAAGTCAGAGCTGAATGTAACACACACACAGGAACACTCCCTCATACATGCTTTTTTTTCAGCGAGCTTACAGCTAACATCTGTACAACTGGCATATTGGCTGTTTGTGCTCCACAGTCAAACTCATGACACTTGACAGGATGTGCGTTCAGCAAAACTTTACACCTTTCAACATCACATGAGCATTTTGAGGTAGAAATGTCAAAACTTCTTCTTGTAGTCTTATTTGTCAGCCAATGTAAGCCAGAGTTTTTCTGACTGCGAGCGAACTGCCAAACAACACTTTTTTCCCTAAAAAGTGTCACCTTTTAGAAAGTAGCTGTTGACTCCAGCACAACTTTGTGGAGGGCTGGAACACATCACTGCTTTCTTTTACAGATCTCTGCATAGCCAGATTGTCAAACTTATTTATCCTGTGTAATCAAAAAGGTTCAGTTACAAAAAACAAAACAAAACAGCAATTTCATCAATTTGCAGAGCCAAGAAAACAGTGATTTATTATGAAATACACCCATGAGAAATGCAATTTAGTCAAGCTGGAAGGATCGTAGTGCTCATACATAAGTCACATATCTGGTGGTGTAAAAATATGACAGTGTGTGTATGTGTGTGTATATGATCAGGATAAAGAGGCTCGGCTTTAGGCTTTGCTCCTCTTTTCTCTCTGCTCAGCTGTGTTCCCCCAAGGAGGTTCGGCAACGGGCTGGTAGAGATCCAGATAAGATGGACAGAAAAAGAGAGAAAGGGATGTGTGCACTGGTGCGTTTGTGTGCGCACGTGTAAGGGTGGGAGGGAAAACATATATCTTGTCAGGGAGGAAAAAAAATAGAAGAGTGAAATCAGATGAGAGAGAGACAGGAAAGACAGAGAGCGAGTGATGTGGGAGAGGAGTGAAAGAGAGATCGAGACACTGCAGATGTGATGGAAAGAAACACAAAAATGCTTGAATGCCAAGAAGGCAATGAGTAAAAGAAGCGGAGGGAGAGAAGGACGCAGACAGAAGAGTGGAAACAAAGAGTGAGAGAGGGAGAGGGAGTAAAGGATACTGGGTGAAAAAAGAGTCGATGGCAGAGAGAACATTGATGAATTTGAGCGAGTTTCATGCCAGCAGTGAATTCTTTCATGCCTTCTGTCAGCTGTGGCCACCTGAGCGGAAAGTCCTCTTTGTCCAGCTGCAACATGCAGTCTCAACCCAAACCAGCACCAGCAGCGACAGGCTGACTGTTTTCAGTAACACGCAGTGTAAGGGATTACAGTTACAATCACTGCATGCAGTTACCGACACTAGATGTAAATGGTCATTAAATACCAGACTGACTGATTGGAGTGATAAAAAAAAAGATAGTTTATATGCATCCAGCAAGTAAGGGGATATAAAGAAATGAGTAAACCAGTGTCAGTACATTTTTAGTGACTAATAAGTAATGAATGAGTGAATCTGCTTTTCAGAAACTGCCTGGCATCCACAGACAGAGGCCAGCATGTCAAATTCTCAGTGAATCTCACATGAAAATTGTCCTCCATGACTCAACACCTCATGTTATGAAAGGCCACACTGCTTTAAACTCCAGGCACATCCAAGCTTTTAAAGGTCATCGGAGTGACAAAAGATGGAAACACAAAGAGTTTCATTGAGTGAATTTAAAAAAGCTAACTTAAATTTTAAATGGCAATCACAAACATGGCAGAGCTTTCCTCCCCTGGTTAGATTTTTTCAATTAGTTTGTTTTCACACTGTTCATCAGAAGAATATATGAAGTGAGGTGAACATCTCAGCTCCTCATAAACAAAAGATAAAAAAGAAGCACAAAAGAATATAAATGGCAGATGATTGTAGCACTTCTTATTCAGTCTTTTCAAGTGAAAGAAAGAGAAGTGGGTCCAACTGCTCTCAGTTTGCACAAGTTGAAACACGACAGCAGCTCATCTCATCTATTCCTCACAGCCTGATTCATTCATTTGCATTCACCAGTCTGTGTAGGATTTTTTTATGTAGGAGGTGTAAAAGAAGACGGAGGTGGAACAACTTTTGAAAGATAATCTCATGGATGTTTCAGAAATGACAATTAAAATGAGAAAGATCAGAAACAAATATGATGACATCGGTTTAAGGCCTTAGAGAAAATCTTGAGGCAGAGGAGTGAAGCTAAAATTAATCCAGATCATTAACTATAATCCAAATAATCTAATGATCTGAACTGTGTTTCTTTAATTAAGCTAATAAAGAATTATTTTTAATCTGCTGAATTGTTTTTTATTGCATGTTTGATATGAACATTTAATATTAGCAATTACAGTAACTTCATTTTACAATCAGAAATAAATAAGAAACCAGAGATTAAAATTACCTTCAAGATGTCAGACGGGTAACTGAACAAGCAAACTAATTCTGCCGCAGCGTTTGTCGCCAGACTCATGGGTTCAGTGCTGTTTTGAGACAAGCATTAGTTTCCATTTGCTATAACAGCTGCAAACAGCAACACTTGCTGACTCGTTAATTTTATCAAGCTGGCTGCATCATGTTCTGCTTGCAACGTTTGCTCCTGCAGCTGCAGCTGCAGTGCTTCTGATTCTGTTCGATGTGACATCCCCCTATAAGAAAAGTCCCAAAAGCTTTCTAGAACAGCTACTCAGTTGATTGATAGAAAAATATGGACAGTTTTCAACATAAAACACCTTACTCATAGACAATATTATTTACTATTTAACTGCATAACCTTTATCTTTATCAAAAATGACAAAACCAAAATATCTGAGCAGGTTAACAGGCAAAACACCAACAACCACCTGTGAGACACAGTATCACAGAGCCGTGTCCGGCAGAATCAAGCTGAGAGATGAGCAGTATGTCCACCACTCTGAGTCACCAACATGTTCAGATATCTAAACCTCACCGGTTATTGAGCCACAACATGAGTTCTTCTCGAAAATTTGGAAGTAAGCAGTTAGATTGATGATGCACAGAAGCATGGAGTCGTGGGGGTGAAGGAAACCAGCCAGGAAGAGCTGGTGTCACACTCATGAGTGGGAGGATGATTTACTGAAAGTGGTGAGTATTACAAAACTGGGTACGCTTTGTACTGATAAAATAAAATGGCAAAAAAGTAGGAAAAAAAATTCAGCCCTGGAATTTGTCAGACACAATTTAAGTGATTGAAGTCCCTCGCAGTCAAAGAGAGGGAATGTGGAGCAGCAACCTTAAAGCACGGCTGCACAGAGAGAAAACTTGTTTTTCTGAAATAGTAACAAAGTTGCGGCAGGTTGAGCTTTGCAAAACATGGAAAATTTGAACGCTCTCTTGCAAAACAGCTCTGTTAAATGATCAAATATCACAGCCTGATGACACGTGGTAATGGATGTGTTTTGAGGATAAAGTTCACCCTCACCTCTCGGAGGCCTTTGAGCAGCTTATTTGCTGGTGGACTGCGGCTCTGACGGACAGCTGAGCTCCGGCTCTTGTTACTGTGTGTTGCAGAAAGTGAACGCTTGCATGGCCAGTCATCTTAGGTTAGAACTTTGTAGCTTCTCCAACACTGTTATTGTGCTGCTGGCTGTTTGATGTTGCTGACCTAAAACTTTAAGCCTTTTTTATCATTGCACTCACAGCATCGGTGAAATGCCTACAATGAAAAAAGTGAAAGTATTCATGCCTTTCTCCTGCTGTGGCTGCTTGCCTTGCTGTCTTGTTATGTAGCGTGTTGTGCTATGAGATTGTGCTGCAGAACTTGGCCAGTTTCTACCCTAAGAGGCTCCATCGACTGACAGCTCTGATGTTGCATGAAAAGCAGGTTCGACTGATGAGGGCTCCGGCCGAGCGGGAGTCTGGCTGGCGGTGCGTTGCTAGAGCGCTGGCTCTATGGGAGATCTGTGTTATTGGACGGGGCTCACTTTGAACTCAGCGCCTTGCTTAGTGGCTGACAATGGACTTACAACAAATGTACCAGTTCTTCAGTTTGTGCAACGTAGACAACCAAGACGGGAGCTGTGGTGGGCTGTGCGGGGGGCATGGGGAGGGTAAACAAAAAGGGAAGAAAATAAAAAGAACAGAGTGAGGCAGAAGCAGTGAAAAAAATACACCAAAGGGAGAAGAAAGAAGCAAACACAAGAAACAGAAACAGAATGCCAGTCGAGTGTAACAGAATAATATGCGACCCAAATATGACAATGGAATAAAACAGAGAGAGAAGTGTGAAGACTTGAGACACTCTCTTCAGCCTGACAAGCTATAATTATTCATGAACTGAGGTCAGTCAGTCATATCATGAAGTACCTGCTAACCACATACTGATCTGGTATCAGTTACTCCAGTTCTCACTGTTTATCCCAGTGCTTATTTTTTGTCTCCTTTTTATCAAATCAATTCATTTTTTGATGTTGTCACATTTTATTTTAGACTTACATGCTTTTAAATATAACAAATATGCCAACTTAGACTATCAACCAGGACCACATCTGTGATTTTGCAAACTTCTCTACCTGACTGTTAATCTGAAACAGAAACATAGAAATTTTATCTATATTATGATTCTTTCCCAAACTTTAACACAATCCTTCATGTACAACGTTAAGTCCCGTACATTACATTCTGCTATTTATCTTTATTACTGCTGAACCACTTCCACCATAAATAAATAAAAAAAATTATCAAATAACATATTACAGACAGATTTTGCTCTAGTTTCAACGTGTATCAGAAAAAAAGATTAGTGTGTGAATGCAATTTCTACAAAACTCTGTATTGAATATGTTTTCACAAATTTCCCTTTAACATTATATAAAGAAGATAATTTTTTTTCAAGTACATCAAGAAATTAGATCAATCGACAAGCTTTTCTGATAAGCAGGATCATCATGTGGCAGAGAGGTGAGTTACCCAGGAATGTACCTCTCAGATTAATGAATAGCAACCTTTCAAAAAATTACATTCCTTAAGATTGAGGTTTACATAAAAACACCTGAAATCTGGTAAAAAATACATTGGAATTGCAGACTACAAAGTCTGAGTTGGAGAGACTGTACTGTTCCTCATATTAATACATAAAATACATGAAGCACAGACACACATTTTTTGAGGATGTTTTCTACACATTTTTTAACCTTTTGATGTTTAAATGACCCTCTTTTAATTATGTGATCATATTGCACTCAAACACTCTTCTGCGATGGTTTAATGGTACCAGAGTGGAGAAATGCCATTACTTGGCAGAAATGCCATTCACAGCTTAAGTAAATGCGTCCAACTCTAATTAATTAAATTAATAATTTAATTAGTGCTTTCTTGTACTGATTTTTTTTGGAAGATTCAGGAACTTTCAGTTAAAACTGACACTGAATTGGGATGAATATTGGACTAATGGCTCTGTTAGAGGATTACTTTTAAGTTCCAGATTTTAAGGATGACAAGCAACAAAATTAAAGCTTTTAAAAAGTTTAGGCTCACTCTCTGTGGATTCAAACAAAGTGTACTGGAAGTGTTGTGTCCCAGCAGGGTTTTAACATCAGATTGAGCTTTTTGTCTTTGCATCTGGAAGTGTCTTCACGCTACTTAAGCCATTAATCTGTTCTGTGCATCAGTGTAGTAGCAAGCTGTCCGTAGCAACCTTAAGTGAACAGCAGAGTGGGGATTACATCAGCCACCAGGAAGATGAGCTGTCAGTCAGGTGATTGACAGACTTGTACGAGACTCAGCGGCTAAAAGCTAAAAGGAAACAGCCATTTGCTCACTGAGGAGAGAGAGGAGCGAGTCAACCGCCTTGCCATTCTGCCTAATGATGGCGGCCCACAAACCCACATACCAAGATAGATCAGCCTCGTGTCATGTCAGCGCAGCGTTATTAATGACAGGCTCTTAAAACCTTATTACAGCCTCAGTCTGTGGCTGTGCCTGACGACTCAGAGGTTCAGCCTGCCGGGGATTGGCCAGGTAATGAATAAATGACATGCTTAACCATTCTACCAAAATAATATTGCGCTACATTAATACCAGAAAGAGGGGGATGGAGTTTATGAAAGTGAAAGAGCAGCTCAGTCTAAATTCTGTACAATCAGAGTTTCCATAGGCAGAACAATCCTGAGCCACAATAAAAGCTGTCCAACCGCAGCAATGAACGGGAGAGGTTGGGAGCAGGAGTAATAATGTTATTCCCCGTTGACAATTTTTACATTCCAAGGACCTTAAATGGCTGAAGTATGACATAGCTATAGACTTAATACCTGTCATTAATCTTCACAATACTTTTACAGGAAATGAATGAATAATTCTATTAGCCGTTTAACCCGTCAGCCAACACCAGAGGTGGACTGCCATTTATATTATAGCCATTTCATGTGTTACTTAAAAGCAAAAGTTCCATTATTTCTATATCAACTATAGATTAAATTCATCGATGAGTAGTCACTTGTTACAAGTGATACATAAGAGTTAAGAATAAGCTCTTTTTAAAACTCTATTTTAAGTAGCCAGTGATGTACCTTTTACTTTAGCTACATTTGCCAATAAATTTGTTTTAACTAATCTGCTCTAATCTGTGGGGATTAAGTGCACCGGAGAGCCTGCAACAGGCACTTCTACTGCAGATGCAGAGTTGCAAGCTGCCTGGAAGAAAAAGAAGCACCACCTGTCTTTTCACCACAGTGTGATAATGATGGAGTAAAACACAAAAGCAAGAGGAGGCTTCAGGAGACACTGTTTTTTACCATCTATTTTTGTTGCACTAAAATAACCGCAACTATCAAACTGGTAGCAACGTGTACTTTGAGTAATGTATTAACGATGTACTTTTTAAATGTTTGAGTAGGTTTTTAAAATAGTGCTTCACCCCTTAAGTTGCATCATGTTTATGAGAGCAGTTGTGCTTTCAGTTCTCTAACCCTCACTGATCAAATTACTGTGTGTGAGGTGAAAAGTATCGCTCCGTAGCAAACACAGAGAGAATTTTTACTCAGCTCTGCAGCTCACCTCAGCTTTCCAGAGCTTTGGTGTCTTTCAGCTCCTTGTTTTTTACAGCCTGTAACTTTATGGTTCTGCTTCACTCTCACTGCTCCCCGTAGCATTGTTTCCAGCAGAAGCAAGCAGGCTGTTGTCAACAGAAAAGCCTCAAAAATATGTAACTGACAGAAAAAAGCAACTACTTAGTGAATGTATTGGAGTGCTGAGGTGGTTAGAAACCAGATATTTTCCTCATAAGCTGGAGGAGACAAAGCAAAACAAAAAATGACAAACAATAAACAAACAGATCTATGAAAACTGCTATAATATTTGCTTTCAGGGAAAGAACAGAATGAATGCTGCATTTTTAGAGAAAATGAACATGACCTTTCTACTGTCATAATACTGATCAATAAGCTGCTCTGCTGTAAGATGCAGGCTTGTATTTGTCTTGTTCCAGGGCAACGGAAGTTCCTCCTTTTTTAATATTTTGTCTTTTATGCCTTTTTTCATCTACGACGAAGCAGAAATGCCTTGTTGTCGAAAGATGTTGAACAAATAAACTTGCCCTAAGTTTCCAAATTCCCAAATCCTAAATTCATGCCTGAGACTTTTCTTCCAGTGAACCCTTCGCAACCCTTCAGTATTCAAGCCAGTTAACTTGGAAAGTGTCTCAGGCTTTGCTGAAATAAAATTGCGCCAACAGTCAGCGAGGGGATAGGAAGTTTGATTTTATTTGTGCTAGGTTGCACCCTCCATCCCCCACAGTGTGGTGCAGTAATTGTGCCGCCTGCCAGCATGGAACGAGTGCCTCCTATTGAGTGTTTCCATCATTTTGAAGGTTATGGCACTTTGATGTAACATGAGCTGCTTCATTTGAATATCTTATGCCTTATCCTGTGCTTAAGGTGGCTCTCTGGTGTATATGTAGACCGTATCAAATGCTTCCAATGAGGACATTTATCAGAAATGCATGAAGAGAAGTTATAATTAAACCAAATGGGAACAAAAGCCAAGTGCGCTTCATGAAAGTGGTGCAAAGTGACCTATAATCATAAGTTGATGGTTTTAATGCTCAGGAGCAGAGTCTACCTTTCGTGGTTAGGGGTTATAGTTGAGTGATAGTCATAGATGATAGGAGATATATCTGCCTCTACCATCTTCACAGTTTCCAAAGAAGATGATGCCACTTGCAGCAGCAGTGAAGGGTGCTGTCTTTTGTGAACAAAAACTTTACAAGTGACAGAACCAGAAAAGGTGAGCTAATGCCGAAACGAATTAAACAGTGTAGCACTTCATTATTTGATATGACCAAATTAAAAAAAAAAAATAGCACAATAATTTCTCAGATGTTCAAGAACTTGTGGTTCATAAGATAAACTGCAGCTAATAGCTATGAGAATATGTTAGAATATGACAGCCATATAACACACATAACACTCCTGTCCTTGTCCTCACACTCTTATGTGACAGTGCATCAGTGGTGAAGGCACATTACACATCCACCCACAGCAATAGCCACAGCAGGGGGAGTTACAGCATCATTTTAACAAGCCAGAGTATCTCCTATTGGTGCAAATGTGATCCTTTCTGCAGAGCTGTGTGACGAGAACCATTTGGCCTTACAACAGAGACCAAATGTAAGCTAATTACTGGTGCTGGCGTTACCTCACCTTCATTGTGTGTTGAGTGCTGGTCCATAGGGTGTCCTTCTGTCATACAGAGGCCCAATAATCCACAGCCAGCAAATATTAAAGTCGACTGTACATCTGCTAATTAACCTTAATTGCAAATGAAACCTGGAAGGCATCATTCATTATGGTGGCATATACACTGGAGCTCAATTTGGATGTTGCAGCCTGTGACAAACAGCACAGCAGGGAGATGCTCTCCTTATTTGTCGGCTTTTCACATTTAAGTTCCAATTTCCTTTTGCTCCTAAAATTTAGCATTAGAGGGGAGATTGGCTCCTGAGAGAAAGTCTTTTCCTGCACCCAGGGATAAGGTCATAATGTTGAAAAATGAAAGCCATGCTCCTGAAGTGAGAAATTTCAAACTTTAGATAAAAAGAACAAGCAAATTTCTGAGTTCTCAGAGTTCATTAAGATGACTTCACCACAGACTTAATGATTTTTTTCAACTCTTTTTTTTTTTTTGCTCCCATTTATGTTTTACCCACGTTAGGATGTTTCATCAGGTATATTTTAGGTACCTCTCCAGTTTCCCTGTGATACAAAAAGTTGGTATCCATCTAACTCTGCTTCACAGTTTTACTCCTTGGGGAGCAAAGTTGGACAGACTGTGTCATGATCAAAACACAGCTGAACACCATCAGATTCTTTGTCGTTTCTCTTTGCTGTTACAGATGACAGATGAGACAGACGCAGGGATATTATTAACATTGGCAAGCTGACTTCAGGTTAAAAGACATCCTCTGATGTTGGTGGTTTTTTCAAAAAATGAATCACTTTATCTCTTTTAGGAAACAGCTGTGTGGGCTTTAGAAACTTGGGCTGTTAATCTTCAGGAATCTCTCGATTTGATTCGATTTAATTTTGATTTGATTCAATTTTGATTTCAGTTCTTGGTACCATGAGATGATTCAAAATCATTTTTTGACTCAAAACAAGTCTTGATTGAATAAATAGAGACTTGGGCACTCTTTTCTGTCTCTTGCTCAAGTATACTGTGCGCCAAACTGTTCACTGGTGTCCTTAGTCTACTGAAATAAGATTTGAAGCATAACCAGCAGTGAAAATAAATGATTTGTAGTCTTTTGGTTTGAAAAGTTAACAGCATTAATTAAAGTTGAATTAATTTGAAGCCATCTTGCAGTCCCCTGCCTGAATGCTAAATCGGACAGAGTGCTCTGTTGTGTCATTAACGTTATGTCTCCAGCAGTGAGGAGCAGCATCTCTGTGGCTCCGTCAGCCCCGGGGATAGCCATCGTTGAACGAGACACAGAGCAGGCCCGGCCTCTTCTGAGGTGAAGCAGATAAAGCCTAAAGTAATTTTCCTCACCACAGAGTTAATTTTAACAGTTTAACATCACAGTGTGCGTCGGTCAGTTCGTCCTGTTTGTTGCAGCCGATTGCTGCTTTGCTTCTTTACTGTCTCTGAATGATGGTGCAGAAAGTTTCAAAAATACTTCAAATTCATCTTGTAAAATTGATATGTGGGTCATTAAATCAAAAAATGCCTGCAACCTCTGCATGCAGGATAAGTCTAAGATGTGTCTGCCTTATTGTCAGGGTGCTGTGCTTCACAGTTGAGTTACATCTACCTCCTATTTTTTAACATCACATTATAAACTAACATTTAGAAGCTCGATTTATAAAATCTGTGAGTTGATTTAAAACCATAGGGGATAAGACTTGCAATTTTTATGCAAATCACTTTTTTCAGCCATCCTGAGTCGAAACCATCGTGATGTCTCCAGTGTCACATTTTCATTACACTCATTTCTTTAATGTGGTAGTTCTGAGTAACTTCGACTGTGTGCAGCAATAAAATAAGCCAGTATCACAGCCTTGTGTGCCTACACCAGAGTTCTGAGTTAGATAGAAGCAGCCAGAAGGAACCGTGTGGGAGGAGTGACATGGGTGAGCCTGTGAGGGTGATGACAGGACAGGCTGCAGCTTTTTGGATGTTTCCATCTCTGCTGAAGTGACAGTGAGTGAAAACCTGAGCCCATAACTGTCCAACAGAGGATACAAGAAGCCTCCCCTGTGCTGCGACCCCTTTGGTGAAATGCTAACATGCGTGAAGCAGAAAAAAAAGAAATGTGAGGACACAAATTCCAAATATCACAGTGTGCACTATGCTGATTGAAACGCTCTGCAACAAGAGAAAGCAATAAAAATCAGAGTGCGTGATGCCAAGACGAGGATCACAGCCCTTTCAGAGTCCATATCCTACAGCTCCGAGTGCCGGAAAAGGTCAGCTCTGTTTTCACCGGAGGCGGCTAGAGCTGGACTAACTCCAAAGCAAGTGGTGTGGAGAGAGCTTGGGGAAGGGCGAATCATCCTGACCTGGCAGAACCCCCGCTGTGTGGGTGTCTCTCACCAACTCTGATCAGATTTTCTTCCATTTCTTTGTTTGTTTCTCCTTGCAGCTTCTTATGCGAATGTTGTTTATTATGCACACAAATGCACGTGCACACTCACACTAAGGAGGCCATCTGCTGTAAGATGAGTCAGTGGAGTATTAATTCTGGATTCAACCTCCCATTGTGGCCGTCTTTGTCAGATTTCTTGCAAAATCATACATATTTAATAGCTGGATGGACACAAAGAAACAGAGAGGATGAAAAATGGGAAAAAGACAAAAAAGAGAGGGGAAGAAAGAAAGGAAAAAGAAAGATAGACAGAAAGAAAAGAGGAGGTGATGTGAATTACACCATTATAGTGGGTGTGGCTGACGGGCCTTTGGGCGATACTGACATTTCGCCACAGAAGAGGATTCACACAGCTGTTATAAAGGGCTTTTAAGAAGAAGAGCGTATTGTGCTGTAGCAGGATAAATGCCACCCACAAAGGCCACTGGTTCCTTATTTCCTCTCATGCCAAGTTGAAAGGGCCTTCAAATATTCATAAACATTCCCATCAATAAGAAAAAACTGCCGTCATCGCCTCACCACCATCACACTCACACACACACACACACACACAGAGAGAGAGACAGAGAGCTCTGGCACTAATGGCTGTGAGACTGAAAGGCAAAAAGGTTGACAGTGGGGCGAGGATGGGTGTATTGTTGTTTGGGATGATGCCACCTCTCTTCCAATATTCAGGAGCAAATTGGTACTTGAATTAAGTGACCATTGATTGTTGGGTTCATTCACAGACATTCAGGTGTGTTCCTGCGTTCCCCTGGGTCTGTCAGTGGTGTAAAAATCACTTATTGAGGAAATGTGATGAAGTGATTAATGGACAAAGTCACGACTTGGACCAGTGCTACTCAATCAATAGATCTCATAAGTCAACAAAATAAAATGCTCTCTTGGCCGTTTGATTTAAGGTGCTGAGCTGACAGAGTGTGAATAAGGATGAAGCAGCAGGTGTAATGTTCTTAAACGTTTGGTCTTTCCTCAGAAAAAAATAGTCTGCAGAAAAGAAAGACTCTCGAGCTGCAGCACAACTGTGGCAACACTGTTGGTGATATCTCATTTTCAAACCACTTTTTTCCACATTAAGCATATTATTACAACATTAAAGGAGCTACAGGCATGCATTTGTAATTACCCTTCAGATAATTGAAGTCCTAAATGTTTTCATTCTGAGGCAAAAATGGAATTTTCTAGTGAACATGGTCATGGTGCAGAAAATTAGACATTAATACCAGGATATTAGAGTGGAATTGAATTTCACAGAAAAAAAAGTATAAAGTTATTTGCACCCGCTCTCTGGGTTACGCCTGTCAAACCCTGATGAAAGGCCATAAAGTTAAAAGATCCACCAAAGAGAATCTGGCTTTTTAAGAAATGAATTCAGCTGATCTTCTCCTGCACATGTTGGCTTTTAATGAAACTACTGAGAGCAAATATTAGCATTAAAGTGACAGACTGCAGCATTTGATTTGTGACAGACAGAGAAGACTGGGAGAGAAATGTGTGGGTTTGCCATGCCTATGCACATGTATGTGTTTGTGTCTGCGTGTATTGAATGCGTTTGCATGCACGCTTGCATGTGAAAACTCCACTGTCAAAAAAGGAGAGCGGCTGAAGGGTCCCGTGTGGAAGCAACCCATGCAAAGCTACGCTACATTTAGTCTCAGTCATGCCAAAACCTGCGGCAGATCTGGGATTTCTCCAATGCATGCAATTTATTTGATGCCATGGCTAATCTGAACGCTCCATCTAATTCTACCGTGTTATCTGTTAAAGCACTGCATCTGTGCTTAGCTGTGGCGTGTTAACGCCCAGTGCACACAATAAATCGCCACCACCTGCGAGCAGGAGATGGATTACAGTGCTTTCGTGGGGAGAAAATCACCTACATTAGCAAAAAGAAAGGCCACCGTCATATTCAGTGACCCCAGCCCCCCATAAAAAGAGAGCAAATTTAAGAGGGAGTGCTGTGTTTGAGAGACAGTACATAAGATAGAACAAAGGGACAAAGAAGGAGTTGAAGATTCCCATTCCCATTTTTATTCCCAGAAGAAGATAAAATGTATCCTCATACCAAAATGTTTAAATCCTGGTGCAGAGGGATTTCAAACCCTAATTTAATTAAAAATGTGAGAGCACACAGAAATAATGACAGAATCGACAGATTTTTAATATTCTAATCTGAAGAACTTACATACTGGATTGTTCAGTAAAGACACTTGAAATTTATACTAATTGATTTCAGGGTAGCAGTTCCAGGGCGCTGGGAGCTCACAGAAAGTTGCATGATCAAACTTGAACAAAAAACAAAAACAAACACATAAGTGGCCTATTTTCATTAGCCTGTTGATTTTTTGTGGGCTATGCTTTGGCTCTTGCATTTTGCAGCATTAACCTGTGCTAAGTGGGAAGTAATAGTCTAATGCTACAAGCTCTGCTCTGTTGATTTGATGACAACTCTGTTTGTGTTTTGGTCCAGTATCTATCACAGCTCCTTCCACTGTGGAGGATCTCAATTAGGTCACATCTATAACCTCACAGCACAGGATAATTTGAGCAGATAATTTGCTCCCACCAGCCTTGAATTATGAAAAACTTAAAGATTACTGAGAGGGGGCGAATCAAACCCAAAATCTGCCCCATTTTCCTATAGCATGAGGCGAGCTCAAGTTTAGGGTGAAAATGCTGGATGCAGTACTTATAAAACTGCATATGGTTATGATTGTGCACTCAAACTAGGTGTAGTCATGCCAAAAAAGCATACGATGTTGAGAAAAAAGACAAAAAAGCAGGTCAATTTTAAAAAATAACACATTATCATGTCATTAGATTTATGATTTGATTCACACCCTATATTGATTCATTAAAAAGAGCTACTCTAACTCATTAGCATTTTTTATTTAAAAAAAATGTATCATTTTAAAAAACAAATTGCCATTTATCACTGTGGGCAAGCACAGGAAGGATGGATGTCTCCACATTATGGGATAAATTTGGAGATGAGGAAAATGAGTGTAAATTTGAAATATAAATTTAAAATGATGTGATGAAACGGGATGGAAATTTTGCCAGACTGATGGAGTGTCAGGCTCACTGAGTAATTTAAACACTGTCTGATTAAAAACTCTAACTGGAGTTATCATTATTTTAGCAGTCTTCACATTACAAACTGCTTGCTTGAAAAAAGAGCAGCTGTCAGGGTTTTTTTCCCCCCACCATTGCTTAACTTGTTTATTTTCTTGTCAAGGAATACCTCAACACATTTTTTATTTTCAGTTTGTGACCTTTTTATGTGAAGATACAGTTTCAGCTGTAGTGTTTGCTGTAATGTAGTGTTTTGAGCTGGTTGCATAAAGGTTGCTTCAAAGCTTGTGGATGAGACCCCAGGTTGTGATGTGGGCCGAGACAGATGTGTTTGTACATCAAAATCTGGTGCAGTGCAGCTTTAAGCTTTGAGGTAAAGAGGATGAAGGTTAAAGGTAGGCTCATAGAATGAAAACAAATCTGATATTACACAGGACCCCCTATGAACAGATGTGTTTGTGTCTTTGTTTACATTTATACATGAGTGCCCATATTTATGCAATATGTGCAAGAGTGGTGTTTTTATGCGCATGTGTTTTTGTGTGTGTTCCCGTGCTGTTCCTGCAGCCGTGTGCATGTGAGTGTGGCTGTGCTGTCTGAGAGGTAAAGCCTGTGTTATTGGACAGCAGCCCTCCAGCTCTCAGCTCTCTCTCTCTGTGTGTGTGTGTGTGTGTGTGTGTTTGTGCGTGTGGGTGTGTGTGTACAGTCAGAGCAGTGGGACAGGCAGAGATTGCCACCACCTGCGGCTCAGCTGGGAGCTGCTGCAGAATGAGAGCTGAGAAAAAAGGGGAGAGGAGAAGGGCTGCTGGGGGAGAGGCGAGAGGAGGGAGGTGAAAGAGGAGTACATAATTACATGGCAGAGCAGAAGCTCATCTCGAGGTACTCCAAGAACCCCCTTCCTGTTTTCTACAGGACACACACACATACGCACAAACGCACACAGACCATCTCCACATCACCCCCTCCACCTCCTTTATGTCTTCATTTGGGAGAAAACAATCCATCAGACAAAGGTCAGTGTAGCCACACCTTTGCCACACCAGGAAGACACACACACACACACATAAAGACAAAGCACACACACACTCATACAGGAAGAAGCAGGAAGAAAATTCTAAACAAGATCACAATAAGAAAAAGAAACCTTACATCTACTCAAGTGTTACTGAATACACAGCTGACAGATGTAGTACATATTGTTTGGTGAAATCTGAAATAATGTAAAAAAAAAATTGCATATAAGATAAGACAAACAATATGAAAATCCGACTGAGGATATTTAAACCTGTTAGAAGCTCTGCAAAGTTGACTCATCAAAACTGCAGAACTTGATACGAAAAAAACTGAAATAACAAAAAAAAAAAAAAAGTTTAAGATTACCATTTAGCTTTGAGGTGTTTTATTCAGTATGTTATTAATGACCCGTCATGTTTCATCCTGTCTGTCCTCAGAAACAGCAGCTGTCAGGAGTTTCTCTGTGCTCAGTGTTTGGTGTTACCTCCTCACCTCAGCGGGCTAACGGTGGCTTAGTTGCTGCTCTCTGCGTAGGAGATGACACAGAAGACTATTTTTCTGAATACAGCAGTGGGGCCAAATCGCAGTCAAGTGCACCATGCCCAGTGTGTCAGGAGCATGCCAAATGCACTTCTATTAATTTTGTGGCCAAGCTTCCTTAGTTCACCTGTGGTGCACTTGGGCACAGAGTGGGATCAGAAAGAATACATTATCATACATTAAAGGTGGGTGCGTTAGAGGCTGTGTCAATCATGGCCAATTACATTCACCACTTTCAGCCCCTTTAAACATCCTGTGGAGAGTTTCCCTCAGAGAAAACACACTGCCCTCTGGGAGCAGCAGAGTTTCAAATATGCATACGGCTCAAATATGCTGCCAACAGCAAATGATGACTCTTTTTAGCTGACTTTACTTTGGTGGACGTGTTTTGAATGCAATATTCACTGTGTTTTGCGTGCGTAACAGGGGATCATTTCTGTTATTGTCACAATAATCCTGATGTTAAAAACCTCTGTAGTGTTACAGATTAAATGAAAACAAAATTTTGAGTGATCTAGTTTTTGCAGATTTTGTTCAATAATTCAGTTACGTTCGACTGTTTCACTGGCAAAAAAAAAGCTCACAATCTGGCAGCGACATGGATGTCTCTTTAATCTTCGTATAAACCTGTTTATGACCCCAAAGGAATTCAAGATTATAAAAGTAACAATCTTTTGTTTCCAAGAACCCCGTTATAAAATACTTATATCCAAATCATCTCTGTTAGGACTGGCAGGAACACACTGTCCTTTGCAAGTTATCAGCACAGAGAAAAGTTCCGAACAATCCATGATTTTTCTGAACTGCTTTTGGACGTGTTCATCTCTAACATGTTTGTTCATTTGCAGGTGATTTTACAATTTAAAATATTTTTCAAGCAGAATTGAGGCCCAACATTGTGCACCATCACTCGCGTCACAGACTGCAGATATATGCTACTCAGAATGAGTCAGCATCATAATGTAGAGCCAGTTTAAACATTAGAAATGATACAACAAACACAACCTGCTTCAGTATCCATATGGACTCCTGACTGTAACTCGATAATATGACCCTGTCCTGTAAAAGCACAGGGTTTGCTTATTTGCTCCAAAATTAAGACAACCACAATGAAAACCAACCAGTGAACATGGTCCTCACTTAGTATGCTATTACTGCCCAGAAGTGATGAGCAAATAAATAAAATAAATAACAGGGAGCAGCGTGGAGAGAAGAGCAGTGAGTGGGCTCATTGGAATGAAAATACTTCTTGTCTGAGGCTCGGCCGCCTGCAGACCTGCCAAGGCAAAGTTGGATCTGACTCAACATTTGAAAACCTGTCATGGTGTGGTTGCACACGGCTGAACAATCGATGGATGCTATCCTGCTTGACAAATGAAATGAGAGTCTGCTGATTCTCAGTTATAGAAAAGAAATTGATCCTATCAGTGTGAGACTTCCCAAAGCTGTACAACTGCTATTTATTGTGACATCAACAGGAATCAATAATGGGCAACAAACAAGTTTTGAGGGACAACTTCAAGGTTTGCAAGACACAGGAATCAATAAGACACACTTATAAAGGTATCACATTAAGAGAAGACAGCTAATGTGGCAGCAAGAAAAACCTTTATTTTAGTAAAGTAGCAATGATTATGCGCAAATGCTTTGTTACAACAGAAAATCTTGCTTTAAGAAGTGGAAAAAGTATTTAAGCTATTACAAATATTTATATGCATACTAATGAGTGTTATAGCAGCAAGATGCTAAGGGATGGAGTGTCAACCTGTTTATCAGGTACACACAAACACACACACACACACACACACAAACAAATCCCCACACAGATGGGAGAGCTGTTCGGGCTTCAGTTTCTTTGCCCAACACTGACAGGCAGACTTAAGGTGCTGAGGGTCAAACCAAAGTCTTTCTGAACCAAAGCTGCAAAAGCATTGTCATCTAGCTCAGTAGTGATGTAGTAAATGGCCTAAAATGAATATAAATTAAAAAAGAAATCATTGAGCAAACATGAATTTTGATGTATCTTGCATCACTTTTGGCTTTTGCCTGTTTATATTCAGCTCCTTAACAACTCAGCTGAAGGCTGAGGTAGACATGCAAGCACGAGAAAAGAAAGAAAAGCCCATATTTTTGCTTGAAAGAAAAACACACGTTTCCAAATACTGCAACTTTTTCAACAAGGTTATAAAAGAATAAAAGAGGGAGGATGTTCTGTCATTACACCAACTGTATACATGGATCAAGAATATTAATGAATTATTAATTTTCATTGCCTTGTTATTAGTTTGGTAGTCATAATAGCTTTTTCAGTATTAGGGCAAAAACTGATATATTTTGTATAAACACAGCAATTGATGAAGTTTGCCTCATTCTCTCAGACAGGTTCTGGGCTCAGACAGCAGACGCTCAGTCACAGTTGGTCTAGGTTTTGACACTTGAAAAGACAAGAGACCCCTGACTGAGGACCTCAGGCTAGAAACAGGCTCGTATGGGATCAGAGGGTTTTGAGTACAACACAGAGCTGTACAACTGTGCTAATTGCATTTATTATTATATACAAAAAAATTTTCTCTTTAATGTAAATTTGTAGATCAGATTTGTCCCTTTTATTTGGAGTTATCAATTGTTCTTTTTGAAACTTTGATATGTACGTAGAGTGTGGGAAATTTGTGATGATGAAATTCAATAACAAAGGCCTTCGAAGTTTAACCAGGAAAAAAAAAATCTAAATTCTTGTAAAGTAAACTAAAAGTGCGATTTTAGATTCATCACCATTGTTTGATCATAGTTTTTTTTCATATAAAGTTCTTTCCCTTCTCAAACTGATAATGTTTTAAAGATTATAATGTAATGAAGGAGTGCACCACATGAAAAGAAACACACTGTACACTGGAATTAATATCACCGAGCTTTCTCAGGTTGGAAAGACAGCTATTCTTTGTATGTAAATTAGTTAGCTGCATAGAGAAGACAAGCTCAGTTTCAAAATGCCACATTACTGAGCTGCAGTGCACCCGAAACCAATAAATAATCCTCAAAATGAAAGAAAGCAGCCTGAAAAGATCATGCCGATTTTATTATGAATATCCAAAGCAATACTGTATTGTTATTAAAATCCTCTGTTCCATAGACAGTACCTCATATTACCTCCAAAGAGCTGTTTTAATATCCTTATAATTTAATATCCTCAGCAGGACTCATTTTTATCTCTCTGTCTGACACTCTTTCCTGCAACTTACATCTAGTGACAGCAAATGTGGATGTAGTGCATTAAGTGACATTCATGAATAATAATTTCAAGGCAATAATATGAGGATATTTCTGCTTTTTTTAAAAATCCATGAGGGTGGCTAATGATTCTTATTTGCAGTTGAATTTGTTTAAAATTACATGGGGAAAAAGCTGTTTTGCATAATAGTTTTAAGAGTTCACTGCTTGCATAATTTTCCTGGACAGAGAAAAGGTCAACAACTCATTTCATGAAATGGGACTTTAATTTCTTCTCAAGACTGTTTATGTAAGGCGTACTTACACACCACTTGTTTGCAGCAAGTCGTCTGGACATTTGCACGACTGTGCAGACTCAGTTTATGGTTTGAATATGTTTGGATTTTAATGTGTGTGTCTGTTTGCATGTGAGCAAATGACCAAGGCAAAGTAAGTAATTGGCCAAACATGAGAAACAAACAAACAAAACATGATGTTCAAACTTAAATAAAACTTTAAATTATAGGCGCTATTTTTCATAATAGCCACCACATCAATTGACAGAACAGCTTCACTAACACTGGTGGTGGTGGTGGCAGGGGGGTAATGGGGACATTTAAATTCTGGTTTGATTGTTGGGTCACAGCATCATGTGTGACTGAGCAGCTGCAGTGGCTTTTTAAGGCCTTTTTTTTAAAGCCTTCATCCACTTTGCTGCAATTGCTTTAATTGTCTATAATGATCCATGGCCCAACCTCAGAGTGTGTGTTTGGGTGCATGCTTCAAAAAAAACAGCATGTAGACAAGATGTAAACAAAATGAAAGAAAAAGGGATATTGGATAATGTGGCATAATGTGTTATTACTCACGCCATGTTGAAGTAAACAAATTCTGTTGTTTGGGTTTTTAAATACTGTATGAAATCCTCTGCTTTTCTATTTAGAGTTAGACAATTTACAACACTTATTCAATATTTCCACTTCTTGTAGGGTAGATGACTACTGTTTTGTAACACCAATGTCGAGCAAAATGTGTTGCGCTTTTGTTGAAGCACTTAAGAGAAAATAAAAGAAATAGAAGGGGAAACCTTGTAAAGCATTACATATAAAAATAAAGCATGTTGTGCCACTACAGATCGTTTTTATTCAGATTTGACCAGCATTGCAAGACACCTGTAGAATATTTTATAAAGTTCAGGCTTAAACTACAAAGTTTCGAGAAGGTCTCTGCCACGCTGCCATGAAAGGTAGTCTTTGGGGAGAGGCTGAAGTTCTCCATGTGGTTCTAGGAAGACTGTTAATTTCTAGGTCAGTAGCAAAATGAGTCAATTCTTCCCCTTTCCTATGGCTTTCTGAGCACAGTGGGAGACAGAAAGCATCTTGACACTCTCCCCTTCCTCCAACACAGTGCATATTGCCGCAGGGTGCCTTATTAAGAGATGTTTGGGAAAGATGTTTTGGAGAGTACGTTTCAATTATTGACAGGCAGGGACTAGCCAGAACATATCAGTGCCAGAAATGAAAGTAGGACTGACTGCAAATGGTCCTGTGTTCAATACATGCACAGTCTTAATAACGACAGATACTATGTCAACTAAGCTAACCCACTGATTGGCTGACGTGCATATTTGATCAGTGTCACATATCAGCAGCACTGGTAACTTTACAGTACATACAGTCAATGTCAGTCACTCTCTAAAAATGTATTTTTATTCTGTCAAGCATTTTGCTGAAGTTTAAACAAGAGACCCATATTTCAGGCTTCCTGTTCTCATATCAGAGAAATGAAATACTGAACAATATGAACAATTTTGAGTTCACTGTAACCCTAATTCTATAGCATATACAGATAAAATGGTATTGCATGAAGTCTTTAGCATGTTAGTGAATTAGAGGAGACTGTCTATCAGGTCTCAACATGAACTCCATTACTGTCTGGCCTTGGTTTTTGTATCCTACATTTTGTTCACCGTGCTGACTTTACGTGGTTCTCAAAGGATTAGTATGATTGACTAATGTAATAAATTACCCCCAAGCTTTCATTTTGAGAAATGCAATTGCTCTGGATAATGAAATAGCTGAAATCACCAGTTTCCAAACACAACTGCATAAAGCTTTCCACCATCTGTTTACGAGAAGCCAAAGTTTGCCCTGAAAAGCTTTGACTTCAGCTCGCATAAAATCATGTTATCTGCGACTGGGTTCAAGAAGGGTTAGATACACTCCACTCAAAATGTGTTTTTCTTATGTTTATATCCCCTAGAATATTTATCACTAGAGAGGTGTTTTCATGTTCCCCTAAAGTGGGAGATGTCTGTCCATTTTTTCGTACATCATTCAAACGTAGGGGGGGCAGGCTATATTTGGTAAATTTAAAAGCCAATCACAGTCAGAGAAATCTCAAACTTGGCAGTCCAGAGCTGAGCTGTCAGTACAAAGAGTTAGAGTTTGCATTAGCACAATCACTAACTTTGTGTCAGCCACCGCCAGTTACAAGCTAACAAACTAACAAACAGCATGAGCAGAAGATGCTGACTCTTGCAGTTCTGATACGTTTAATCGTTGCCAGTTTTGGTGCAGGACGGGCTCCTCATCTGAATCTGGGTTTGACTAAGGCTCAAACATGTAGGGCTGAATTTCTCCACGTTACCTCTATTGCCAACAATCAGCAATAAATATACACATTCCTCTTTTACCGAGTGCAAACAGCCGTAGTGTGCAGGGCATGAGGCTTGTGAGTGATAAATACACACCATCTGAGGGATGAAAGAGTGGATGTGCCTCCAGTTTCTTTTAAGAGTTTAACTTTTAATGTAGGACAACCATGTGTGACAAAACATTAATCATTCATACTTTAAAATGTGTCTCGAGGGGAACTGTTTGGATAAGGATGTACAGAGTCTTTGCACATTTACTACAAAGAACTTAGGTGAATTGAAAATGATAACAGGGCTTACGAAAGAGCGATATTATCATCCTCTGGCAAACTGGATGTAGCCAGTGTTATTTTTCTCTCCAGCAGGGCTCATCTTAGCATTAGGAGCATCCCCTTCTCCCCACGTGGTGACTACCAGGCAGGATATCTCATTAGATCACACAACAGAGCGCTAAACAGCTCTCCGCACTAACAGGCCAATAAGGTGCTCAGTAAAGCAAGCCGTGTGCCACTCAATTCACATCCCAGATGCTGCACAACCCTGTCCGTCCATTAATGGCAGACAGCAGCATGTTCAGTGATTAGGCTGGGTAATGGTGAGTGACGGCCTCTGGAGGCTCCGGATGGCTTGTTGGGGTGGCGTCTGTGGAGGATACTGACAAACCCTAATCGTGTTCGCTTCATATTTACAATGGAGAAGGGTCCAGACAATGGTGCATACTTGCACTTTCCCACATAGAGAGATACATTCACCCACTTCCCTCATGTGAAGGTGGTGGTAGGGATTAGTCTGAGAGATGGGGATTCATTTCCTGACTTTTGGCACAGTCACCCTGGATTCTTCCGGTAGACTGCAAAGCCTGTATTATACTGGGGATGCTCACAGAACCCAGCTGCTAATGAAATAAGAGCTCCTCTGAGCTAACACTCACTCTGGATTTCAGGAGAGGGTGTTTGCAGCAGAAAAAAAAGGACTGGAATACCTCTACCTGACAAAACTTTGGCATGAGAGCTCCACGGTGTCCTTTCAAAGTAATTCTGATTCATTTTTTTCCCTTGTGACTATTACGTGATTCTTTTTAAGACCAAGGTAAAACTGGAAATGATTGATTTATTAATAACAGACAAGACTATAAGAATAAAAGTTCAATCAATGACTTAATTATCACTTTGGTTCCCTCATTTATTTGGATCTCTGCTGCTTTTATGTCAACCAATTAGCGCCCTGTCCAAAGGTAGACTATTGAGTCTCTATAATTGTAGTATGTTTGTGCTGCTCACACACATTCATATACACTCCATTTGTGTGGCTCCTTGTCGCATTACTTCACTTAGCAAGTCTTTTTTATAAGCATCTCCATAAAGAAGCCCAAATAGTGCAGAGAAAAGAAAAACGGCACGGCTCTAAAAGCACCTTCACTTTCAAATGACTCTGTAGAAAAATGTGAGGTATGTTAAAAAAAAAAAAAACATAGAAAACAACTAAACAAAAGAACAACTCAGGCAACTTATCTTATGAACTCCTTTAGTCAAGGTAAATACTGAAAAACATTTTCTGACTAAAATTACTTCATGATGCAGAGGTACCAAGACTGTCTGGACTGATGTATTAGAAAACAGAGTAACTAAAAACCCATGAAGGAGTGCTGAACACTCTGACAACAAGTGTGATTAGCTATCCAGGTAATTTGTTTTGAATATTTCCAGGCTTCACCCAGTGGTGCTCTGGAACTGAAACAGCAGGAGAGGGTCGGGGGGGCTAGCTGTAACAATGAAAAGCAGGATGTAGGGGAGGAGAAGAAAAGAGAAGGAGGTGAAGCTGACCAGCACGGAATCAACCTGAACAATGGATTTCAGTGGAAGTGTGTTTAAATAAAGAGGTGGATTCTTTTGCTGAGCTGTAAGCTTTACCTTAGTGTGTGTGCGTGTGTGAGACTGCGTGTGCGTGTGTGAGAGTGTGTGTGGGTGAATGTATATGTATATATATTCTCTGTTGTCCCTCTGCGTTTTGTCAGTATATTTGAAACACACACAGTTAACAGGTATTGTTCTCTAGCCTCTCCTTTACACAATATTTATGCTGAATACTGATTGGCTGTGTTATTTCTCACTAATATGCAAAAAGACTGAAGCTACATCTGCTCGTAAAAGCACCAAAGCTCCATTAGCTAGATGTGCATGTGGGGTAAGTGAGGAAGAACAATCCTTATACTAACAGTGTGTTTCCCCATATATTTTATTTATAAGGCCACCATGTGCATCTGCAGCATTTAGTTGTCACAGATTCGTGACACCTTGGTAACTAGAGGTGTAGTGTGTCAGACAGAGGAGGAGAGGCAATACTGCTGCATCCAGCATGTATTGTGTTACTTGATTGTGTAACAAAGGGTTTTCAGAGAGCCACGTCCCAGTGAAATGAGCCTCCTGTCTGTTTCCAGCTATAGGAAACAATCCTCTTTATATTCCTCACTTACCAAATAAGAGATATCATGACATGGCAGACCATATCATGGCAATCATCATAATTTCTATTACTATTATTTGCATGGCAAAAGCACCCTGATGGCTCAGAGAGCCTCCTTTGCTTTGACCTATGAGTTTCTGATTATCTCTATTATGTCTGTGCCCACTTGTCAACAGTCATACGTATCCCTGTTGCCACAAGCCATTTTCATTATACAGTCTTTGTTTTCCAGGATATCCAAAGGATGTAATGCAGCTAACATATATAATAAATACAATTCATAAGAACAAAACAAAAACCCCAACATTTTCCTCAGACTTTAAAAAAAAAGACTTTGTCTGAACATTTTTAAAGTACGATGATAAACCAGATAAACACTTTGTGAAGTTTTCTTCCTGCTGCCACGTCAGTCTGATTTACTTTGATCATTTAAAATTTAACACAAGAAATTTGAGCAAGACATTTGAATTGGGGAGCTTAAGCAGAGACAGAAGTTTTTAGGTTGATTAAAAATTTATTTAGAGCTAGCATAGAAAGTAGTAGCCTAAACACACCAGACACTTCACTGAGCCTCCCTCAGGGTGTGCTGCATTTTTTTTGCACATCTGCTTCCCTGTCTGAGTGTCGTGTACAAATTCTTTTTGTCCTGAAAAAGCACCAGCGTGAAACTTGATAATCATTTTTGTTTTCTTTCTCTTCGAGAGGGGGGAGAGGGTGTTGCTGACCATTTACATTTTAAATGGTCGCACACACACACAGCAATGATTTGAATGGACAAACTGTTTCAGCAGCCTGCTTTGTGGTATTAATGCTCAACTTTAATTTTACCAGTGTTGTGCCATTAGGACAAGCAAGGCAAGCGGTGCACGGACAGCAGGTGGATGAAAGCAAAATAGAGTCTTGTGTTTACACATCACATCTGTGTTCTGTCCTGTAATGGATCTGATATTGCCTGTTTGCATTCATCTTTTCATTTGCAGCCCTCTTTTGTCTGCAGTAGCCTATTGTTTCTGGAAGATGACTACAAATTAATCCTACTCATCATTTGTCCTTTTTTTGTGGTTTTTGTGGTTCCATTAAATGCTGGTCAAGTAAAATGCTAAACAGAATTTTCTGGATGTTTGCAAAGGCACATCTTGGATAATCCTGAGATCTTTGAAGGGTAGCTAGCTGAAGACAAATGTGCCTGTAAAGCTGGCCTTGACCCAGCTTTTACTGTTCTGAGATCAGTTTTGATATACCACTATATTACTGTAAACATGCACAGATGTGTAAAAACAGTAATATAGCACTAAAAAACTTCCAATACAATAAAGTATTTTCTTTCAAAGCATTAAATTGGAGCGATTATTCTAATTTTTCATCTCAAATCTGACAAGTCTTAACACTGTAGTCAACATGTGCACTGTGGAGCAGCTTTGGTGACACCCTTTACAAGGACAGCCTCTACAGAGAGGGTAGAGCTAATAGAAAAAGGGGACAATGAACACCTGCCATGCAAGTTTCATAAATAAACAGTAATGCTAGTCCAATACACTCAGGCTAGGGCTGCAATTTTCAGGAAAATCAGTTTAATTAACAGGGTGTGCTAAGTTAAACAAGATCATGTTCATTTAATTCACATATTTACAGTTAATTATGTAACATAATACACATTTCTTTTAATTCTGCTCTGCTTTATAGTTCTTACAATTATGTCTTTTCCTGTTCGTGTATCTGGGAGTGGGAGTCTCTGTGCAAAACTTGCAGTAAGTTTCAGAGGCTGTAAGACGGCATAATGAGAGGAAAAATACAGGATTCTTGTTTACACTGTCAATTAAAGGTAAATATTTTGAAGATTGCCATAAACCATTTTTTTTCCCCCAAATATTCTTTCTCTAAACAGCACTTTTAATATGTTTATTGTCAGTTCAAATGAATAGTCCTAATACTTATTTATCAGTGAAGGAGTGGAGAACTGAAGATGTTCTGGCAACAAGCAGGATACAGACTTTCAGCATAGGAGAGACAGGCAGCACAAATTCAAATCAATCAATCAAATGGTATGTTGTAGTCTGTTCAGTGAAGTGAACAGCTGAATTGCTCATTGAGTTGACTCTGCTCTCTGTCTGTAAGAGTCACTGCGCTCCACAGGATTGTACCAAGTACCTCAAAAAAAAAAAAAAACAAAGAGCCAGAGAGGCTCAGAATAAGACCCAGGTTTGTTGAAAGGGTTTTCTGTAGATATATTTATCATATGTTTATAATAATATGCTTTTAGGATAGACACATCTACGTGAAATGAACTGACAATTCAAAATTTGTGGGTCCTTCATACACCACCCAAGTTTTATTTGCTGTGGAGCTTTGCTGTCCAGCCCCTCGAGCCTTCCCCTCCTCTGAGGTCTTGCCTTCTGTTTGCTGGTACAGTTTGTTTCCCACTCCAGGCTCAACTGTGGGCTGCCAACTGCTCGTCCTCTGCTCCTCCCTCCCTCCTCTATCTCCTACTGTAGCTTCCTGTGCTGGATGAAGGCCCAGTGTTTCCAAGCTTAAATAATGTGCAGTTCTCTCTTGCATCCCTGCTTCTGAAAGAGGAGCAGACTCCTCACCTGGAGACTGAAGAGTCCTTTCAGTCTGTTTCATCCAGGAAAATGCCGGCCCCATCTGCTATTTTATTTACCAGCCCCCTGAATTATTCAGGACAATTTAGCCGTGCCTCAGTCAGTTGGAGAAAATGACAAGCTATAATATAAGCCAGGATGCCCTCAAAAACCTGATGAATAATACACTCTGAGAGGAATTAATCTTTTTAAATAAACATTTGTGTGATTCATTTAGAGCATGCACTGTGGGCCAGAACAACAAATGTCTCACAGTGGCTGTGCTCTAAGTGGCTATCACATCTTAGAGAGGGAGCATAGCCTGAGGAGCTGCATTGTTTGGTCACTGAGAAAACTGATATCCAAGTATAAGACAGTGGACAAAGCTGCAGGGCAAAAAAATATGACTTTTACTTTTTATCATAGAAATCACTGTGTATGTGTGTGTGTGTGTGTGTGTGGGTGTGCGTGTGCGTGCATGTGCGTATGTGGCTCCTGTGCTAATTAATATGACAGAAGGTGTGCCCTCTCAGAGAAGCAGCTCATTGTCTTGGATTCATCAGCTTCATTTTGCAATTTTCAAATCTGACTTCGTTAGAAATGCAAGCGTTGGGATCAGATGCATAATTCAACCTCTCCATTTTATTATTTCAGGTGCAAGATGAATTCTTTATTACATGCCTTCCAGCTTTGAAACACAAGCCTCCTCCCCAAATAGCTAAAATGTACTGCATGGTCCCATTTCCTTAAAACCTGTCTCCCAGTGAAGCTGTTAAAGAGGCAGCGCTCTCCATCTGTCACTCAGTGAGCGCAAAGCTGGAAAATTCCTCTGTGGTGATTGTGCCTTGATAAATATGTCATCAGCTGTCCATCCTTTCCTTGCCTGCCATCCAATTTATTTTGCTTGTAATTGATTACTTGCTCTTCTGCACCATGTGAGTTTAATATTACAGTTTGGGATTTTGCGGTGCACTCTGTGAAACCCCTATTCACTTTGCATTAACTCTCAGCTGTGGCTCATAAATAAACTCTTGGAGGCGTCCGTAGTGGAAGCACCGTTGACCTCGTTTCCTCACTTCGAGAGTCAAGTTTAACACTTTTGCCGCCACCATCGACACCACTAACGCCAAACCTAGCGCCGCCATCTTATCAGTGATTCCTTAACTCTGCCACCTATTTATCCGACAAGCCTGAAATCGCAGTACAACTTAAGGTTCAGTGGTACGGAGCAAACACCCAGAGCAAACAAACCAGCTGCTATAAATAGACCTCTTGTCAACCTCTGAGCTTTGTGGGTCACTGGCTGCTTCGATTGATCTTTGGAAATTACAGGGGGGGAGAAAAAATAAACACCTTTGCCAAGACAATGTCTGTCTCTGCTCTAAAGCGAAGTTGACCTTAAACTAAAGCCACATGGATGAAGTCAGGCAAAATGGGACAACAGTGTCATTTTTCCAGATTTAAAGCCTCTCTTTCGGATTGATTTATTCTGCACTAAAAGCATATTCTCCCTAGGCAACCCACTAGCACTTGCTTCTAACTGCTTGGGGGAGATCTCCTCCAGAGTGGCACTCTCAAGGGTGAGCCGATAGCAAGCCGGAGGCCAGGCGTAACAAAATTTAAAACGTTCAGTCAGGGGGCAAGGGGTAAGGTACCAACAACCTGACCTTGAACGTATCATACAGAAATCCTAATTTTCCACATAGGTGTGAGGTGCCAGGCTTGTTCAAAGCACAGAGCGATCCATGGTCCTCTATGTCTGGAGTAATAGGATTGACTGCATTGCAGATATCAAAGTAATCTAAGACCAGAAAGACATATGATTGATGCAATCTGCCTCGTGTCAGCTTGAGAGAAAAGCTCCTCTTTGCTAGCAAATACTGAGAGGAGCTTTTGGTCACGTTTCTTTTATTCCTTTCTTGACACAAATGACTGCCAAACTTTCCACAGAGACTTACAGGTCCCAGAAGTCCAGGTTCTGTCCTTCCAGCCTTCTGGTAACACAAAGGCGGGTAAGCATTTTCTCCTTTTCAGTGCTTTCACTGCAGCTGCTGCCTGCTGACGCTCGCTTAAGAGGGGCACTCTTCAGTGTGAAGTGTGCAAGTTTGGAGAAGCACAAATTATAAGAGGTGTGATTAATAGACTATGGCCCAAGTTAGAAGGAGATGAGTTATACAGCTCCCATTACACACACATGCAGTTCAACACTTTATGCAGAAAGTTTGAAATTAATAATTTTTGTGGTGTTTCTATTACGGGTAAGTGACTGTTGCGAGTAAGCACTGTGTGAGAAAATGGAGTGCAGTCATTTCTCTCTCTGCCACACAGCTCACTTCTTCACCGAACCATAAGAAAGGGTACCCTCCTCGAGTGTTGTGACAGTACCTTTACTGACCTCATGGGTGAGCTCTTGAGATGGAGGCAGCAGGTAACTGAGAAAAATGCCAGTATTATCAATTTTCTCAGACATTGCTGACCTGTAATTTTCAATTAACTTAAACTGCTGTATAATCCATCTCCTTTTTAAGCCAAAAACTTATAACCAATTACCTATAGATGTTATTTT
Source organism: Acanthurus leucopareius (assembly GCA_029814765.1). Classification (NCBI taxonomy): domain Eukaryota; kingdom Metazoa; phylum Chordata; class Actinopteri; order Acanthuriformes; family Acanthuridae; genus Acanthurus; species Acanthurus leucopareius. The sequence goes on along the minus strand of JAQMCX010000001.1, from coordinate 18,721,128 downwards.
TGTTTTCTATGTGAGTTTATGCAACAGCAGTCGAAGGGTCCATCCACTTAGCTTTATCAGAATGCTATCTGTAAACACACGATGTCTCATGAAAGTATTTAAAGCTCTCTATGAAATAATTTGTGGATGTATGTCATCAGAGATTTAAGTAATCCTGCTTCTGCTACACTGATCCTTGGGAGCTCTTTTTCCTTCTTTTTCTCACTATATTTTTTTTTTTACAACACTCCATAAGCTCCAGATGCGTTCACGATAAAAGAGACCATCTGCTTCAAAACCATCTCTGTTTCTCTCCCTCCTCTCTCTTTGCAGGTATCTTTTATCTTCTTTGCCGAATTAATGCAGCTTTCACTGAACACAGTGCAGTCTGAGGCATCAACCTGTGTATGTGGGAGGCTACTTGGCCACTGGGTTCAAGAAGGAGTGGATGCCTTCAACCAGCCACCTGCCAATAGTCAGAGGTCAAAAAAATAAATAAACTTTTATTCAAGTTTTGGTACTGAGAGCATATAAACTCTAGTGTATACTGGAAAAGTGCTGTCATACACCATATGTTGCAAAAGCTTTCATCTTTAGTAATGATGAAATTGGGGAAAATAAACATATTGTAGTCAAATGTATGCTGCACGTATGATGAGAGGCAGACTTTTTGATTTACACATAGAGGAAGCTTTGTGTTCTGTCTTTGGCAGGAAATATTGGTGCTGGTTAAGTCCCCCAAGACACCTTTTTAGGAGATGGAATTTATTTGGCTATTGTATTCTAATAAGATGTCATTAGCTCTGATGGTGGCTCAGCATGACAATCACCCAAGGGTCACAAGCCATTTAAAGGGAGGACCGCTCAGAGGCTTTTTAGGTCAAGAGGCAGGGCAGGGATGAAGATGGAAGACAGAGCGACTGCTGATGAAAGAATGAGGGAAGATGAATGCTTCCTGATGGTCCATTGTTCACCTAGTGGGAGAATAGATCAGGGCTGATTGCTCTACATTTCACATCCCTTGGCAAAGTAATAACACTATAAAGAACTCAAGGTATATATATTTTATAGAAAGACAGTTGACTGAATATTCTACAAAATAAAATAAAGGTAAAAAAGTTTTTACTGAATACACTTTTTTCTATACAAGCACAAGTACCAATGGAGGAAAAGGAGAAATTTTGAGATGCTAGACTTTTCAAAGAAGTGTATTTCTCCACCTACACATACCTCAAATCAAACACACACTCTCTTGATGGGAACATTGGCAGAAATGATGAAGCTGTCTATTTAAATGTTATCTCGATTTCATTTGATGCACTGTTATAAACATTTTATTGGACCAATTACACCAAAATGTTTCTGACAGTAAACACAGCGCTCTGTGCCGAAGGTGTTTATTCAGATGAAAACAGACGAAGCACCTGCCTTCGCTGAAAGCATTTGGCTGAGACGACAGAAGAAATCCCTGAACGGGCCCTCCAATCCAAATAGAAATGAACCCTCCTAGATATGTATGATGTGCGGAGCAGTGGGGCATGGGAATCAGAGGAGATTATGAGGGTTGCTTGCCTTATCATCCTGTGTTTACAAGGAGACAGAGACTCATTCTGTATGCTGTCGATTGAAGGGCACCAGAACTGACAGAGCAGACAGGCAACCCAGCACTTCACTCATGGGCTTCAATTTACCCTGAAACTATTGACCGGCAGGCATTAAGAATAATGATAGCCATAGGCACACCAAAATACTCTTCAATAACAACTGAAGCTGCTTTTCTAAGGGAGGCTATCCACTGCTGATGTACTTTTTCTAAACATTCAAGATAGCCATCTAATTTTAGCCTTCCTGGTGACCTTATAATAAATTCCAATAAAGCCTTTTCTCCTCTATTGTTTGCCCCTATTGACTTCACTTTGCTGTTCGAACAAAAAGCACACAAAAAGATATTCAGACATTCAGATATCTCTGGGAACACAGGTACATTATGTGATGTTATTTCTTTGCATCTCATGTGCTTTTCTGACAGATCAGTTAAGCTTGAGAAGCTGTGCCTTGGTTCTTTAGTATCTACCAGTGGGCTAAACTTAATGTCTGATATGTCTGATGTTAATGTAATTACAGAGGCACAAACTGAAAAGGGCAGTTTGGCCCTCTAGGCATGTTGGCCTCATAACAGCCCTATTAGATGTGCATCTAATGACATGAAAATGTGGCACTAAGCTAATGGATAGCTTGTCCTGCTGTGACAATGCATAAATACATACAGTGCTATATTCATAATACATTTAGAGTAGTGAGTGATACACATGAACACATCATGTCACACAGGCCGGCTGGAGAGAGTTTGTTTTACCTGCAACACAGATTCTGTCTTTAAAGCGTGCGGTTGCCTGGTTTCCTGAGATTTAAAGTAGGAAACTTTGAAAATGGGTAAGTTAATTATTAAAGCATTTTCCACCTTAAATTCTTCCAGTCCAAGCACATTTGCATTCCTCCCGCTTAGCTACATTGCCAAGATGTAGATGCAGCAGCTTCTGTTGATCAAAATGGAGGCACTTTGCTGCAAACAGGCTGCGGCAGACGTGTCTCACCATGTCTGTGTCCCATGTATTCACCACAAGCCATTAGCAGATATATGAACAGTATGTGGTCAGTCATGTAGGTAAAGTAGGTGCTGAATGGAGGTGTGTTACAGTAAAGTGGAAATGAGCCAACAGAGATCATATTCAAGAGAAAAGACTCACTCATTTTTAAAATAGATTAAGTTCTAATTATCTTGTAGCAATTGTTTTCCCAGAATAAGTATTTAAGAATTATTCTTGTTGGTGCTGTTGGGTTTTAAAGGTAGAAATTGCAATTAAATGATCAGTAAATGCTAAAGCTCTCATGTAGCATATGCATTAATTATCTGACTCTTTTTATAAAATTTCCACAGTTAATATGAAAAGGCAACCAGCACTTCCATTAGATCCTCCCATGTTCATTAAAACTATTCATCTATCCATTGAGCCATTTGGGGAACTTTTAGAAGTTGCTGTTTCAGACGTTCATAATTCTAAGTGTATAATGTATTGGTAATAGCTGGTGCTTAAGTGAAGCAGTCTGATTCAGAAAAGTAATATCAAAGGTTTTTGACTTTCTTTGAGTCTGCGAAGTAATATGAGATAACTCTTTGTTGCACTTACCATTTCAGAAGTTGGAAGGCATTTTCTTCTTTTCACCAATGACTTGAAAAAACCAGAGTGGGGGTGTTAAATATTTTAGCACATATCTCTTTAAAGAAAAGTTTGAAGCAATGACTGCTGATTAACCTTCATTTTCATAATAAGTACTACCTAAGCACTGTATAGTACCAGCTCCCCAGAATGCAAATGAACTCTGAGCCCTTTGGTTCATCTGAGACACACAGAGTAATGCCAAGATCCAATTCATGACTTGAGAATTAGTGGTGAAACAACACTCCCCTTCTTTTGCCTTGAAACCAAGGCAGAGAAATAACATAAACACATCCTTTCACTTTCTCATGTAAGCAGACTCGGGATACGTCAACAAAGCATGCCATTTTTATGAATTTGAATATAAATCTGCCCCACAGGAGGGGCTCAATGCTGCACACTTCATGCTGGGAAGAAAGCTAATATGAGATATGTTGTCTGAGCTTTTTTACAGGAAGTCTCTCCTTAAAGACATCTGATGGTGAATGCAGGTGGGGATGCATGGCACCCCTGCACAAACCTGCACAGGAGCACACTCCCACACAGAAAGAGAAATATTTTTTAAGACAAGTGGAAAGAAAGCATCATACCATCTGCCATGAGTTCTGATCTTTGAACGTAGGGATCTTTGAGTCAGTGCATGGTGTACAGCGCTATTGTTATTTCATCATGTTCAAAATGATTTTCACATCTTAAAAAATGAGCATGCAGTTGCCCTAGTTTGCCCAGTGCACCACATGCAATATATGTGTTTTGACAATTACAATTAACTATGAACTGTCACAGCTGGGTCCTCTGATGTCTTAACTGAGGAAAATTAAATTAGGTAACTAAATCCTCAGCTTTTACCAATGCATGCTGGGATAGTAGGCTCAAGCACTAATATGACTAGAGAGAGGTGCATGCAGACAATCAATACTAGCATTTTAATGTTATGATATGTATGTGTGTGTGTGTGTATATATATATATAGATTTTTTTATTCTGTTATCTTGTGATAATGGGATAATTTAATGCGTTATCACAGGATAACAACACTCATTTTCCCGAAATCGAGTTTTGTTTTCTAGTGATAATGCATTAATTCATCCCATTATCACAAGCTCACAAGCCAATATCCTTTGATAACGAGATGATTACTACATGATCTCGAGATAATGGAATGAAAAAGATAATAGTGACCATGACAGCTCTTGGCTTGTGTATGTTTAAACATATACCTTATTACTTTATTGCTTTATTGCTAATGCAATTACAATGAAACTCTGATGTTGTTCTCAGTTGTTGTAATGTTCTAATTGTAATGTCAGAAAAGAAAAAAAAGAGGTCCTTGCTGGTGAAAGTTTGCATCTCACTTGACTTCACTTAGACCTACTTATCACTTTTCATCATCAGCCTGCAAAGTAGCAGATCATGATGCTTTGAGCTAAATGATATGATAAACACTTGTCACACAGTGTGTGCAACAGACAAACCGAGAGAGATATGTAACAATTTTTCTGCAGAACAGGGATTCTTATTTTCCTCCTCTTCAGTAATTTGTTAAATGTCTCATCTTCAGGCGAGAATTGGCATATTGCATGTCAGTTATGCTCGGTGGCGCCTTGGCGACCCATGATTCACTGGTGAATCATTCAACATGAGCTGTGAGGCTTATTCAGCTGTTCTTGGATGCAATCTAGCATCGAGATTTGTTATTATTTCTCCTCATTAGTATACACTGTTAAGGGAACCGAAAAGAAGTATCTGAAACATCAGGAGGTCACGTCCAAGGTGTTAGTGTGGGCAGAAAAAAAAGTTGTTTACTTTTCCTAGTTAGGCTTTAAGAAAAAAATATCTCCAATTTACCAGAGGCACTATAATGATCCAGGTGCAGAGCGTGTCTGTCATTTTCCCAGTGGCTAAATATTGACTGTGCTTTATAGCAGCAGATGGGCAGAACGGTGAATGCAGGCAGGCTGGAAGGAATGAGTGAGTGTACGAGTGACATCTGGTCCTCCCTGCGCCCAGTGGACCTGGTTGCTACATCAAGCTGCCTCATTAGAACTAGCTGGGGCTTTAGGAGCATTCTGCCACTCAAGCCACTGCTCTAGTGCTCCCCATCAAATCCCTCATTTGCCACTGTGCCAAGACTGAAGGGCCATATAATGTGTTATGTCGGCAAGTTTTGCACATCCCACTGCTTTCTCTGCATTCTGCAGGGGTCACCTATTCGCACTTTGGGTGATTTCATTTTGCCAGGGGAGAATTATGATGTGCCTGCTGTCCAAAATGTCTGCATTCAACCCCAGCTCCCTGTTGGCTTTCAGCAAAGCTTTCCTGACTGGTGGGATGTGGCTTATACAACCTCAGTTTCAAGAGACACTGAAAATAAACAAACCATTCTCTCTCTCTCAACTCTCTCTTAACTCTTCAATACAGCTTGGTCAGAAGCCTTGTTGTCCCTTTTAAAAGGCAGTGGGTACCCCTTTAGCGTCATTCTTTTTTATTTTTGTCAAACGGTGCTTTGAAGTACCTTCAATGTAAATCCATCCACCCAACAAAGTACAAAGAGCAGATATGTCCCAAAAGGGATGGGGGTTAGGGTCCAGTGATCACACAGGACTTTCATTCATAAGTCTCAGGTTGGAGTTCCAGTGAAAGTGAGAGTCCACAGTATTTTTTTTTTCCTGCTGTGTCTCAGTAGGTAGAGCAAGTCATCAGCTTATCAGAAGATCTGTGGTTTAATTCCCGGCTCCTCCATTCTGCATGTCAAAGTGTCACCGGGATGGATACTGAACCCTAAAGTGCACGCAATGGCACTTTAATTGGTTTATAATTGTGTGTGTTGAACTTCCTGATGAGCAGGTTTCAGTTTGTAGAGAAGCAGCCTGCCATTAGCGTGTGAATGTATGTGTGAATGAGTGAATGCTGACTTGTGCTTTTCTTGTTCAAAGACCAGAAAAGCCCTATAAATGTGAGGCCAATTTACTATTTTCCAAAACATAGCAAAGTAGGTTGTTAAGTAAACTTCATAAACAGAAAATAAATCCTTTTGTTCCATCAAATCTTGAGGGTGGACGAGAGAATCTGGACATGTTTCAAGTAGACACATGTTTGTCCATGTTCACTGACTCACCTTTATCATTGAGTCTAAAGTTAAGACACACCAGAGCAGAGATCTCTGTTCCTGTAAGTTATCCCCATCACTTCTTTGTCATCTTTTGCAATCTTTGAACCAGACCTTCCCTGACCTCTGGTGACGCCTGGTTTGCACTACGAAACATCAACCTCTTCAAGTGTAATCCGGTATTATGTGCAACAAATTTTAATTGCTCATACCGTTCTCCACAAAAAATAGTCAAATTTGTAACATGGTGGCAAATCCAACCAATCGCTGCCAGGTTTTTTTTTTGCATCAATAAGCAGCCAAACAGATCAAATAAAATCCAACCTCGCCTTCTATGCAAATGCATCACTGTCTATAGAAATCTGTTTGCTGACGATGACTTTCAGGCTGCCTTAGTTTTAGAATCGCTCACAACAGTCAAATCTCTGCCATTTTAAGCCCTATAACCAAACTTAGAAACTTAAAAAATTAAGATAAATAATAACTTAATATATGGAAAAGTAAGCAACAGATATAAAGAGCCTGTGGCTCTGAAGCTGTTCACTGTAGGACCACTGGCACCCAGCGATGATAGGGGGACTTATATTTTCTAAAATAAACCTTTCCATACAAAAACGTTTTTGCTCTTGAACTGATTGCAATTTGATTGCAATTTATGATTATTACCAACCATAATTATTAAAAGTGTTATTACAAGTGCTTAAGACCTTTTAGCATTAGTGCAAATTATTCAAAACACAATGAAGTAAAAATTTTCATTCTAATTTTGTAGAAAAAGCTGCTCATTTTAGGCTGCATTAATCATGAAAAAGATCCTTGTCAAATTGTTTGGTTGTGAATTACTGCTATCATAAGGCATGGATCTGCTGATTCCCACTCTGAGAGGAGAGTCATCTATTTCTCTGATGGCTGTGAAGAGTGCTCATCTCAGTGCAGCCTGTGGCCCTCTCGTCTGCTGCTAGAGGCGGCTGGGCTGGGCTCCGGTTCAGCAGCTCAACTCGCCTCTCCTAAGGGCCGCAATCATCTGCAGCACCATCTACTTATCACAGAGGGCTGTTTGGATTATCACACCACGTTTAATGGCAAGCTGCCGTAAGATGAATATCGTAATACACAACACAAGCCGCGCTGCACATTCGAGTGCCGCCTTGCTGATTTCACCCCAGAAAACCCCCCTCCCTGTGGGCACCTCAATCGCAGCACACAGCTCAAATTGTCCTGGGAAAATATGGAAATAGTGATAAAACAAAAGTCAAATAACAGGATTCATATTGTGCTCTAATATTTGGACCCTTCCTCATGCAGCACAGTCTGTCTGCAGCACCACTCACCAAATTGCAGTGCTCATTTGCATGATATTCTGGTGGGTTTTAGTATTCCCAAAATCAATCTTCAATAAGCAATAAAATTCACTCACTATGTGTCTTTTTGTGTGCTCTCTGTGTAGTAAATAGAATCATCAAGCTGTGACAGAGCAGACAAGTAATTTGCACTAAGCTTCAAGCAGGCTAGAGCAATGGCGGTCATATTGGCGTTTTCTCATTTCAGTCCATTGCTTCAATCAGGAAGCTGAACTCCTGGCACAATGAAAGAGTTACTTCAAGCTGTAAAGGAGGGACACTCATAAAGCAACACCTGTGCAATATAAATCAATGTAATCCAAAAGCCTTGCAATAAATTCTACTTTTATGAAGATTATAGTTTCAGCTAGAGTGTGTCAGAGAGCTCTAACTTAATGGTCATTTTAGGTTTCGGTTCATAAATTTATAAAATGGCTGCACTTTATAATGTCCTGCAACACAAACTTTGGCCTTAAAACTAACCATCTTATGCCTATTACTACTTTATTGCAGTGACTGTCTTAGATCACATTATAATTTACTGTGAATGTATTTATTTATTCTGTTTAACGCTTGCACAGATAATTATTCAGGATAGGAAGACAGACACAAGATATAATAATTTAGAATAAGGTTAGTTTACCATAAAAGAAGATATTCATTTATTGGTTTTAACCAAAAAGCTTATATTAGATATGTTTTAAAAATAACTTTTTTTTGTAATTATCTTAATTGAGCCATCTTGTAAAGTTCATTTGCACAACAAAATTTAAGCCCGAGTGACCTGAAACACTCAGTTAACCATTGGAAGTGATTTAATGTTAGCATGAATCAGAGCCATTACTATGGTGGCCCTGAAGTGCAAATCACAACTACACATCTCAAAACACAACAACAAACAGCAAAAAAATAGAAAACATAACAACAAATCACAAAACAGCAAGTGTTCTCATTTGCCTCTCAAAATAAAGTTACAGAACAAATAATTCAATCCCTGTCTCTCCATTCCTCTTCCATCTTAACTCCTCTCTTCACCCTACATGCATCTCTTTCACCTCATATTACTTTTCTCAGCCAGACAAGAAGCAGAATTTTTTACAGCAAACTGCACACTTGACTATTAGGTGCTTGTAATGCTGAATGCAGAATTAGAAATGTAAACTTCCTCTTCTGGTGCTCTCCTTTTACCTCACTCTGGATAAGAACTAAATAGCTGATATGAATAATGCGGATGGAATAAATTTGAGGCAGTGTCAGTGGAATCAGTACCATGTGTGGGAGAAGTGATTTAAAGCATGACAATCTATTAAGCACAATGTAAAAAGAAGCATGGCTTTATTCACGCATTTGACCGCAGTCACTCTAGCATTGAAATAACTTTCTTTTCATCAACTGTTTTAAACACATGATAGAATATAGAGTTTAACACGACACTGATTTCTCACAGTAACATAGCGCTCTTATTTCCATGCTTTTATACATGATGTGTAACAATACCTGAACTCCCACAATAGCAATCCCTCCAATTTTCACTGTGCTCAATACAGAGTTCAACACGCTTGAAAGGAGTTCAACATGAAGTTCAACAAGCTCTTGAAAATGACAGAGCACTTGTCAGACAATATACACTGACACAATATTCTGTTTGTGTCTCTAATCAAAATAATCACATTGCAGTGCAGTGAGAAACAGAGGCTGTCTTTTCTTTGCAGTGTCACATTGAGATTGTTGTCCTGAAATATGACAGTAATCTTACACGCTGATACGACTTAAGGACCAATTCAGGAAGGAGGAAGAGGATTATTCACAAATGATGCCGCTACATTGAATGGTATCCACTGTAATTTTAAGGGTTTTGGAGAAAATAAGGGGGGTTATAAGGATTTGCGGTTTAAAGCCTTACTTTCTTATTTGACAGAAATAGTTCTTTCTTCCAAAGACTCTCACACAGGATGATTCAGCAGAGTAAATGTAACCTTTAGCGACAGACCAGCTTCCTTGTCTGTTTCCTTAGAATATATAGAAAAGATATTAAATTATTGATATCTTTGTGTTTGCAAAGACACACTTTGAATCCGTGATGTGTCTGCACTTTGTTTTCATGCATCTTTCTGGGTCTTGCACGTCAAGGTCCATCAGCTAACTTGAAAACAAACAAAAAAAAACAACAAAATACAAAAAAAAAACCCAACAAAAAAACCCCCCATCTCATGCTTGTCAACCTAGTGACATGGCCAGTGGCACTCCATTTAATTCAACACTGTCCCATGAGTTGCAGGCCTCACTCTATGAGCGAAGTTGCTGCCTGAATGTGCGATCTTCCAGGGTGCTAAGATGCATCTGGGCACTATATTAACAGGGAGAGGGTTACTGCCTGATGGAATATTGATAAAATGTTTTTTGTTTGCTGCACATTGCTTGGAGAGTTGATGGCTCACTGCACTAAATCATAAAGCCCACTTGGGCGTACTGTGGAGTCAATAACCAGTTCTTTTTCTATTCTGGGAAATGCACTCGGTTTCTGGGAGGTCGTCCACTGAAGCAACAATGGTGTTGAAAGACTCACAGCAACTCAGAGCACTTCTTTTCTGAGGTGCACTATGTGCTATGCTGTGCAGGCTTCTCTTTGTCTTCTGGGCATGCCTAATATGACTGTGAACTTCTAAAACACTTTGTCACACATCCATTTTACAGCATTTTGTCCTGCACTGTCTGCTTTATTCAACACTTGCTGCTTTTGGCACCATACCATGTACGTCAGGAATGTATTCTACTTCATTCTTGGCTTCTAGCACATCTCTGCACCTATATACCGGCAGGACGGTGTTGCTGCACTTGCTAAATGTAGCCCACGCTCTGACATTGGCTGTATGCTCATGCACTGAAAGACAGATAAAATATCAGAAAAAAGCTGTAGATATTTTACTGCTAAACTCAGTGATTTGACAGTTATTGTAAATGCTTGTGGTTCTCTGTGAGAGCTAGTGACATGTATCTTCGGTGTGAATGAAATGTTTTTCTCTGCGTGGTGACAGGTGGGTAGAGCACGCTGGAGCTCTGGCAGGCTGTGCACCAGCAGCAGCAGCAGCAGTGGCAGCTCCAGCATTGAAGCTGAGAGCAGGAGACGGCATGCCAGGGGAGGTAATCGTGCCAAGAGTGGTTGTATCATTACAAAGCCTCTCTTTCCACTATAAATTATACACTATGATTTGAAATCTTAACTGTGGTGTTTCCAAACTTCTTACGGGCCACTTAGGTGAAGAGCCATGCTTGTTTTAGTGGATATACATCCATTTAGAATAGAATTTATTGGCATTATGGTGAAATAAGCTCAGATGAAACTGATAAGAAAACCCTGGGGAATTCTTGAATAATTAATGGCGGTGTATGCTTGTGTTGTTCTGTGTACAGGCAGGTGTTAAGCACTCATTTGCCAAAAGACTATGCATGCTTTAGTAGGCTAATAAAAAACCCAGTGAATTTATGTGTCATTGTATTGAAGTCTACATGCATCACTAAACGTTTTTAAACCTCAGTTTGCAGATTTAAAACAACTACAAACTGTGAAGCAGACACAATGCTCACAATTGTGTAGTCTGTTTGCATAAAAACAGCCAAAGAGGGGCAACAATATCAGAGAGGTTCCTGATCGATGTGACGTCTTTGCCTGTGTGTCCTGATTGTCGAACTGAATGTTGAGACGCTATCTTGAGGGGCCGAGCAAGGGAGGGCTGCGGTGTTATTTATAGAGTACAATGAGCCTAATTGGTAAATTGGCCTTATGATTGATTCGCTATCGAGTCTGGTGTCGTCTGTCTTGACTTCGCGGTGAGGGATGTCTTGAAATAGCAGGGATGACAGCAAAGAGAAAGAGGAGCCAATACTTTCCCCTGAGTGCATGATCCTCCTATTAACAGCCCTGAGTCTCCCTGAGAGTTCAGCCCACTGTAAACAATTAGACACATCAAGGTTATGTCTCAGTCTGGCTGTCGGGGCCTGAATTGATGCTGCTTATGAAGAGGGGTTTCTATTTCAACACCCACTGAAATGGAAGCTAAGCTTTTATTAGTTTCATTTTTTTTTATTACCTTGTTTTGATCTATTACCTCATCAAATATCTGATCTAAGGCTATTTTAAAATGCAGTGCATAAAAAAAGAGCTTCAATCTACACTCAAAAAAGAAAAAAAGGGGATAGCCTCAGGGCCTGATGATCCCAACTGAAGCAGGGAGTGCAAATGAATCAGATCTATTAAAGTATGGCATAACAGTGCCCTGTTCAGATTTTCTTGTCTGGGTAATTAAGCATGTCCCACTATCCCCTCAAAGTTTCCTCTGCAGCTGGAGTCAGGTTAAATGCCCAAATGGAATAACAGCCTCTGTCTGCTGGTCATACCAATCCAATTTTTTTTCACAGAAGTGTTGTTTCAACAAATCGGGTTATACCTCTCCATGACAGAGAGCAGCCCATTACATGATTTGATAGGCACAAATAAATCATGACTTTATGCATAACAGTATTCTATCTCATGCAGAGGACTTAGCTCAGGGGCCTATCTGCTTCCTGGCTTCAGGTTTGAAATTCAATTACCTGCTGCCCTGGGTAGCCGCTTGCTGGGAGCAAATCATGGATCTGAGCTAAGGTTTAATGGATTTAAAATATAATTTAGCTCTGGCTTGGCTCCTTAGAGACAGGTCACCATTACCTATAACCACATTAGAGGTAATCAAAGATTCTCCTGAATTTGTTACCTTGGCTTCCAGCGAGCACCTTTAACATTCTATTTTTTTCTACATTGGAAGCATTCAAAGGGCATACTGAGTTATGCTCAGGCATAAATCAGGGATTTAATGTGGATTTATTGTGAAAGATGTCTAACTGGTCCAGTGTCTTTCCTTTGTGGCAATTTACAGTGAGAGCCCTATCATTGTTACTGTTTCAAGGACTGTAATTTCATCTGGCTCAGTCTAGCCAGTCTTTGTGTTTTTCTACAACGACAGGACCAACAAGCTTTTGGGTGGGGCTGAGTGACACGGCAAACGCACTCTAGCTAAAGGCTGCTCCATTGCTCTAATTGTAGATTGCAGCATATTGCATGGCCTTTCCTCCAAATGCACCTTCTTTTTCAGTAGGCAGAGCCTCTTCTTCCTCAGACACCTGTTATTAATTCTCTCCTGTTTAATCAGAGACCTGGGAGGTAGCAGACGCTCCTCGGGCTGTGAGGTTGACAAATGAATTGTCAGGTTAGAAAAATGGACTCAAACTCATCCTCTCCCGGAATTTGTGTTCACATCCGTGCATTGTTCTTCCTCAAGGATAATGGATGGCATGAGGAGGGGTATTTTAAAGGTGCAGCACAGAATTCCAATAAGTAGTTAATGTTGCAAAAAGTCACCTATAACAGCTCTCTGGCACTTTGGTGGTTTGGAAAGGCACTGATTATACAGTGGAGTCAGTATGTTGGGAAACAATGGAAGATTGGAACTCCAAAGATAAACCACCACTGTCATGAGAATGTATCTGAGAAAAAAAAAAAAAAGATGATGAAAATAAGAAACCCGAAGAAACTGTAAGAAAATTCTGTGGCATTTTTAGGCCATTCAAAGCTTCCTTCTGCATATAAACGGGACCAGCTTTAATAAGTTTTTAAATCCATTTGCTGGGCTGTCTTTCCTCCATCAGTAAAGCCACCTGGAAATGTCACTGTCTTCCATACAAATTTAATTCCTCCACTGACACATTGTGGAACAAATGAAGATAAGCAGTGCCTTACACTTCAGATGAACTACACCAAGACATTTCAATACAAGAGTGTTAAAGGTAACACATTTAATATGTAAGTACTAATAAGTACTAAAACCATAAAATTTGAAAAACTTTTTATTTTTGGCTCAATGACCAAAAAAGTGATCAACTTTAAAGTAATGTCCTGCAGTTTGACAGCCACTTATGTTGTCTCTACATCAGTGTCAATAACCCATTAATCATTCACATTTGCTATAGATATTATTAAATTCTGAGCACAATGACTATGTATGATGACAGGACATGTGATCTTACACAAGCAGGCTTAAAAAAATGTTCTTGTGGAATGCAGAAAGTTTTCTGGGGTGCAAAAGTATTTACTCAGCGTTGCGTCATCAAAAAGGAGCAGTAACCTACTAAATCCTTGAATGGCTGCTCTTTGAGTCTCAGAGACGGGAAGGCATGTTTTTCTCTTGTCAACTGGCATTCGATACAGGGCAGAGAGGAGGTGACCTTGCGCTAACAGGCGCTGTGCTGGGCCGACTCCAGTCTTAGAACTACTCCCCACTGCCTGCTAAGGCTTTAGACAAGCTTGGTGAAATAATGTTAGCTACAGTTGTGGTTTCAAATGCTTTGTTTACTTTCATCATCTTTGTGAAATGAAACTTCAAACGGATACTTCTGTATAAATGGGTTACTTTTGGCACATATTTTTTGGGGGGAAACAAAACAACACACAGCCAAGATTGACTCATCATCATGACATCACTCGCTCCCATGGTGTTTTTCTGTTATAATACAGCTTGAATCAGTTTTAACAAGCCATGGTGAGTAAAGCACCATTGGTATTTAAGGGACTTTATGCTTGAAGCAGTATATGTTCACTAATATAATCAAAAAGCCTACATTTGTTTAAAATTAACCTTTGAGGCAGATTTTCTGTGCTGTGTTTAATCTATATTTATACAATATTTGTCAAGATTCCAACAGCTGTTAAAAGATTATACTCATTTTTTACCAGTGTGAGTTATGTTTCACAGATCTGAGAGTTCAAAGCAGATGTGTACAGGGTGTACATGTTGAGTACTCTAACAGATTTATAACTGCATAAAAATGAAGCACTCTATGTTCCACCTCAGCTAACGAAAACACTAATAATTAGACGGTAAATATCTGTTTTAAGGGGGAAATATGTGGTGTTTATTGACATATTGACACAGATAAGGAGACTGACATCCACAGCTTTTATGCTTTTAACAACTGCCTGATCACTTGGCACCGCATGCAATCATGAATAAGGCAATGACCATTTAAATGGATGAATACAAGGACAGTGTGATCTGAATCCTACATGGATTATGCTGTCTCAACATCAAAACAGCTGTCCTCTAGGGACCCACTCCATTCTCTTTTATCTGGTAGCTTACTTGCTGCTGATAGAGTCTGATAATGTAATACAGCCAATAGACTGCATTGTGCTGGATATCAGTGGTTCCAGTTGTCATTCAAAGTCCTTGCTTGTACAAGCCAATGCATCGATTTTTCTGAGGAAAGATTACTGTCCAGGATTTATGCACATAATTAGCGAACATAAAACTTTAAGAGGATTTAGGTGTTTTATTTATAGAGCAGGCACAGGGAAACATTTCTGCAGCAAAACAGACAAATGAAATGTCTTGTTTCTCAGGTTGCAACCCACAGACAAAGGTAAGCGTCTCAAAATCAAAAACTGACAGGTAGCGTCTGTCTTCTACGCCCTCTCCTGTGCAGTGGTCCTGAGGAATTGGATTTTGCTCCTCGCAGCTATCAGCCTTTGATGTGACACAGTGACCGTAAGAGCCAGTCATCAGGTGTGAGAATGAACAGAAGCCTTCAGATGCTGCAAATCTTAAAGGTCTCAGCCGTTCCTCAGTGTGACTCTTTCTGTACTTCTAACGTGGCACATAAATCAAAGCCCACAACCCTCTTCCTGGAAAACTAATGCCATTATCAGTGAAACTGAAGCTGACTGGAAAAAAAACAACTAATTAATTGAATGTTTTTTTCTCTTTAATAAGCTCAAATGTTAAGTCACTTTTAAGCGTCTGGCTGCAACAAGATAACACTGCTTAATAGAAAGGAGTTTGACTTTCCTTTTTAATGAGAATAGAGGTTTGAAAACCTCATTTAACGATTTTATCCATGCACACACATATTTGATGGAAAGAAAATGTAAAAAAAAAATATGCACTGAGTAGGATGAAAAAGCGTAGGATTTTCAGTGACTTCAAAGCCAACAGTTCCAACAGAGCCATCCATACAGTGCGGAAGCAGCCCACGGTCAGGTGGTAATCAGGCTGCTTTGTGCCTGCTTCAACCCGGGTTTGTGGATAATCACGATGGGCCAGTGGGCTGGTGAATAAGGCCTGTGTGGTTGTCTATCCTCTAGCTATTTGAACATTGTAGGAGGACAGTGCCGAGGCAGAGCAGGAGAAATAATCAATGCCACGAGGCTATAAACAAATAATTATGAGGATGGAGAAACATCTGAATTTCTGAGATTTGTGGAAGTGTCTGCCAAAGGGCAAAATAAATAATGGAAAATAAATCAGTATCCCTGCTGTTAGTATCATAACTTTGTTGATGAGTAGCATAAAGTAATGCACAAATGCACAAAAGTTCAGCTATTTATCCAGTGAGGGCTTACATGGTTTTTGTACATGCAGTGGCTAATACATAAATCCTGCTCTGCATTTGGCAACCTTGAGAGAAACAGAGAACAAAGAAATGGGGACTTTTCGGTCCAACTGACAAAACAGTGAAGAGATTGGAGGCCAAGCCTCTGTAAGTGACACAATTCAAACACGCAGCTTCTAATCTATTGAACTGCCACAGAAATATATAGAATCACAGAGCTACTTCTCCAATGCCGTTCTGGAGGCCTGAGATCAAGAAAACTTAGATACATTTTGAAAAGCTGGGTGTATTGAAGCAGTTCATACCAGGCTTGTATTTAATGAGGTTACAGTCAGGTCTCGGATTTGGCTCCACATTGATGGGGTCATTTAAGCATCATAGCAGCAAGCTGGCAGGAAGGCATGTCACCCAGCAAGCTCAAATCAAGCATTTATAGCTTTTTCCCAAATAATTAAGATCTATAGCTGTTTTCTCACACAACAATATTAAAAACAAAAAATACTGACTCTTTTAAAGAGAGCTATCTGTGAAAAAAAAGACCGAAGGACACTAATAGTAGAGTAAAGTTATGATAAAAGTTAAGTGTCGCAATAGCCTTTCAAAGTATTTGCATTCAGTAATTATTTTTTTTGGTGGCTTTTGCTGACAGTGGCAGAGTCGGCCATTCTGCTAGTGAAATGGCAAACCTGTAAGCTGCAGCGATTCACTGGAAAATAAGGCATGCATGTAATCCAATTTCATTTTTTGCAGGGTTCCCTAAAGCTGCTACTGCTTCACATTCAAAGCGTTTGACTTGTGACACACAGGTTGGCTGAATGAAGCAACCACTTCATCTTGATAACTCGCAGTGAGATTTGAGCTAAGCACAACAAGCTGCAGTGTTTGTAATGGTATTAGAGTGTATCCAGTGTGACATTGACCATGGCAACACCCTCTTTTGCATCTTTTATTCAATAGTTTAAAAAATTCTGATCCACCACCTATCCAATGTCAAAAATCTTGTCCACTGTGTCTCAGATTAAGTTGGTGTACAAATGTTGGTCTGTGTGTACTATTGAAGGCTGTGTGCATTAAAGCCACCCACTCAAAAAAAGACTAGAGATAAAAATTTTTGCTTGTTAATACAAAAACGATACTGTTGCATATTAAAGTTTAATGACATCTTATAGTCTCATCTTGTCAAATATTTTCATCAGGACCCTGCTAACTGCATATAAATCAATTTAAAAGATTAGCTTTCATTTAAGTCACCAGTCATCGATCCTTCAATACAAACAGCCACTGTTCCATTTAGCTCCGAGTTAGCAGCAAGCATTGCCACAAATGGGTGCACAAGCTTTTGTGTATGTTTGTGCGTGCAGATGCAGGGAACTCACAAACACTAACACAAACACTCACATACTAGCATGACTGAATCATTGTATGAGCATGGATCATCAGAGAGGTGGGATGGGTAAGAGTGGGATTATGTTCAGGTCTGGCTGTGTGGCTCAGAGCTGTGGGTGGTTGACCCTGATAAATCTCTACAGACTGTGACGCAGCTTGGTCACATTTTGTAGCGACAAGCTCATGGTATGGGGTTCAATTTATGCGGGAAGACTGCTCCAGTTGAGAATGTAAGATGGGAGCCAAACAGGCCTGTCTCTGTGAGCAGAGGCATTAACAAGCCAGGCGCCTCTCATGTGACAGAGTCATCTCCACAATACACTGGCAGCTGATGTGTCATGTCTCTGCCCAGTGAAAATCAAAGACAGTGCGGCAAATGCAATAAACAAGCTGTGGGTGGGGGCGCCAAGAAGCGGGTTATGTGGAAATTCAAAAGCACGCTTCTGCGACTGGACACATAGGAGGAGGGCCCGTCCCTGCTGAGTTTCTGATTATTGTCTGAGCTAAACTAAATCACACAGCAAAAAAAAAAAAACAAAATACAGGAGACCGCTTCAGCTGGCTCTCATTCTCCTCAGCGTGATGGAGTACAAACTACACCACCACCCACTGTATTACTGTTGTAGCTTGAATGTATGACAAATTGTAGGGAAGCCTGACCAGAGTGGCCAGGAAACTGGTAGAAGGAAGACGTGAGAAACTTTGTGCTTGTATAACAAAAAGTGTTTTATTTTCAAAAAATGTAGCACTAGCACTAGAATTGTTGCAAATATATATACAAAAGAACAAACAAACAAATAAACAGTAAAATTTGTATTATTGCACAAACTGTGAGTCAAAGTAGTGCAACTAAGCATCACTTGAAGCGCTACATACTAAAGAGTGAACCCACTGGGCAAAGAACAACTGCTTGAATTTAGAAAAAGAAACATGATTGAATGTAACTTGAATAAAACTTTAATACATCAATACGTCTGTTAGCACGTTTGCCTAAGTTGTTTAGATAGATTTTCATATCCTATAGTGGCTGTTTAGCGATGTAATAGAGAAATCCCACGAATCCGCACTACTTCATGATCAATCTAAGCCTTTTGTTTTTATTGGTTTGCTGGAAGGATCATATAGTTTGCATTTAAATAGACTCTCACATTAGTAGGATTGAACTAAAAGCTGCCTCACTCCTGTGTGTGGGTACACTGAGTGGTAACAGTGAGCAACAGGGCAGCAATGGTGAAAATGTGACAAATGATGTGTTCTTATCAACTTTGTTATACAGGTTATTTTTTATTGCAGTTTCTCCTGCATGTAATTGGTTGTTTTTTTGTCTAAAAAATGCTATTTCAGTTTGGCACATGTCAAATGTGTAGCACAGAGTATCAGTATATAAAATTGGACACTGGCAGCAAGGTGTGTTGTGTTCTTCACATGAAGATACTGTGCAGTTTTCTGACACAGCAAGCAAATAATTTGTTTCTGAAGAGTCAGCAGCCTCAGTCTGCTGCTGATGGCAGAATTGGCTGGGTGTAATTATGTGAGATAGGTGTACAGTACAATGCAGGTGGTGTTGCTGAGTACAGCTGAAGGTAGGTGTGTTGAGTAGGATGGTCCCCGTGATCCAGATGTTAGTGATAATGATAAGAGGAGAACACCTAAGACTTCAGCAACATACCGTATTTTCCGCACTATAAGGCGCATCGGATTATAAGGCGCACCTTCAATGAATGGCCTATTTCAAAACTGTT
>JAQMCX010000001.1:18646305-18701833 GCA_029814765.1 Acanthurus leucopareius | reverse complement strand
TTATAAGGCGCACTGTCGGTTTTTGAGAAAATTAAAGGCTTTTAGGTGCGCCTTATAGTGCGGAAAATACGGTACTCAATCTCCCCCAATCGCCCATTGCTCTTCTACTGTATCACAGCTAGATTTTTACATAGATGCTTGATGCCAAGAGGCACCAGATTTGTTATATCACAGTGCTGCTTACTAGTCTGCATGTGTCGTCGACAACCCCTGCCTTAAGTTGTGGTCTATGATAAGAAATATTGTTTTCATAGATTTAATTTGATCAGAAAGTCAATTCACAGCTAACAATTTTTTTTTCAGCTGTGTTTGGGGACCTTGAGCAGTGGTCAGAGGGTCTTAGCTCAAACAGCCATCTGAGGGTGTAGTTAAGAGAGCCAATATTTGGCTTCTTCAACACAAACCCCTCAGGATTCCTCTCAGCAAATCCAAAACAATGTAGTCAATAAAAAACAAATAGGTAGAACTAACCCTCATGGTGTAAGATTCGAGGATTTGCTCTCAAATATTAAACCTACAAAGCAATTTGTCACATGTTTCTTTGGTTTGATATTGGGAGAGTGAGGGATTTACTACATGTAGGGAGCCCTAAGCTGACATTTCCTAAACATTCTTTGAATTCCTATCTACAATATGCATTTTCTAAGGTTACTTTCATGTAGCGACTCATAAACAGATTCATTACAAGTCTTGTGCAACCACCTCAAAATAGAAAACAATTCACATAAATGTCCTCCTCCAGCAAGCTAAATTCCTCTAGGGGAAAAACAATAGCCTTGATATCTTCAAACAAATGCAAGTATGCAAGCTCGGCTGAAATGTTTTCTGCCATGCTGCACTGTGCATAGGGATGTACTTTGCATATCTATTATGCGCTTTCTCTGTGAACAAGCAACCTTGTGGAACTCATCCGAAATCTGCTTTATATTTCCTTTGAAATCAATTTTCAGCCCATTGCTGTTTTCAAGTCTGCCAATGACAACTGCCTACAGGCACCCAAAACACAGTGCGGAGAACAGCCTTACTAATACTTGCATTACTTAACTCTTGGAGGAAATACTGCAGGACAACTGTTGGAACTCTCTGCAAATTAAGTTCTGCCTTACTTTCAAGAGATGCATGTGTGACTGGGTGGGAATATTTCAGGAGGTTTACCCTCCAAAGTTATTAAAGGCATGCCTTTCAATGATTGTACTCCAGTATTATTGAGCAATTACTGCTTAGTTCAGAGTGATAGCAGAAAAAGGAACAGTGCTTACCTGTCAGGCATCAGCGTAACCAGATGATAGAATGGCCATGCAGCAAAAGAGATGGAAAAAAGGAACAAAGAGAAAACAAGGTTAGTCACAAATGTCACAGAATAGTGGATTTGTGAAATTACAAAATGTAAAACACATGAAGGTAGTTTTCGTCCAAACAAATTGATCGGGGAATTCCAGCGGACAATTATGGTTTAAAATGTCAGCAATTACTTTATATTTACATTTCTCATAAAGGAGAAAAATAGGGTTGATGAAAGGAGAATATCAGTTGAAGGAAATTTCAAAGGAATAATTTGACATTTCACATAATCCTTTGTGCCAGTTAGATGAAAAGATTGACAAAACTCTCATATTTGTACAGTTAATATATAACTGGAGCCAGTAGACAGTTAGATAAGCTTAGCAAAAAAAAAACTGGTGGGAAGATTCTGTTCCAGTCTTTGTGCTAAGCTACACTAAGCTGGTTGGTTTCTTGCTGTAGCCTTGCATATGATGGCACAAAATGCAAAATTAAAATATTAACACAATTAATATTCAAAATACAAGTACAATCTGGATATCATGTACACTTTGCGTCTGTAGCATGCCTTTGCACTTTTCAAATTCAATGCAAATGAAGCTGTTTAGTGTGAAGGTTTATGAAGTAAATGAGACTTCAACAGTCCATTATGAGCAGTGATTGTAATATACTTTTAATCATAGATACACATTTACATTATGTTTGCCAAATTTTGACATTTATCAAGTATTTTAATACTTTGTGATCTTTAACGTTGGAGTTTTAACTTTGTTTATTGATTAATTGTTCAACACTACATAAGTCTGCAGTACTGGAGTATTACATAGAAAGTAGTATTGTTTCACTGTATGTTCGCTATTTTCAATAGATGCATCGATGTTTTATGCCTCCGGTTACATTTGTCTCTTGCTCATGCAGGTGTGTGTGTCTCTCTCTATATATGACTGCAAATGCATGCGTACATTACGCAGAGGAAAGATGAGTTTCACAGAAACAAGTAAAATGTATTGTGAACATTATAGACATTTATCTTTGAAATCTTTCTGCTCTTGCCCACAGCCATCACACAGTGCTTTCAGGATCAGGCAGCTGGACACAAAAGAATGTGAGAACTTAACCTCACTTGCCATGAAACAGACAAATCTTCAGGGCCACCTCAGGACAATCTCAGGACAATCCCTGCAGACTTTTTTTCTCCCTAAAAGCAATTTCTCAACCCTCTACTTGTGAATTAATGCAAGACTCGTGCCCTGTGGTCTCCTATGTTCTTCTACGCCTGTGTCTTTCTGCTCTTGCCCACAGCCATCAGCCCCAGGGCCTCGGTGAGGAGTGCCCTACGCCCTTGGCCTCCAGCTTCCTGCAGCATGACTGTGCGGCTTGGTACCGAGGCCTCGCCCAAGGCAACATATAAAATCAACGTGGGAACAGTGAGGTGGCGTTGGGATTATCAGATGAAGTTAGAGAAAATCCAAATGA
This sequence comes from Acanthurus leucopareius, assembly GCA_029814765.1. Taxonomy (NCBI): domain Eukaryota; kingdom Metazoa; phylum Chordata; class Actinopteri; order Acanthuriformes; family Acanthuridae; genus Acanthurus; species Acanthurus leucopareius. Next base: position 18,699,076 of record JAQMCX010000001.1, on the reverse strand, counting down.
TTGAGAAGTCAATTCAATCTGTCTGAGTGCTCATTCTCATCCATGCAAAAACTGTGTAAACACTGTATATCGAATACTATCAGTTCAACAGGAAAGAAATAAATCTAGAGCATTGTTTCAGCACAGCTTTCATGTCTTCATCCTATTTAGTCTCGACAGCCTGTGTTGCTGTTTCATAATAAATTGCTGGTGATTTAATTAATTATACAGTGGTATTAAATAAAACATTAGGGAAATTATATTTTATTGAATTAAGTGTTCACCTTGCCAATTAATCTACATTTAATATGGCCTTCCCTGTTTAAATTATGAAAATCACTGGTGGTGGCTGCACTATAAACCTCTCACGCATACATATCCTTTCCTGAATTATTATGCAGATGACAGTGGCTGCTTCTATAATTAACCTCTTTTATTAGTATCTTTGAAATAGGACCATCACTTCAAGTTTTTGGCAAGGGTATACAGAGAGGGCTTTCAGCAACACAAAGCAAAGCTGGAGGGTAAAAACTATATTAAGAATGTTCTCAGGCAAGAACATTGTCTAATGCTATTAAAGTAACACTGCTGAGAAAATAGCTTGGGTGCTGTTGCTCATTAGAGTTGCCTTTAATAACTCGGTGTATGTGTTCATAAGCATCATGTTCACACTGTTATTGTAATGTCAAATGTCAAATCTGGTTTGTCACTTTTATTTTTCTGGTTCAGGTGTGTTATAAACCTTGCTTCCACAGTGGTTGGGTGGCCAAAGTAAATTGTAAAACAGTGAAAAAAAGAAACCCATTATTAAAAAAAAAAGTTGTTTTGTTAGTGCATTGTTTTTTTCCAGTAGCGAGACGATGGGAGTGTGATTTAAGCTTTGTTGGATAACTCATCATTCTCCCTAATAAGATTTATGAGAAAATTATGTCATCATGAATGTCCTCTGTTAACCACACCTTGCAGTTACAAAGGCAGGAAAGACTTATTCATAATCATTTCTAGACTGTGTTCTCATACTTAATGCTATTGCCTACAGAAATTTGATCTCCAATTACATAATTAAAAGTCTATCATGGATTTGCCTTTACAGGGGCTTTTCAACACCTAAGTCCTTCATACTATATTTCAGGAATTTTGTAATATGTGGAAGTTCTGCAAGAAAAAAGTACCTTATAGCTTGCATGAGAATCACATGTGACCTATGCTTACAAACTGCAAATCATGGTATGGCCGCAAAAGCTTGCAAACATAATTTCATTTCTAATTGATAATGAAACAAAGCAGCCCATAAATATTTTATTATTATCCCCAATTAATGGAGTTCATCTTAAAATTTTAAATTGATAGATATTAGCATTGTAGTAATGGATTTTCTGTCTTACACAAACAAATCAGAACTGGCTCAAATAGTATTTGCAAATACTTATTAATGTTTGCTCTGACCTACTGGGAGCTGTGCAGGTGGGACTGACAATTCAGATGGTGTCAGATAAGCTGTCGATCACAGAGCTGTGCACTAAATTGAAATGCAAAGCTGTATGGCAGAATAATACGCGGCCATGTTACTGTGAGGCATTTGGAATAAAGGTGTCCATCAAATTGCAAATGTTATGCTACACAGCAAATTTCCACCTGTAGAACAGGAGGGAAATTACCATAATAGCCTATAGTGATGTATGCAGGTTTAATAGAAGGATGGTACACTATAATGATTTAAATACAAAGATTCACATGCTTGAGGTTTTTTTGCATAATTGTTTTGTACAACAACACCTTCGACAAGAAAAATGTATTTAGACTGATGTTCTCATTGTTCCCCCAGCTCTCTGACACCATTACCCTTTTGCAAAATATTGACACCCTTAACTTTTTTTGGTGAGGTTCATTTCACAGTACTGCTCCTGGTGTTGTTCAAGATAGCTGTAATTCTGTCAATAAGCTCGAGTGCTTGTTTGTAGCAGTGACACTTTTGCTCAGAGGTGCAGAAATAAATTTGAGAACTGGAGAAAGAAAAGCTGCCAGTGGAATATGCTGTGTATATATATATATTTATAACTCATGAAATGTGTTTTAAATGACTTTTACAACATTAAAACAATTTACCAATAGAAGGACGGATGGAAAAGAAGAGTCCTATTCATTTTTATGCAATATTATTTGATTTCAAGTACAAGAATCATATCTTTTAATGCCACTTTAGTGGCATCTTTTAATGCCACATTTATTGACAATCTTAATTTCCCATCATTTTTACTGTTCACATGCATTAACTGCTAATATCAATGCTAACTTGCTTCAACTAATTCTGATTTTATCAGACACTGAAGGCAGCGTGGTGTTAACTAATGAAGTGAAAACTCAGTTGTGGTTAATGCTTAACATAATCTGGCAATCACATTGCAATGCTAAAAGGTAAAATTGGCTGTGAGAGTGGATTGATATAATCAGTGTGTCTCACTGTTGGTCCCGCAGGTTAAAAACACAGGAAGACTCTTGTTGCACCTGCTGGAAAATGAAAGTGTGATCTCATGTTTAACGCATGTGTTGTCAGCCAGCCTGGCTGATCAGACCTCTGTTCAGGTTGAAAAGGCCTTTTTCACAGCTGACACTGTGACTTGTCACAGCAGGAAAACCCCAAGTGTAACTGATAACATTAACAATAGCTGTGTTCCATTTAGGTGTCCCAGTAAAACGACACAGTGAGCCATCATGTACAACAGCCTGAATCCTGCAGACCAAAATGGAATGCAGCCTATTGGAAATAACTGCACATGTGCTTTTCCTGCTTTGAGATGTCATAACAGTCTATGACAGGGTAATCGGGGGATTCTGTAAAGTTGTGTCACTTTGTTTATGATTACACTTGGTTGAGTTATAGGTTGTGGTCTTAGTACAAGGCCCTTGGCTCTCTTCCTCCCCTGCACATATTTATTGTGCTCAGTAACTTACAACATACTCCTGTACTGTACTTAAATACACTTTCCTTTTGCTCTATATTAGTATTTCCATTTAATGCTACTTTATACATCTAATCCATTACTGTTCAGAGGGAAATATTGTTCTTTTAACACCCCTACATTTATTTTACAGCTATAGCAGCAACTCAAGATTTTATACGTGTTACATAATAAAACACATGATTAATATAAAATGTAATGTTCTGTTATCAGCCCACTCAACAATTTACAAAGTAGGGACGCATTGATCTGAACTCATAAACAATACAGTATTTAAAAAAAAAATAGACATTAAACAGAAACTGTATATAATGTGAACAGATCACCTCTGCCTGATATTTGATTCTCCTAATAAGGTCAGGGCTGTTACCTGTTCAACTGAGTGGATGAATATGAAGTAGTTAAAATGATCGCAGTCTTCCCCAGCTAATGGTTAACACACTGTATTTATATATTTCTTTTGGTCTTTTGGCTACCCAAGGCACTTTTGCAAAAAGGGTAAGCATCCACTCAGTCACACACACGTTCATATATAAATTACAGGGCTTTTTCACAAGTGTGTGAGTGCCATTCTGCTCATCAGAAAGAGGCAGACGCAGTCACACACCAATGGAAGAGCAATCGGGAGCAATTTGGGGTGAGCATCTTGCCCAAGGACACATTGACATGCAGACTGGAGGAGCTGAGGATCAAAACCACCGATAAGTGGACGACACACTCCACCTACTGAGCCACAGCCGCCCCGAGCTACAACACTAAATGCTACTCACACGATAATTTGTACAAGTATAAGAAACACTCTGACCCTACAGAGTACTTTCACTTTGGATACATTTAATTACTTCCTCACTTCAACTTAAGTACAATTATCACTGCAGGACTTTTACACGTTGACTGTTTCTATCTCCATTTTATTTTCAGTAAAATATCTTTATTGATGTCTTTGACCATGATTTTTTAATTGCTGGAGGATATTAATCCAACTAGTCTATAGATGCTAATAATTTAATGCACCCATGTTAGGGGCTGTTGGCAGTATGGGGGCTTTAAAAAACATATTGTTTCTGTTAGCTATGCCAAAGAGTGAGAACATAGCTCTGTATGACTTTTTGTTCTTTCATATAAAGACGATCTCATCCCAGGTTCTCAAAAAGCGAGGCAGCTTTGTCATGCTCCTTATTGGCCCCTTGTGACAACATGTCCTTCCATCGTCATCTCCCATCTTCTATTTGTGGCTATGACAACATGGTAAAAGTGTCAAGTTTTGCTTGTCACACTGTAGCTTTTCACAATATTGATTCCATTTGCCAGTGGATCACAGCTTTTATATAGGCCCCCATTTTTACAGCTGTACTGTTTTCTGCAGGAAAGCCCACAAATTTAACTGGGGAGGGCAGAAGTGAAGCTCATTACGTGAAAGTTGCCAGGCTCCAGATCAGTCAGCAAAAATAATTAGGTGTTATATTACTGGGTGTCATATCTTGTGAGGGACTGAAGCCATCCAGTTGGGATCGATTGCACTCACTTTGTGTGGGGAAAAAGTAATAAACATAATTACGCTTTTTGCTGCTTTCTGAATCCAAGCCACACCGTGTGACTGAATGGGCTGTGTGTGTGCACTCAAGCAGAACGCCTTGCCAATTACTGCAAATCATAGTCAGCTGGTTTTCTACCTCCTTCAGCCGGATTTAAAACTTCCCTCCCTGCCTCTGTTTAGCATCATTGAGCACGGCCCATTCAACACTTCCATCTAATGTCATGCTCATTAAAATATAAATCGGTTTAATGATTACTACCTGCAACTTTGTAACTGGACCCACTGATAATGATTTGATGAGAGGCAGAGAAGATTAAAGGACAATGTAGTCAGTTATCGCAACTGATACAACTATATAGTAGTTAACACCACAACTTTTTCTGAGGCATTGCGGTATGTACTTTGCACTAATGAAAACTGATGAGCAGTTCAAGCCTCATCCCTCTCTCCTATTCCCTTGTTTGAAGCTGTTTAATATAAGCTGCCTGTAGAAACCCCAGGGCCTTACAAATACTCAGCTAACTTAAGTGATAGAGCTGTCAATCCCTGTTTATTCCCATTAGCATAAGAAAGAAAAGAGTTCTTAACGTTCTCTCAGTCTGGTGTCATTGCAGGCAGGTCAGGCTTCATGTTTGAATTTGGTATCAACACACATATACACTTGTTTGTTGTGTGACACACCGTGTGCCCACCTCATGATTTCCCCCATTTTGTGCCTGCATTTGTTACTGAATTGATTTTTTTCATGCAGTTAAAATTTCAAAGCAATTCACTCTTTGCACCGATATAAATTTTACCTGCAGAGCAACAGATGAGCAGATTGTAATTTAAAGCTATGTGCATTTAAAAAAAAAAAAAAAAAAAAACCCTAGAAAGAAAAGGATGCTGGGGAGTTCAGGAGTTTGATTTCCCCAGTGAACCCGTGTCCTTGCTATAAACTCCATAAAGTTGCCACAAAAGTACATATAACACCAAGGATTAGCTGTCAATTTCATACCAATGAATTTCTCCCAAATGTGACAGACAGCTAAAGGAAATATATTCCTATCAACAATGACAACAGAGTGTTAAGTAGCCACAGCAAATCCAGTTTTCCGGCGGTGATTCACTGTTCTTAAGAACGATTGGGAGCTATTTTTCAATGCCATGCTTCTGCTCTGGTGTCAAGCACATGGAAACACAGCTTTAGATCAGAGGACAGCGAGTCTGAGCCTTCAGACATCCTCCCACTCTCATGCAGGCAGCAAACATGTGATGCAGACGTGTTGATCCCTGTCACAGGCGGAAGATCCCGATATATTAAAACCTGATTGATTTCAATATCCTGCCACACACAGAGCTTGACATTTATGCTGAATTAAAAAGTAGGACTTTAATTAATTCACATACCGGCTCAGCTTAAAATGACTCCCCTTCCATCTTAAACACATTGAATTTAATCGAGCATGACTCATTGGAAATGTGAAATGGATGTTTGGTTCAAATAAGCATTCTTAAAGGGAACAATAAATCTGCCTAATGGACTTTAATACAACTGCCAGGCTTCTAATGTCTTATTTTTGCCAATGTGCTTGGTAAGAAAGTGGTTTTAGGCGCCTGTAACACACTGAGCTCTGCAACAACTAAATCTGAAATGGATTTAAAAAATTAAAGCTGCAAATGAAGTTGACGGTAATCCATTGCAATCACTGGGAAAAAAATCACAGTATAATAGACTTTGAATACTTATTTATTTTAACCGGTTTAACATCAATTTCGGATTAAGGCATTTTATATCTCAATAGATCTATGTTTGTTTAAGGTTTTGAACTCTTTACAAAAGACTTGTTTTAAATGCTGATTACTATCCCAATGGAAATAACATGCGATCTGTATCTAAATATACATATGGATATAAAAAGATTTTAAAGAAAATGTTTATTGGTTTCCGTCAAAATCCAATCATTTGCCTCACTTAGTTCTAGTAACATTATTTAACAAAATCCAAAGATGTTTAAGTCTGGTTTTACTAATAAAAGCTTTCTCATGTATTTTTAATTGAATGTCTTGTATCTATTTTGAAGCTACAGCTGTCATCGTCCTTGTGTACAGTTACCATGGTTATCGTTCTCATATGGTGAGAGCAGCGGAGAACACACAGTTCATTTGTTCACACATACACAGTGTCCATGTCACTCTGTTCTGCAGAAATACGTCAGACTGACTCTCCTCTGTGAATCCAGTTGTTATTTTAAACTCGGCTTAAATAGATCTGCTCTCTGCCTCTGCATCTCTCTGTCCATCTGTCTCTCTTCTGTCTGTCTGTCTGTCCTTCCTTCACCTGTATTACTACAGCTACCTGTGCCTGCAAGTGCACAGCACTAAAAACTCTAAAGGCTGGATTCTCTCATTGTCTAAAATACTGTTTAGTGACAAGGTGAAGAGAAGAAGCTAAAATGTCAGATAATGTAGGAAGAACCAGAGGGAGTTTCCAGGGTTTTTCTCACCACAATATAGATACTGTCCGCTGCATATTGATTTTCTATTTTTGGAGCTGCGCATTTCAGAGCTCTCATTGTCTTGCTTTGCTAGAAAGGAACTGCAATAGATAATAAGCTGAAACTCAGCAAGCAGGGTGGAGGTGTTACCAACTGGATGTAGCACACTCGTTAGCTTGTGGCATTAGCCTGCACTATAGCCTTATTTGAGACCAAATGAAAAATTATCTCCACCTTCTTCAGCTTGTAATGTAAAATGGGTAAGCCATGCTGATTCCACGATGACCTTGTCCACACTATTTGCTGTTATTGTTATTATTATTTTTTTTAATGTAGTACACACATAAGGCAAAAAAGTAAGCCTCCAATTTTCCATTTTTAATTTTGTTTTCTGGTTTCCTATTTGATCATGTGAGTTTTTATGAGCACAGCAGAGGCCTAGAATCAGACTCTACTGGTTCGTATAATGTCAAGTGTGTGTTCTGGTGTCTGAACTGATCTTAACCTTTGTAAACTGTAACATTTTGTTACACTTTATGAAGGTTTATTTCTATTTTGCTTTGGTTTTGTTTTTGTCACAGAAAAATAAAATAAAAAATAAAATCTCAACAACAGTTTTTTCTTTTTTTTCTTTTTTCTTTTTTGGTTACAGTTTCTTGTTGGCAGAGCGAACACTGGCCTCAGAGACGAACAGCAGAGGGCTGTCTGAACTAAGTACTCACTCTACCAAGGGGGAATAACCAGTAATAAGAAACATGGCAAACTACATAAATAAATAAATAAATAGACAACAACAATAAGCCACAAACCCTTTCCACAGATAAAGATCAGGCCTGTGCACATTCAAGGTTGGTACTCAGTTTAGAAAGAAGGCCAACAATGCTTTTGTGACCGTGAGAGGAACCTTGAGATTGTCTCCCACTCAAGCTTTGAATGAAGTCTTTGGTGCCGTTGAGGACCAAAAACACCATTGTAATAACTAAATATATAACTAAATAAATTGCTCCACAAAAAATAAAATAATAGACAAACATGAATAAAAACTGAAATTACCAAAAATTTGGGAGTTTACTATAAAATAAATATATGTGATGAAAAAACACATTAAATGTATTTATTTTTTTTTATCAATTGCTTATTTTTTATTTGATTTTTCTCTGTTTACATTTATTTATTCTATGTATTTGATCCATTTATTTATATCCTTATCTTTTTCCCCTGTTCATGTAATTCCCTGTTTTCATTTCTATTTATTTCCATATTTTTTCACTCATACATCAATGAGGGGGTGTACCTTAAAGGTGTCATTGAGCAGTCATTGGTTAATCTCTACCAGAGTTCACAGATCCATACTCACTGCCAAACACATTCCACTTCTGTCAGAACACAGATTTACTCAAACAACCGAGTGTTCATCACATCGCTCCTGTTTTATATCTTCTCGTTCCTTGATCCTCACATGAACTTGCATGCCCTCCCAAAACTCTTATTTTTGCTGTGAGGTATGAGGAGCGAGCGGAGAGCTCTGAAAGGCTTCTGGGGGAGGATCCATAAGAGGAACCTTCACAGGCCTCCTAACAGGCTGACACACCCCTGATGTGAATATTGTTATTGATTGGACACTGCAGCTGATCAGGCTGATCTGATGTATCACAACATAACTGAAGTTTCATTGGAAAGTTACAAAATGTAATCACAGCTGGAAAAAGGGGTCACAGGGGTGTGTCTAGGTTTCATACATCATACTGGAATGTTACTAATTAAAACTGATATGAAACATAGTAAATTGATTTCAATCCATCATTATATATGCTTGTGTGCATACACACATGATTCATGCCACCTCTGTAAGAGTCAGCACTCCACTCGAGCCCCCACTGTAAAAAAAAGTCTGGACATGTCCCTGGATGTCATTATAGTTACATCTCCCCCAATAAAAAAACAAGATGGAAATTATTGCTCCCCATAATTTGTAACTGATATGACTTTAGAATTTCCTCCACTGTAAAAAAGGCTGTTTACATTTTATTACAATTACATTTATTTTTTATTTTTATTCTTCTGTGCACATTTATTAACAGAACCTGTACATTAATTTGATAAGTGAGACTTTTCTACATTTCTTTTATTATTATTGTATTTTTTCATTTATTATTTAATCATTTAGGTGATTTTGATATTTACTTGCAGGTTTAAACCTTTGAAAAATAATTTGTGGCATTAAATTACCTAGTGTCAGTCCCATGGAGCACATTGACTGATCTAGTTCATCCCGGGTAGGACTGCACTGTGGATACATTTTAATTTAGCCACCACTTTATCTATCTTATCTTTGAGAAGACACTGCATGTACTTGCTAATGACAAAGCATTGCAGAAGAAGTTTTTACAAGTTTCACAGCAAGTAAAATCAGCAAGAAAATAATAGATAAGAGCCTCTTTAAGTTAAGGGAGGAGATAAAAATGTACTCCAAACAAAAATTTACAACGATTAAGGATTATATTTAATCTGACTGGAATCTGTATTTGGTCATATTGCATATGTCGTACCATTCAGCACTCTGTGCAGGCATCCCTTTACTTTCATTAATGCCGTTATCCGGCTAGCCTCTCTCCTAAAAAGCTTATAGGTGCATATATTCATTTTCCTTCCACCCCAACATGAATCCTCTTGAAAGTCTTCTTCTTCTTCTTCTTCTTCTTCTTCTTATTATTATTATTATTATTGTCATCATCATTATTGTTGTTGTTATATAAAGCAGGAGAGCCAGTAAAAGAGCAGTCAGTTAAAAAAATGGGTAAAGTAAGGAGAAGCTCCCTGAATTTTAAAAATAAAAGTATGTTGAGATTTAAAAGAGGTCACTGACTCAGCTGATCTGATTTCTTCAGACAGCACAATTATAGTTTCAGGATCTCAGGCTACGTACCGGTTCCTATATGACTAAGAGGTCATTTACATTACAGGGAGAGGGGCCTCGGAAAACCCTATAAGTCAATGGTGGGATCTAAATCATCAATTCAGAAACACACAGGGAGGCAGCCTGAGGAAGCTGAGAGGCAGGTGTGATGTGGTCACTTCTCTTGGATCGTGTTGAAAGCCTGGCAGCTGAGTTTTTTTAAGGTCTGCAGCCAATGAAAAGCTTTTTGATGAGGCAGGTGAAGAGATTGTTGAAACATCTGATGCATGAGGAGATGAAGGTGTTTAAAATGTCCTCTGTGTTTTTGAAAGATAAAATAGATCCTATTCTGGAAACATTTCTAAGATAATTACAAACATATGAGAACATGTAATCTACCTTGTAGCTTGGTCCAGCATGGCACTACTGCTCTCTGGCAAAATGAAAGAAAGCTTTGCTAAAAGACTGGATGGTTGCAAATTATAAGGAGCTGAGGAGAGAAAATCTATATGCAAAATGTAAAGATAAAAATAACAGCACGCAAGTACTTAATTCTCACAACTTGGCAGTAATATCGAAAATCTGACCAGATTTCTATAAGTACTGTACGGCTAAAGATGCATTTTTACTTTCCAGAGGAAAACAGCATATCTTACAATAAGAGTCAGCAAAATTAAAAGTTCTCTTTATTATGGACATTAGTAAATACACAGTAATATATCACTGTGACATTGATAGTAAGCCACTAAGGCAAACCACAGTCAGTTCAGCCCATATAGACGCAAGAATGCACCTGGTGTAATAATACGCTCAACATCTTCTTTTCCCGGCACAGCATCTGGTACAGATGCTTCTGTTAAGGACAAGTAGTAAGTTGCCAGGGGTGCAATAAGGTCCAGCAGACCGTGATAAAGTTTGTCTGAATTAAATGAGTTGCATCAAACAAGCAATGCTGAACTATAAAGAAGCACTTTAACAACACGCAGTGTAAAAATGACCACAGTAGACAAACAAGACAACAATTCATGGCCATGTGGTGGAATTACTGATATTGCTTATGTTTTCTTCTTCTTCTTCTCCTATTTTATTTGAAATGCCTGTCATAAAATAAACACAGCTTCTGGCTATGCCTCGTAAACCTCCCCTACAGTGACAGTGGACCTTTTGACAGAAATGCCCAATCAAAGCAGCAATGGGTCAATGTGGAGATGTTCTGGGAGTGTGAGTTATAGCTGGGTTCACAGTGTTATTTTAATGGGGCTCACAGCAGTGGCTGTAAAACCTCTGGCAGCCCAGAACAGTTCATGTGTATCTCCTAGTTGACACAAGCCTAATATAAGCTCTGTGGCATGGAGGCTATCTGTGTAGCATACAGTGACATAATGTCACTAGCAGAAGTGAGACAAACAGAAGAAGGGATTATTTTCTGTGATGAAGTAGAGGTGCAAGATTGTAGTTTACATAAATTCTAGTTTTCAAAAAATTCTCAAACTGTGACAGCGATTATGATGAGATTTTCAAGTGTTCCACATGCAGCGGAAAGAAGTCACATAACAAAAGGACTGTGCAGTTTAACTGAAGAAAAAGGCACACCATTTGGAGTTTGATAAATCAACTCCCTTTCCCAGAGCTCCTCTCACACCCACAACTTGCCAGTATGAATTATACTTGACATTTCTCCCCACATAATTTGTCTCCAGATGGCACCCTGCCCAACACTTTGGGAGCTAACAAATTTAAAAAAACACCCCAACAAATACTTTTTTCTGTTGAGTAGAATTGAAAAAGAATAAAGTGGGGTTTCTATAATTAGTTTTCCCTGACCCCCAAAACAACAGGCTATTATCCTCCGACAGTTTGCACCCATGCAACCTCCTCACAGTTTAGAGAGTAATCACTGGCCACTGCTCAAAACCCCTCTCAGAAAAAGCTCTCAGTATTCACGGACAGTCTACCAAACATCTTCATCATGAGATAATGTGCATCATGTTTATTCCGCCCAGCGTTCAACCCCGTTTGATTATAAATTTATCACTATCATGTTCCTGCACAGCTTCTTTTAGCGGCCTCATTTTATCCTTGTAAAAGCGACACTGAACTGGTTTCCAAGTTAACAGGAAACACAGACAGCCTGTAGCTAACCATACATGCAGCACTGAGCATAACCATGATTTTATGCTCACATACATTACCAACATCAATTAAAATCAATGACATGCTTTGACCTAAATGCACACACACACACACACATGCATAGACACAGATTTATTTTTACAAAACATCTAAAGAACAATGGCTGCCTTCATCTCCTCATCTACAAAAACATCTTTCAGTCCTGTCAGCTCGCCCATCACATGAATATCATGAAAACCAGTCATTCTTGTGCGCCCGTCTTCATGCTCATAAAGTACTTTCTTACAATACAGACAGGCTCTAATTACCACATACTGCGAATCCTTCAGCAGACATTGCTGCATTACAATAAGATGGAGTACACACAGTAATAGGGAGTTGTAGATGTGTGTCAATCTATTCGATAGCTGCTACAGAATGGTAAATGTGGGGGCAGGGGGATGCACTCTTGTTTCATTTGACATGCAAATCAAATAAGAAGTAATAGCTGTCGACACTGAATTCACAGGGGATAACATCGACAACTCCATGATGGTAATAGAACCAATATCTGAACATACGCTGCTATTAGGCTGCAGACAAAACTGTAATTTGATGTGATTTCCCACATGGTTCTTCCACTTATATCTCTCATCGAAGAAAATATATCAGGATCATTAATATGGGTCATGTGTGGGGTGGCATGTCTCCCTGATGGTGGTGTTGGCTGCACTTGTGACTCTCCAGGTCAAAGTTTACGAAACACACAGTGAAATTAAAATAATCAATCAAATAATAAGGTTAACATCCAATTCACTGCAGATGGAAATAAATGTAAAAATGTAGTTACTATTAGATGTAGTGTGTAAATTACACAGCAATGAACTGAAAAAATTATTACAAAAACTATCATAACACTGCAACTTTGTGTTCACCTTTTATTCACACCTCAATATCACAAGGCCACCCAATGGTGCTCAGGTGCAGGAGCACATGTAAACACAGAGAGAGTCCCTGAAACCATAGAAAGTGTCTCACTGCTAGCAGGATGGCAGAGGAAACATTTAAAGCAGAGAGGGAAAATGGCTGATGTTTGCACTGTATATGAGGAATTAATGATTCATGGACAAATAAATCACACATTCTTTATTCATAAAGCACATGCTTATTACACTGCAGGACTTGTCTCGCAGGACAATCCAATATACACTATGACCTTACAGGATTCCAAATGTTTAATGCCATCTTGGGACTTTCTAGAAAATACAAATTTGTGCAAACAGGAGGGGAGATTGAATGAAAGTGAGGAGAGGTGAGCAAGGAGTAACAACCAGGGCTGAGTTACCGCATAAGACATCAGTGTCAAACCTGTCTGGACACCCCTTTACATCTCAGTTTCTTTTTCAAAGAAATACATTTTTTAGCAAAATGCATATCTCCAATCTTTTTGGAAAAAATGGCCTATTTGATGTTTTTTTAATAGTATAAGGGATACAATCTAGATGCCATAGATAACACAGTTAACAATTTTGACTTAGTCAAAATTGTGTTATGTGATCAGTCATGGAGCCTTACCTGATCAGTAGGTCTACTTGCTGAAACTGCAATTAGCAATCAGCGCTTGGCCCCAAAAGTCATGATTAATCTGCCTTTAACATTCACAAACTCTGATTTGCTTGAAAAAGACATTTATTTACCAAGTTAGATGTAAAAATCCCCACTGATCATGCCTGACCATCCACTCTCTTCTCCTACTTCACACCTCTACTGTCCCCACTTTCCATGTCCATGTCAGCCCTTAGAGTCAGATTTCTGTTTGGAGTTGCTATAAATTATTTGGTACTGTAATCTCTGTTATCAAACTTGCCTTCACGGGTCTTGAAGGTTATGCTCAGTCCCAGTTTGGTTGTGTTTGCTGAGAGGATGCTAAGCAAAGAGCCTTTGCCTGTTGTGGGCACACCAACAGTCACCCCATGACTGAGTTTCATGAGCTGCAGTGTGCGGTTTCTCTACCGATATGTTGCACCTGTCTGACAAAGTTCCCCTTTAAAGTGTATGTGCTACAAATGGTTTAAGATTTTCCTGAACCAATGGACCATCACTTCACTCTCCCTCTCTGTGTTCACACTTTCTCTAAGACCTCACTAGGGAGCTCTCATATGGCTGCTAATATAAAGTTAGAGACACAAGGATGAAAGGCACAGGCTGTTTAGCCTCTGAAAGCCCTGTTTAAGCAGATGAACTGATGTCACTTAAAGCAACACTGGAAGATTCAGTGTAAGGACACTCTGTCACTAACACTTGTGGGTAATTTATGCAAAGTACACAGCTGCCCAGGTTCATTAAACTTCCATGTCATAAAACGAAGTAACTGGAGCAGCACCATATAGCAATCTGAAGCTGCAGTTATAATAAAAAAAAAAAAACAACAACAACCCATGCTATCAATCTGCAGATCCAGTGCTCTGAATTATTCGTGCAGTGCCTAGTTAAGTGATTAGAAAATTATTTCCTCATTAAATCAATGGAATGTTTTACTCTAATTAAAATTGACATTTGATTGAGAAGATCATAAACTACCACAATTTGGAGATGCATGTTTTTCAATTTGTGAAAATTTATTTGAAAGCACGAGAACCAATTCTGACAGCTTCCCCACTGAGAGTCTTCTTTATAGCAATAATTAAAGGATAAATGCACACAGCAAATATTACGTGGGGCTCTGCCATAAATCACCAGCGAGAATGTCTATTCTAGACCGTGAAATAATCAGCAGATTGGCGGGTAAAATATAGCCTCATCAATGCATTCAAAGCAGCTTTTCTTGAAGTCACCTTAGGGTTACTGTATATGTAACCAGCTGTGAATCCCCAGGCTCATATTTGCTAATCAAGAGAGAAAAATAAGTTTGTCTTTTTAGTTGTGGATAATTTGATTAATGGCCACCCTTCCCAGTGTGCCTATTCATGGTGCATGTCAACCTGGAGGGGATTCTTGCTTGTCTCCTAACACGTTGCTTGGAAGTTGTAGGTTTGTGCTAAACTGATATTTACATTAGCATACTAACAAGAACCATTACTGTGTGTATAAGTCCTGTGCTTGTGGACAGTCCCAAACAGTGAGGCAGGACAGGCTTTTCTGCTGAATCCTGGAGATGAGGGTAATGAATTGCGTTCTGCATATGGTGCATTGATAAACTCAATTCACGCTATTAATCAGCAGCAGAGGGAAATGGTAGAGTCTTGGGAATGCTCTGACTGACAGGCTAATTTAGTGAGAGGAACAGCGTCTCTTGCTGTGAATATGGTTCTGCTTACATCGGCTGATTAAAGGTGGCCGCTGCGCAGAGTAGAGTTTGTGTGGCAGGATCGGTTTTGGTAGGATGATGTTTCTGTGGTAGGATCAGGTTTGCGTGGTAGAGTGAGGGAGAGGAAAGGAGACGAAAGGGCAACTGCGCGGTCAAAGGCTTTTCAAAGACATTGGCCAGAGGCTGGTGCATGCTGGCTGGCTTGCAAGCTGCAAAGATGTCAGCATTGGAATTGTTTGGATGGTAAGGGTTATTGCTTATGATTGCTAACATAAAAGCTGATCGTGCTGTGTGATTATCGTACTCCGAGTCTTATCCTCCTCTTACAGCAGCAAAGCCGAGATGGCATTAGACATCAGCCTTGCCCACGGTCTCAAAATATCTTAATGCATTGCCCCCCCCCCTTTAAATTTCTTCCGAGGGCAAGTCTTCTTTTCTATTACCATCTCATCTAGCCTTACACATTGAATTTTCTCACTTTACATTTGTGTGCCAAGCAGCGCTTCTGCTTGAATAGCAGAATAATCCAATCAGCTGAGAGCGCCTCAGACCCAAGACATCTGACCTCTGCTGAGGATGGGATCTTGTCAAAAAGCTTCTTATTTCAGATAATAATTCTCCTGCTTTGTTTGTACAGCCTCATTTCTGCTCGGTGCTACAAGCCAATTTGTTGTTGTTATTTCAGTCCCAATGTGTAAGACGTAAGGAAATCTCATTGGCATTTTTTAATGAATGAGGGATTATATTAAAAAAAATTGTTTAGGAGTAGAGAATGCTCGTATACTTTGACCAATCTGAGAAAAAAAGCAATCATCACTTTTTACCTTTACACTGAATCTGCATGGATTTAGGTCCTTCCAACAGTTCTCAGTGAGAAGTGTTCATCCTGCTTTAATGTAATCCTTTATATGAAGTTTTCATTTTGGAAAACCACGCATTTGTTTTTTCAAGGATTAAACATTTTTGTGACTAAAGGGAGATTAGGAAAATTATTTTAAATTTGCATTTCTTCACAGTCTTACATTTCACACTGCACACTCATCTACCATACCAACACTTATTTCTTTATTGTCATGATGCCAGTCACAGGTTTCACAACCAAAGCCAACCCTTCAACTGATAGGCAACCAGCAAAAGCACACTGAACGACTTTATTTGCATTAAAACACACAAAAACGGTTCTTTATCTAGATATCATGCAAATTCAGTTTCCTACACTTTGTTTACCAAACTATCATAATGAGTCCTTCGCTCACTCTGAGAAGTCCAAAAATAAAGTTAATGCCTCAGCAGAATGTGCTTCTATGGAGTCCCTTCGTTCCATAAAAAAATTTGATATATAATATATATGAATATCTTGTTGCAAATTCGATAAAACCAGACTCAAACTTGAAAAAAAAATCTAATCAGAGAAATGGATATGTATCTTTGAAGAGAAAGCCATTAGGAGGAGCATGAGATGGCTTAAATAAAGCAAGTAGAGCCTAAAGGAGGAGCTGGAGAGGAACCAATCGACGGTACCAAGGTCAGCTGAGGACAGCGCCGTTCGTATTTCATCATGTGACAATTTACAGCTCCCAGACGTAATCTCAGGGAACCCTCTGCCTTAGCAAGTAGCTTGGCTCCTTTGGCAGACTATCCAGCACCTGTTCACTTTGGTTTGCCTTGCTGCAGTCTTCAACACTCTTCTGCCAAGAAGCCAGTCACCTAACCTGTCTACACATGGACAGTGTGGCAACCCCCCCCCCCCCCCCCCACTGCTCAGATAAGCATGCTCCTGTCATGTAGAGAGTTTCCCCTCTCCAGAAAAAGCAAAGACCCATAGTAATGACTTTTTTTAAAGCTTTATGCAATCAAACATAACACCTGGTTGACTGTTACATGGTAATAAGTTTGGAGCAAGAGTGTATTAGTCCATTAGAGCCTCTTAATTGTATGTAATTACCTTTGCAACAGGATATTTGCTTAGTAGTATAAACCAAGGAAATATGTACAGAGAAGGTAACTCTCAAGAAAGGGCACTTAGTATTTACAGAGGAAGAAAGTGTATACACCATATGTACAATGCGTTTGTATGTATGCTCTATTAGTATCAGCTATATATAAGGTTGCCCTCTTGAGTAGCATTAAGTAGTTACTATTCACCTTTGCCTGAGGAGGCACTTCAAAGGAGCACCTAAGTGTTTGCAACCCTTTAGCATCAAACCATAAAGATTAGGCAGCTGTAGAGGAGTGTCTTTGATTGTTAAATCACATTATGCTTGTGAAACATTATTTAGGGGACCTTTTTTCTTTTATCAGCAATAACAAGAATCTCGCAGGCTGCGCTGCTGTGAACTGACGTCTTCTGTTGTTAAGTCACATTATGCTCATGAAAAATTATGCAAGTAGAAATGGTAGAATATTAATGAGGTGTAATTTTGACTGCTGGTGAGGACACAGTAGAAAAGGCTAATTAGAAGAACATGATAAGTTATGGTTTGATGGGTTTTCAGCCCCCACAGTGCATGTAGTATAAATCTTATTTACCAGTCTTCTCCTGATGCGTACACATCTTTGGCTCTGAATCTATACTTGGGATGCAAACTGCTATCACAAAACACATCCCATCTGTTTTATATGAGGCCCTGTTATGTGGCGTCTTCCATGTAAGTTGTCAACCCTTTATTGTGTAGCTGCCTTGTAATGTGTCAGCAACAGTTTCCTGTTTTATGTGACAAATTAAAACAGTTCAGTTAAAGCCAAAGACCTACGACTGAGGGGAACGACAGAGGGAGAGAGAGAGAGAGTGAGTGAGCAATAGGCTATTCATAATGCACAACATCACTCACTAGCATGCAGGGAACCTCTGCCATAGTAACATAATCCTCATCCAAGGCCTTCAGATTTAGTAAAAGGACATGGAGCCTGAATCTTTCATTAAATGAAGGCTTATTTCATTATTTAGAAGGTGTTATTTTCTGCCTCAGTTCACAGGCTAAATGCCAACTGGCAAATCCAAAGCCTATTTAAATGAGTCAGATCCTGGTCCCATCTGCCCTGCTGGTTTCCTCACTCTTCCCTGCAAGTGGGTGGGTAGACTGGATAATGCAGGCAGGCTGCAAGACGCAGACTGGCTTCTGCTGCGTCATCTGTCTTCTCACTACGCATCCCACTCACCTGTGCCAAAGCCATGATCTCAACAACATGCAGACTTCAGAGCCACAGGTCTTCTCTTTAATTGGGGCACATCAAGTGCTATATTATGCAGGATGTTATCAAGAAATTATATTTTACATGCTTCTCACAGAGATGTAGTGTATACTTGAAGAGCTACACTGGAGTCAGGAGATGTTGCCTGTTGAGATGCAGCAACAGATCTATTCCTTATTAAGAATCTAATTTATGGTCTGCACTACATAGTTAGCATTGCTGTTTACAGTTAGATAGCACTTACTCTAACTAACTAGGCCACTGACAGGGTCTCTCCAAAGGATTGCTGATGCACAAAGTAGTAGAAAAGAAACATTGTTATACTTGCAAAAAAATGGAAACTTGTATCACTAATGAAGTTTAGTGCCATTTTACACAACAAGGGTTTTTGCATGAAAAGGTAAAAGTATACCCTTACTACTCTCTCGTCCTTTGCCAAACTTCTGTCATGTAAAAGGGACTTCATTTACTCACTAAACTTAGCTGCTGGGCTGACATGTCATCTGCTTCGAACTGCATATACACTGATAAAGAGCTGCTCTGTTTAAATGTCTTGGACAGAGTTTCTCACATTGTTCTCCTATGTTACTGCACTAACTTGTCTGCACTGAGGTCGCCATAAGAAATTCTTGCATATTATCTGTACTTATGTCTTTTTTTTATGATCCATGCAGGGAGCACATTCCTGTTCTTTCTCAGTGACATAAGAAGCATGCATAATCATCTCATGGACTGTACTTGTGGATTTTGTGTGCCTTGGGAATGAATGGATGCAGTTTCATTTGACTGTCAAATAGAGAGCATCATTACACACAGGCCTGACTGCTGAGGGATCATTTGAATAATATAGCTGGTTACATTTTTTTTTTTCCCATTCGTTATTGGCTGGTAGAGTGGCTCTGGTGCTATTACAGAAGGATACCACTTCACTGCATGAAACATTTAATTTATTGAGCTGGAGTTGGCATAATGCTGTGTGCTGTCTCCAAGGAAGAAACCATTATCTTCTATGTAGAAATCCTCTCCACATAGAAAGTCTTCAGCGTCATAACAAACAAAAAATGGCTTTTTCCCTCTTTTACTTAATTTTCCAAATGACTTATTAAATAACTCTCTGCTGAGCAGCTTCCATTGCTACTTATCAGGGGATTTGTGTAGCTTTGAGCGCTAAACAAGAACCAAAGACAGAGGGGAAAAAAAGGGGCTAAAACAAGCCCATAACGTAACATCTGTTGACATCAGCCGTTAGTAAAATACGACCACAGTGAGCACTTTCATCAAATAAAGACACAGTTTTTGTTGTTTGTGGTCCAATCTGCTAATCTACAGAGCATTTTTATAGCATGATGGAAATTTCTGAATTAATTAGATGATTTGGCACCCACCAGTCTTGTTTCCCAAGACAGCAATGTGCTCTCTTTTCACACTGATGCACAAAATAATTACCTATTTTGCCAAGTATCCTGTTATCTAGAACTATGAGTTTGTTATCCTTCAAAAATGCATGGAGATAGCGTGACTTGCAACTCCTCTGTCATCAATATTCCCTCCAAATGACATTTCTGATATTGGAAGAATGTCAAAATTACTATCTAAAGCTGACAGATATCATAACTTACTTTTTTGTGCTATTCTTATATTTTTATCCTCCAGTAAAGACAGAATCAGGGGTCAACGGGACAGGGCCCCTGGAGATAGTATTGTCTTCACTTATTTGGCTCAAGGTCAATACTTTATGGAAATCTGCACACCACAAGATCCATTTCATAAATAGAGGCTTTACACAAGCAGCTGTTTGCAGTGAAATGGATTCAAGATTGGTGTCAATATTGTCATGAATTACCTCCACATACAGGTCTGCAGCAGGGTGCAAAATGAAAATGAAATCAAGCACCATGAGGAGGGCAATCATAGAATAAATGCAAGGTGTGTTGTTGTATGTTATAGAAATAAAGAACACATGCCACCTGAGAATATTAATGTTCTCATCCATTATTCATGAACTACTGTGTATATGGAATGTTGATGTTAAGACCCATACAAACATCACAGCCAGCAACACTGCCAACAGAATGTAATGACTTCTAACTTTCTACGTGTTTACGTGGATTGATATTCAGATATTTTGTTTGGAGGTGGCCCTTTTTCTAACACTTAAGGAAATTAAATTGATACAGTCTTAGTAGTTTTATTATTACACCTGAATTTCTTCACCTTTTAAGCATTTTCAATAATGTACAACTCTGTACAATGGTACAATGGAGTATGAGAATAAACAATGAAAATGACTGATGTTGCAGTCCGTACTAATCAAATTGATTGGAACTGGCTTAAACATATGATCCATTTAGAAATAAAGAGACCATTAATACTTCTTAATGATTATTATTTTTTAATTTACAAATGTTGAACAACTCAACAAGTTCTCAAGTTCACCCCAACTTGTATGTATTGGTCAGCGCTACATCATGTTTCACTGTTATGATCGTGGTTTTTGATCTATGCAGCTGTGTCAAAAGGTGTTTTGGTCCTGTTGATGACACCCAGTAAAAAAATCAAAAACAAACTAAAAGGTACAAAACCAGCCTCACATTTGGGAACTGAACACATCAAACAGAGAGTGTGATCAAATAACAGGAAGTGTGTATTTCAAATGTATATTTAGCCTGTATTGGCCACTAGGCTACAATAAGAGCAGTTTAGGCTGTGTTTTGAGAGCCTCACTTAAATCTTGTGTGTATTAGTTTGTTTCCCACTGGCTTGTTCTCAGGAAGTAATCAGAAGTAAAGCTGTAAAAAAGAAACAGCGGTATAATTAGAGTAATTAAGAAAGCACCGGGCAGGCAGTGTTTTGGATGCCATGAACCAGTGAGCACAGTCCCTGGGTGGTAATTATATGTATACACTACCAGCCTGAGCTTTGTTCAAGGTTTTGCTACACTGGCCTTGAATTGTATAAGAGTGGTTTATGCATGTAGGAGGACATAATTGTGCAGTAGAAACAAAAACATGATCTCAAATTGATAGTCTTAAAGTCTTAAACGAACATCTTGGGAAATAATCAGGTATGCAGTGCTCACTAATTACTGCATGTCTAAAACAGAGTGGCAGCAACAGCTAACCTGTGTGAAGGGTTATGGATATAAAAAATACATTTTGCATGTATTTCTGTGGAGGATAGCATTTAGTTTCCTGCTGAAAGAAAGGTAAGATTAATTGGTATTTCAGCTGTAAATGACTTAAGAAATTGTATTTTTGCCAGGAGCCTAAACGTGAATGAAGATATCTTATCTGTCTACTGTACGTGACATTTGGAAGGTTCACGTTTCACTGCATGGGCTGGAGTCTCATTCAAAATGACCTTGCTGTTTCATCTGTGATACTCCTCCTCCTCCTCCTCCTCCTCCTCCTCCCTGGCCTGAATACCTGTCCCACTCTCTCTGCTACACTAAACATGGTCTTACAATTACAGCTTGTGTGAGGAGAACTCCTCATTTCTAACCCTACAGTGCAACTTTCCACTGGGGACACTCTGTATCAGGGACACACCTGGTGGGCAGACCTGGTGTGACACTGATAAGATTTGTTTTCCAGATCTCTGCACCACTGATGCAGTTGTATCCAGCTGAAGAGACACACTGACACACTGTTACAAAATCATTTACATTCTGCCCAACCCAGCCTGCCTCACGGCATCCTATAGATCATCTCCAAGGAGAAACCTAAAATCAAATATTGCATATACATCCCCATCAATCCTCTCCCTGTCAATTAAACTGGCTTACTTTGGCACTGCGAGTCATACCTGTGACACACATCAAATTTTAAGTGCAGCTCTCACAAAGTTAATGCCTGTTATGATAGACATAAAATATAACAAATTGTCTCAGAGATACTGTTTAAAGGACTTTGAGGGAATAGGGTTAAAATTCTGCTCTTGTTCCTCAAATCAGATTTACACCCACTGACTTGTAATACTGCAGTGACTAAAAGCTACAGTAAATGTTAAGCACAGGCTCTGCTTGGGAAATTTCATAAATCACATGTCTGCTCATTCTCACATATTATTTTTCATTGCCTTGCCATCAAGGAAATGCACTTTCTGTTCCCCTGAGTCACAAATAGGAAATGTAGTTAACTTCTATGTCACATGGAGAAATCTGCTTTATTTCTAACCTGTGCTTGTTGTTAATAACTCCTTTTTATATGGCGTGTGTGGTTGGAATGATGAGCAGGTACTGCTTCAAGTGGCATGTACTGCTTAGAAACATTATTATGCAAATGGTGAAAGGGTTAAATTGAAGGAAGAACTCATTTCTAAATTAATGTGATTACATGGTATGTTAAAAGAAAAAGCTGGATGTTATTTCGTCATGCTCGTCGCCCACAAGATTTAAGACTGTTCCACTGTCACTTTACTCTGCTGCTGAAAGGAAGAGTGAAATATATAATCAAATACTGAGAGAGACAGTGAGGATGTACTGCATAGTTTTGCTTGTTCTTTATCAAGGTCAAATTAATTAATGCATCACTTCACAGGCTTTGCAAATCTAGCATTATGTTTTCTTAGCAAAACAAATCTCTGATTAGAAGGTGCCTATTTACATAAAATAAGGATTTCATTAAAAAGTGATAAAACATTCAAAATCTATCTTCTTTCGAACCTAACAGGTGCCAGTGGCTCTACAGTGTGCTGTAATAGCGCTTTCACCGGATGATGTTCTTAAATATTACCTTGAGAAATCTCATTAATTCCCACTTAATTGTCATCACATTCCATTTGGTGGATGACTGCGGGGAATCTGTGTTACAGGGACACAGTATCGATACTGGAATCGCGTTCTGACAGGCTCCTCACTCATGTTACAAGCGAATGATCCCAATGCATTTTAGATACTGTAATTAATCATTTACATACTCCAAGTGTCATCTGATAGGTCATCCTGCTGTGCTTTCCCAGTGCCCCTCTCATTAAAATGCTAATCTAAACTGCTGACCCACGCTGCTGCTGAGGAAGACTACTCATTACGACTCTCTCCCTCTCGCTTCTTTGTGGCCCCATTGGACCTTCGAAACAGGAGGTGCCATGAGCTGAAAACAGGGAACTTTCTGCCAGAATGGGAGCACTCGGAGAACGTAGATATTCATTTATTCGACTGTCTTCCCCGGTGCTGCTGTGGAAACGCAGGGCTCATTAACCAAATGTGATTTTTAAAATAGCTGTTTCCCCTCACTTCACCTAGTTAATATACAATACACCATAGGTGACTGATATTCATAGAGTGGATGTAACCTTAGAGAATATCAACAGCTGAAGGCTCATCTGTCTGTCACAGAGAGGACGGCCACAAGGTGTGAAGCAGCTCAGCCTCCAAAAAGATAATGTGATAACACTTACCCAGAATGCTTCATAAAGTCTGAGACTTGGAAGATGATTAAAAGAAACAGAACGTGGTGCAGTGATGTGCACTGCTGGCATGTGCACATTTACAGAAACAGAGTGAACGGTGGGATGAGGGGGCTGGTGAGAGTACGTCGGGACACTACAGCACAGATGTTTGTTCAATTAGCCCCAAGGCACCTGCAGAATTCAAACAGGCATCCCAGAACCAAACCAACCAATGTCTGCTGTCCTCATGTATTAGACCTACATCCATCAACAACAAAACCACTGCTTATCTTTTCTCATTTTAAATATTATTCAAGGAAGCACAGTGGCAAAAGTATTAGACCTTAACCACGCAACAAGGTTTCACACTGTCTGAATAACATGCAATCAAACTTCCTAGAGGTAAATTCACACTTTGTCCTGATATTCTCATACAACAGAACAGAGCACCAAATTAATGAACCAAGACCTAAAAAAAGATCTTGGGCAAATAATAGATTTTGTTGTCATCTGCCATTTGGTGCAGGCTTCGGTCCAGCAAACAATGGAGCTGTTGAAACATGGGAATTTTTATTCCCTCTGTATGTAAATGTTTTCCCATTTGACACATGTAGATACTCTGAAGGGTTTCAGCTTTCTAACTGTCATTCTAAAATAATAACAAAACACTTTTCTCTAGCTGATGGATATGAAAGTACACAGCGATAATGGAGCATTTATTTTGACTAAGCAATGCCAGTAAACAGGGCACATAAGACCACACATGAATGGGCGGCTGCACAGCAAACCATGCATGCTGGCATCACAAGCCAGAGGAAGGCCTCCTTAGACTGGTATGGACACGGCTATATGGACTTAAAATATGCACACACATTCTCACAGTTCAGTGCGTACCAGTGAACCGGGGATCATGATGTGATGTTTTTTTCAAATTAAAAATTAAACATATTTAATATTTTGTAGCCTAAAACATAAATAAATAAAGCATAAACTAACTAATTAGCATGGTGTTGTTAGGTTTGTTGGCTTTAGAGAATCTGCAGCATGCAGTAAGAACACAGATACCTAAATGTGGTACTTTGAACTTCAGGTCCCTTTACAGGAATGGCTTTACATTTTGGATAATAAGTTTATTGACTTGAGTTAGATGTTTATATTACTCTTGCATCTGTTTTTTTTTTTTAAACAGGGGTAAAACTTGCTGCCGGTGAGCTTAGCACATACAGAAGAAACAGGGAAACAGCTAACTTAGCTCTATCAAAAGCGGCGGTGGGGGACATGTTGCTAGCCATGTGGCTAACTTTGCATCAGACTAGAACTTGAGACTTGCTTGACTAATATTGATGAAAGACTCAACTTGACTTTGACATGTTGTTCAGTAGTTGTGATTTGATTTAGACTTGAGACAAGAAACTGGAGAGGACTTCTCTTTTAATAATGTTTTTGCAGTTACATAGACACTGAGAAATTCTTTTTGGTTTCAAATCGTGCAAATTGGGCAGCTTTCTAGGACAAGGAAGACCTGTAGAGACCAAAGCAGGGGGGAGCTATTCTGTAGAGGACTAGTTCAAAAGTAATAAAAACTGAAATCGAGGAGAAAGGTATGTTAATGTGTCCTTTAAGCAACTTATTAGATACTTGGCTATGATTCAATCGTTAAGCCTTTCTTAAAATGCATCGTGGTCACTGTCCTATTAGAATCTATATGAAATGGCTTTATTTCAGTCTGAGAGAGAGATTAGAGTTCAATCCTCGTGTAACACTGTAGATAGTTGTGAACAATGAAGTTTTCAGAGCTGATGATGTAATCTACTTTTCTGCAGAAGCAATACAAGTATATTGAGACATCGCTGTCTGTGGTTTTTGTTGACATCATATAGTAAACATGATGTAGTCTTAGAAACACAGTTTGTTTGGTTTGTTTCAATAGAAGTAACTATAAGAGGAATTTGCCATGATTAATATTGCTCCTTTGTGCACACAGGGTCACATGATCCCACTCCTCATTGTTGTTCATTTAGGAGGCTTGTTATTCATTGCTACAAAAAAGTGTAAGCACACTGCAATTTTTTTTTTTGCACCAGCAGATCATCACCTACTTGCAGATGAGGCAACACCAAACCATGCATGGATATTCACTTATTGAGCTTTAATGCAAGATACCCTTTCTGATGCAACCCTCCCAATTTATTAGTGCTTGACTAGCAGTTTGGAATGCGCAAGCTTGTGCATCGCAAATGGCTGGGGGATGCATGCGAACAGGAGATGAATAAGATCAAACTGCTGACCTTCGAATCAGATGATGAAGCGCTCTACCCTCTGAGTCACTGCCACCCTTTGAAAATAATTTTTTCATGACCACTGTCTTAACTGACTTTAATGGAAACTTTAAGAGATCATTTAAAGTGTTTTCATGACTTAACTTGTTTGATTATTGACTCAATAACTAAGTACCTGCTTATGTTAATTACCCCATATGTAAGGTAAAAAGGTATTTACAATACTGGTGTTTAATACCTTTAATACGTGTCTTCATATTAATATTGTAAAAGAAACAGTATGATAGATTTGGTTTTCAAAGTGCTTCCTGTCAGACTGACAAGGACACCAAGAATATCATGCTCACCGATGACAGTGATGAATATGATGACAGACATCTTGAACTGATGGGTACCACTGATCATTCTGGTTAAAGGAACTGATAAATGGTCTGTTTATGTCACGTCAAGATGAGTAATGTGTCCAGCTTCTTAAAAACTGTTGAGCTGATTTAGCTATTTCCTTCGATTTTGGCACCTGTTGGCATTTAATTTTCTCAACATAATAAATAAATAAATAAACACATATATTTTTATTTATTCAATTTAGTTTTTAACCTTAAAATATTTTGAATGTATATAAGTTTATTTTTACATCCCTTATCAAAGCTGTATTCAGATTATGTACACAGGAATGGTGATATTACAGGAGCAGGTTAGGTCACAGTTTGCTTTGTTAGGCTCGAATTACTAAAATACTGCAAACGTGTGTTGGTGCTCCAGCCCAACGGTTGAAGGTGTTGTTGAGCAAAGGTGTCTTTTATGATTTTGAGTGCTGCAGTGCCAGTGCAAAGGCATGAATGTGATCAAAAGGTTGCCCTGGGCACACAGAGTTTACACCATGCAATACACAGTTATGGCTGCAGACCTCAAGACTGTGTGTTTTTTCCCCGACTCTGACAAGCAAAGATGCCATTATTTCTTTCTGTGTCTTTACATTTTTTGATCTGAAATGATAAATTTAGATTATAAATGACAATAGTAAAAATAGGCAGTGAGCTGAATTTCATACCATTGCTTATACCACAAATACAATCAAACACATACACACACACAGACATAGATCGATGGGAGATGACACATAATGACAACTACTTTTTGAAAAACTGCTGGAGAAAACAGCAAGATGTTAATTAATACATTTTAGTTGCAGAAAGTCTCAGAAGGCCCTGCAGTGTCGTCACAGGCAGAATGAGTTAAAAGCAAAATTATTTTATCTGCCAAGAAAGACATGTAAGAGTTTGATGACAGTTGTTCAGGTTGTAAATACATACAGGTACAGGCATTAACAGAGATGACTGACAGATGTATGATATCAGTACGCATGTGAGGCACAAACACGACTGCAGCATTTAAAATTAGAGAACAAAAACAACCAAGAATGTGTTGAGGAATTAGTGAAAAAGTCATAAAATAATCATGTAAACAGTCCTCATGTCTTATTTGATCCACAAAGCTGAAGCTCTCAAATTTATTTCTGCACAAACGGAAGCTCTGCTTTTGCCTGCGGTT
The DNA here is from genome assembly GCA_029814765.1 of Acanthurus leucopareius. Classification (NCBI taxonomy): domain Eukaryota; kingdom Metazoa; phylum Chordata; class Actinopteri; order Acanthuriformes; family Acanthuridae; genus Acanthurus; species Acanthurus leucopareius. Next base: position 18,671,398 of record JAQMCX010000001.1, on the reverse strand, counting down.
TAAAAATAGACTTTCATTAATACCGCTCCTGACAATATTAATCACGTCAAACATCCGACGGAGTGGAGGAGAGGATTGAAGCAGCCTGTCGTATTCAGAAAACATATTCTACTGTAGCTGCTCTCCGATAAAGCTGCTCTCCAGCAAACAAATGGCTGCAATAACTCCAGGCCTCAAACACAATAGGTCCTTTCCAGAGAGAGGAATCACATAAATGGAACAAACTGGCTGGAAGTGATATGTCAGTATATTAGATGCCTCTGTGCCAATATTAGATGCTACTATACCACTATCGCCTCTGGGTCTGATTTCGACAGTGTTGTGGTTAACAGCGCCTCTACGTCATACTGGAAAACTGTTTTGAAGAAACACATAAACCTAAAACAGCAGGCCCTTTCTTTGGCTTCACAAGTGTTTTATTTAATTTTTTTCCTTTTGCATGTGATAGAGTATTGGAAAGCTGTATGTTAAGTTGCTTAAAACTTCTTGTAGTTTTTCTCAAGTGAAGAAAAATCTAGGATGGGATTAGTCGAAAGGAAGTTAAAGCAGTCCTTTGATTTTTGCTTGAAAAAGCCTTTAAACGGCTACCTTTTCTACGCCTTTGTTGCAACGCACTACATTCATTGAACCTCATCTTTTCTTGTCTTGGGTTCCCCGGTGTGCTTCCTCTATAAAGGTTAGACACAAATTAAAGAACCTTTCAAGAAACAAGCACAGTCCTTTGGATTAAACTCAATTTTAACACAATCAATTTCATGAGTCAAGCTCAGCAGTATTAAATTTCACCACAAGATGAAAATTGGACCCTTTTTTGTGCTGTTTTGGGGGAAAAAAGGTATAAATTGAAGCAATCAAAAGGTACAAATCAGGCAGAGAATGGATCCAATTAAAAAAACAAAACCAGAACGTAACAAACAAAAGCAAATCAATAATACAGATGTCAAAACAGAGCAAAGCGGATCCAAATATCCCTCCATCTCCTGAGGAAAGGATGACTATTTATCATTGTCTCTGTGGCACCTTACTTATCGTCCTCTTCACTTTTGCAGGACTGATAATACAAGTGTGATTTATCACTGGTCAGCAGAGGGGCTACTTATCCCTGAAGGAGGTTTGTGTTTATGCATTATGCAAAGCTTTTTTTTTAATCTGCCACTTCAGGATTTGGGGGAAAATGCTTAGCTCTTTTCCAAAGACTTATTACAAATGTGCCCACTTATTTCCACATATTGTGACTTTTTTGTTGTATGAGTCAAAGAAGAGAAGTGAAGTGGAACTATGAAACATCTTGCACAGCAAATTTCTTTGTAGAATTTTCACAAAAGAAAAGAAAATCTCCCTTGTTATCCCTCTTCTTTGTATGGCATTTTATACTCATAATATTTGTCTAAAATTAGAACCATATATTATAGTATAACTGCAATATATGCGGTAACAAATGATCTGGTTCCTGTCTCAACATATCCTGAGCTGCCATCTTTTTTGATTGTGCCAATAATGTTAACAGCTGTAACAAGAGCGAGTCCAATCGATCAAGCTGTGTTATGAGAGGCTTGCTGCAGTTGCTGGAGAGTGTCCATCGAGCCGCAATAGAATGAGAGGAGCCTTGTGTTAATGAGGTGAGTAATTAAAGAGGGGGATATTGAGCCCGCTGACCCCTCTGGCCCTGTTGAGCAGGGGGACCAGAGAGAGATGGACCATGAGGCCAAATTACGCTAAGACGACTCATTAGATGAGCTTGGCTACTCAGGGAGGCCTCACACATCCTTCATGCTCCCTCTGGCCTACATCCCTCACTGACCTCCACAGATTGAAACAATAATTGTATTTTTTTTTCCTTTGGTCAGCCATGTGTTTTATTTTGGGTAGGGAAACCTGAAAATGTTGATAAGATTTGATCCCCGTACAAACTGCAGGACTTGCACTTTCTGTCAAAAACAGACTCCTCGTTTTAACAACGTCATGACATATAAGGACAGATGAGACAAAGGGGAACATGATGTTGAGCAGAACATGATACTTTGGATAGAAGCGATGTCAAAAACAAAGGGAGCGGCGACAACCACTGCCAGAAAGTAACACAGGATCAGAGACCTTCAGTCTGTTAGCCAATGAGAGTGTCCTTGCAAACAAAATCAAAATTCTGCCCTGCAAGTCTGGTCACTCAGAAGCTATCATGAAAACCTCTGTGGACACTGATTTTGGAGAGACAAGACCAACTCTGATCTCAATAAATGGAGTTAAAACATTACCTTTAGATATAAAAACTGCATTTGTAAAAATGCCAGTTAAATCAAACAAAAACTGTTTGGTGACTTCATCTCAAAACATAATTAAGATGCTTTTAACACAAATTGTGCCACTGCTATATATGTGCAAGGTTACATGACACCAATTTCCTTAATGGCTCAATGAATGCCATTTGTTTGGCTAAATATGGTTTGGCTGGTGTGAGGCTATCTGGGAGAAAAGGGGAATGTTTCAGACTTTTCTGTTTTTTAAAAAAGCTTTTAGTGGTTTGTTTCCTCTCTTATAACATCTCTGATCTAAATGACAAAGAGTAATTGTGCAGAAAATAATCACTGAATAGAAAAACAGCATATAATTATAGCTGTCTATGATTATATTATTTATTAAATTCAGAATTTAAAAAAATGTTATAAATATATTATAAATATTTAATGTATTTATATAACCAACTCAATGTAAAATTTGGGATTTATCACTTAGCTCTGTTTCAGCCTAAATTATGTCAGTAATAACTAAAATAGTTGTTATATAATAACATTATGATGAACAATTTATGCCAAAATCATCATGTAAAGAAATTAAAAAAAGAAACTATATTATTCATTGTGTTCTAAATTACATTAGCTTTTATTGATTTTTTAATGAAATTATGCAGTTATCATATCATGAGTTTCTACATGCTTATTTAAATAATGGCTGTTGCTGAGGAAAATAACACCGTAGTAACAACATTTCAGTCAACTGTGCTCCACAGGTAGTGACTTATCAGTAACAACATCTCTGGGCAAAAAGTTAAACAGGGGCAAATCAAAGATTTTCCTTCAGGAACTCGGGATTTGGTGTCACACTGAAACAGAGAAGCCAGAGAGCTCGTAGATTAATCCTCTGTTGCAGATAACTTTGTCTCCCTGTGGACAGTGACAAATACGATAAGGTAGGGCTCTGTTATATAAAGGGCTGTATTGTTCAGATGGCACCCGTGTGATGTGAAGAAATATATTTTATATGTCTCACCTTGATTAATTCAAAGCTTTTTCTTTAAAGCAACACATTCATCAAGTGACTTTTGAAGAATTGCTATTATGGTGCACCAAGACTTTGTAGTTTGTTTTTTTAATTTAATTTTTAGACTTTTTGTGTTCTTTCAATGCTATTCAAGATGCAGTTTAAAGCAAAAATGATGAAAACTATTTATTCAGTAAAATGTAAGCTGTGAGCTGTAACTTTTGTTGGTATGTACTGGTATGTCATAATTTAACCTCTGTCAAGGTGACTTCTTTTAATGGAGGCCTGTTTGCATGGGTTTTTTTTTTTTCCATGGTCATCACCTGTATAACAGAACAGCACTGTCCTCTCAATTAAAGACTTTGCAAACAGTAAAGCCTGTCTAATCAGCTGTTCAAATTTAGACATGATAATCATCTCTTTCATGTATTGACTGGCACAGAGTCACTCCAAACATGACAGGTGCAGGACCGAGGAGGAGCCAAATAAAACCATCTCTTTGAACCCATTTTTAATTTATTGCTGTCCAGGAAAAGCTCCTCTCTTTATTTGTCCCAAATATTAGAGAATACAAATTAGGGAATCTGGCAGCTTCTTATTTTCTGCAGTGTCATTCCTCTTGAATGCAATGAGCCATACGATCTGGATAATCATGAAATGAGTGTGTTTTTCTATAGGTGTGTGTAGGGCTTTAATCTTACCCCTGCTGCAGGAGAATGAGCATTTCAAGCCTTTGCAAAAAAACAAAAAAAAACAACACATTTTCAAGAAGCAAATCTATGAATAACAAAGTGTGAATGCCCTCATCCCCTCCATGTGTGATTCCATCAGCATTCAGAAAAAAATTGCATTAACACCTCTGTGCTGACAACACAAGGAAATCAACGCACCATTTCCTCACCCAGGCTCTGACTATTTCTGTTAAAGTTAGATAATCCATACAATCAGCACACTTCAAATTAGAGGTCATCATTAAAGACAATGTTTTGTTTCCTTAGTTTGGTGACACCTTTGGTGATGAGTAGTCATTGCTTGTGTGTTTACACCAATTTTCCTGCAATTGTACATAAATGGCATGGGACTGGCAGCTGTTTAAAACTCTCAGGCAAAATAAATGTATGTGACTACTGAGAAACAAATACAAATGCAAATAAAAGTTTAGCAGCAGTATTAATGCCAAGGTAATGTCAGTGTACTGCCTGTTACACTTCAAAACTGCAAGAAAATTATGAAATAAAACTGTTTGTAAAACCGTTTCTGCTTACACGTTTAACATAGACAAGTTTTCTATTTTGTTGATCAAGGAAACATATGCTGATGTATGAGTATCAAAAAGTTTACTCCTGGCAAACATTCAAGCCGACGTTGGCACTTTCTGTGTATTCTGTTCATAATAACTAATGGTGAGGCCTGTTAGTATAAAAAAGAGGAAATCATTAGTTTTTATCCCTTAGTTTTTTAATGAGGAAAAGCAAAATTTATGTTCTGCATGATTTTTTCATGTGTTTAACTTGCTGTATGAAGTAGCTGTTACTGTAGCTTTAACCCTAACATACTGTGCTTTCTGTGAAATAACAATTTTCCCAGAAAAGATCCATAGACAGAAGAACTAATTGAAAAGCTTTTGTGAAACAGTTGCAGGTTGAACCACGGGATGGTTTCACACAGAAAGTAGGTAAATATGTGCCAAATAAATATAAATGAAAACGATGGATATAATTTAAAGTACTGCCCAATGCATCAAAGGGACTGAAGCAGGAGTAATGTTTAGTTCCAAGTCCCTTCACACAGCCATTCATCATGTGTCATGCACATGTGTCGGTGTGGTAGTAAGCTCTACGCTCCTCCCAGGGCGTTGCCACGGAGATGATAGCGGCAGGAGCTGAGCGTCCAGATGGAGCAGCTGTTGAAGTTTTCGTCTATGAGCAGCTCTGATGCCACAAATGAAGCTGATGACGCCTTTGAACTTGACACTGTCAACACGTTCTCCTTGTTTCAGCTCCGCACAGCACCGCTCCATCAAAACTCCACATGATGCCAGCCCCCCACCCACACACACACACACACACACACATGAAGCTAACATCAGGATCTGCCCCCTTCCCAACCCCATCCTCCTGTTTCCAAGATAAGAAGGACAGAGCTCAAACCAGGAGATGCTGCACGGCAGGTCTCTTCCCTCAGACATCCCACGCTTGTCTCTATGCAGAGATGGCCTGAAACTGACATCGACAACAGGAGCCTCATTAATCTTTATAGCAGCTCAAGTCAGAGTTTCGCTCTTCTGTCTGGATGTCTGCTAGGTGGCATATTCTCTTGAGAACGCCATTCAACATCTTAGACCTGCAGCACGTTGTCAAAGCAAGAGATTGAGCATGTGCTTGGGAGCAGATGAAAGGCAAACAGGGTGTGTATTTGGATATAACCTATGTGAAGGCATTTACAGAATTAACAGCTTAAGCAGCTCGGAAATCTCTTGTATATATTCCCAACACCTGTGCCGTGACCCTGCATACTGCAGTGCAGCTTAGACTGTGAACGCAGAGTGTGTGTCCTCAGCCCGCTGTCAGCATGGAGACAATGTATGCATGCATGCACCCACAAGAGCCTGCTTCGTGTGAATAGATAGACTTTAATGTTTTTGTATTTATTATCCTCGCCGTTTTCATTGCAGCGAAACCTGTCTTGTTTCAGAGATATTAAACACACACAAAAGGGCAGTGAGAAGGTATAATCGAGGCGATGCCCCAAATCTGTCAAAATGTTCCTTTACTGAGTCCTCTCTGCGTTTTTTTTTTCTTTTTCTGTGGCTTGCCTGTGAGAATCAATCAGCTCTTTACACCTGGGTTATGATGGCCTCTGTGTGTTACTGTGGCGTTGTTAAAGGAAGGACACACTTATTCTTTCCAGTGAGCTCACAATTTTGGTGCTCTGCCCAAATTTAATAACAGGAATGCCGATACAACCCCATTCCAGAAAAAAAGGATAAAAGATATTATTGCATAGGCCTGGGTTGTAATTAAATGAATAATAATGTAATGGTGATAAAAGTTATATGTGAAGGAAATTTTGACTTGAGTTAATGATATGATTCTTAATAAAATAAAATAAAATGAATGAAGAATGAAAAACCATCCAGATTTACTGTAAGTCAGTTCAGATCACTGTTTTTCTGAGGTCAGAGCTCTAACTTTCTTTTCTCTAAATCACTTAAATTTTTCATTTGGAGAGGCCATTGCTGCTCGGATTAAAACAAAAGGATGTGTGGAAAAGCAAAGCAAAGTAGGTTTCCTCCATAAACGTGAGCTGAATCCTTATACTTAGTTAAGGGTCAAGAACTGTGACCTGGCTCCAATCTCGGTGGCAGATCCAAACGTCTCCAGAAGCAAAATGACAAAGATTAACTGCCCCTTGGAGCTTGAAGGCTCATAATTAATGCTGCCTCACTTCCCTCTGTGCTTCTGCTGGGAGAAGGATTGACACTGAATTGATAGAGTTGCCATTTAGGGGTCACTCGTACTATGATGGGACAGACAGCGTCAGGCTTGTATTTGTCAGATTTAAGCCTACATTGATCTGTTAGCAGAATCTTTCATTTTCCCTGTCTCACATAAAGAAAAGGCACTTATCATCTTAATTGCCTGAAAGAAATACTTAAAACTGAAAGGAATGCAAATATTTCACACTGTGGAGAGAAGATGTATTGCATTTTGGGTTTAAGAACGAAATGAATAGTCATATTGGTGAGAAAGAAGGAGCATTTGTCATGAAGCTTTTAGCTTTTATTGTTCTTTGAGCAATAAACAACAATAAACATACACAGCAGGCTTTGACAGGTCTTTTGGTGGAGTCTTATGATTTTGAATGTGCTGTTGGTTCTGCTGGGTGTAGGCTGGGGGGAAACATGCTGAGTGGTGCCAGTCACTGTGTGGAGTGCAGTGCAGTAAACAGCCTTAGAAAAAGGGCGGCTTTGAAAGGCTCCCTCCTACCTCTGAGTGGGCTCTGTAAATCCCTCCATTGAAGTGGGCTTATTTCTTAACAGTGCTCCTACCATTTTGTATGGATCCTCCGGAATCCTCTTTGCACATAAACACCCACAATGAAGTTGGCAAAAAAAGGAAGGAAATGTTCTATCACGAAATATAGTCTGATTCATAATCAATAGACAGGGGCGTTAGAGGTGGGGTCCTATTTTCTGTGCTTTGCCTGTCTGAAGATACCAATAAGCTGTGAGGCTGGTGAGGTATAAAGTACAGTAGGGTGTATCGATCGCTGTGGAGGTGGACAAAATCCCCGACCATGATACAGCGGCAATTGGAAATGGTAGACAGTCCTACTGTATATATGGAGGTTAAGTCCTTTTGCCCTCTGCCTCACTCAAGTCAGTCCTCATAAAACAAGCAGAGCTGTGTTTTATGGCACAGGAAGACAAAATGCCTCAGAGACTTACCGAGATATCAAGGAATAAATATAAGGGGATCTATGTCTAATTCTCTTTCATGCCAACCTCTGAGAAAATTGGAAATGGGTACTGAATAGCTCAATTTGTCTTGATGTAATTTAATGGCCTGTACCTGTTATGGGCTCTGTCTAATGCAGTAAAACACAATGAGCAAAAATGCTAGTCAGGGAAACCGCCTGGCAGCTGTCTGAAAGCTTTTCAATTTTCTGTGAAAGCTGTGTTAAAAGGCACTAGCATATATGAGGGGAAAAAACACACACAAAATCCCTGGAAAATTTCTCCATTTCACTAACATTAAAAATGTCAGATACAATAGAGCCAAAAAATGACTGTTAAGGTGGTTGTCATTTTTTTGGGAATAACATTTGATAGGCTCCATTTTTCACTTCATTTTTTTCTCGTTCGAAATTAAAGTTTAGAGGTTCATTTACGTGTCAAATGTAATTGTGTTGCATGACTTTAAAAACACAGGCTGTCTTTTTTTTTTTTTGTACCATAGAGGTGGACACAGTCTGCCAATAGAAAGAGAGTCAGAAATGAGGTTTAGGTTACTGTGCCTCATCCTCATAACTGACATTAATGGCCTCCCTTTGAGTAGCTGAAGGCCATTAGCTGAAAAGGACAAAGCTCTGAAGCTGAGATAAGGTGGGAGGATGCACTATGCTGTGTAATGGCTAGAATATGGAATAAAGTGCCTTGCTGGTTGTGCCGGCGTTGTATGGGAAACTACCTTATACATTATGTAACCCAATTTTAAAGATGAGACTCCTCTCCTCATTGTGTCCACTGCTTTTTAGGAGGAAAACCAATCCAGTATGGACAGAAAAGAGTGGAATGACACACAACTCTCACAAAAAGAGTGTAGATAAAACCTGTAAAACGTAACCCTGATTCAATAGGAGGTAAATATTGAAATACAATTTGTGTCTTCAATTGAGTGAAACTTAAAGTGGCTAACCGATGACTTTTTCTTAAACCTAACCCCGTTCTTTTGATGACTAAACCAAACCATGCTGGGACTGTTTCACTACATAAATCACATGTTTCAAAAGGCTTTGTGTCAGAACAGCTTTGTGCATTGGACATAGGTAAATAAGAGTTACTTGTGCATCTGTATGAGACACAAAAGGATCTGAAAAAAATGCAGTCATATTTGACAAGAAGGGATGACAATGTGTGGCCACTTGGAAACTAGGAACTTTTACAGCTGACTTGTGTTCTACAATTCAAAGAAAATGAAGAGTGTTGATAGTGAGGACAACAGAGAGAAATCTGAAAAAGGTACTCTTTTGCTGTAACAGAGAGTTTAATCCAGTAGAGCCATTTTAGGTGCAACCCTCCTTCTTGCCCTAATTTTTTTTCCTATAATAAAATAACAGAAGGAATATATGTCTGATTACTTTGAGTATATAATTATTTCAGGGCTCAGTAATCGTCTCCTCTTCAGTGGTTTAACCGTCTTTTGTCATCATCAGAAAAACTCTTTGCAGTGCAAACCTTCCCAGGGTCACCCACTATTGCAAAAAAAAGAGAATATATTTAGCTAATTGTTATATAATGAATGCACAACACAGCCTAACTAAGTAAAAGTGCCTTGCAAACAAATGCTATAAATCAGTTTAGACATGCGTGAGGCATTCGTTCTCATCTAGGGTTTTTAGGATGCTGTTTTTCAGAAATACTGTGATTAATTTTAATGTAGAACCACACAATCTCCTGGGATCTGTCCAGCGTAAACACAGTCTTTTGTAGTGTCTGAGATTAAAGTGTGATTTAGGGTAGTGCATATTATATATTTAAGAAGAAAAGAGTGCTTTATTTTCCACGCTTTTTCAGGGGAATACAAACTGGAGAATTGACAGAATCTTCTTCTGCATCAGTGAGTCTGAGCAGGAAGCTGGGTGGGGCTGATTAAAAGCACCCTTGCAATGTCAATCTACCCATGATTGCAAACATAATTGAACAAGACGGATAACAGGATCTTCAGTCTACATCATTTCCTTTCTTCGTCCAACTGGTTTCACTTACATCAGCCATTGGCACAGACGCAGTCATTACCAGACCGTTAACTAAGCCACAAGGCAGGAAATTGACTCTTTTATCAAAGGCCAAGCTCAAGGTTTCCAACATTTTCCAGCCACTGTCACTGTTTGATCGACCAAAATTATTTCTGGATTTCATCCCAAGACACAAGTTGTTTATTTAACTCCTACTTAAGCAGTAAAGTGTTGACAAAAGGGAAGAACCTCCATAATTCACAACTCTGACCACTGGGTGCTATAATTTTCCAAAAGTCCCAAATTCAGAAGGTTCCACAGCAACTAAATGTGAATTATTCATTGTTTTCTGAAGCTGTGAAATGTCAGTGTGTTGGTTGGTGGATTTATCTCTTTGGTTCAGACTGGAACACTGCAACAACACCTGGATGAGTTGTCATGAATTGCAAACTTTCTTGACTCCCGGACTTTTCAGATTTTGCACCAGCAGACTGTCATCTTGGTTTGTCATTGAAATATCTTGAAACTAGTGAATGAGCAAAAGTTGTACAAACATTCATGATACCCAGAAGATGAATTTATAATAGCTTTGATTCAAATGACCTTCCAAGTAATTCTGTCATCCGGTCAAATATTCAACTTGTCAGATAATTTGGTGTCTAATCAAATACTAAAAAAAAAAGGTTACTCCCAGCTGCTTCAGTGGTACTTGTTGACATTTTGCATCAATTTGCAAATGTTAACATGGTAGCATGGTAAAGTGAGATAGTGAATACAGCAAACATTTTACCTTCTCAACATCAGCATGCCCATTTTGTCATTGCACTTTCACAATGTTCGGAATCACGACTGTAGACTCTTGTTTAAGTATTCCACTGAAAAACTCACAAAATTCTCTTTTTGGACACATTACCCATAACACACAGTTTTTACTTTCATTATAGCCATTTTCTACCAGATCCATATGCTGCTGGAAAGATGTCCACAGCCTTTTTTTGTGTACTCTTGGTCATTTGAACATTATAAATCAGTACTTATGGGCATCAGCCACACTAAAACCACCCTGCAGAGTGACTCCAAGGGATCTAAAATAGCACCAAGTCAAAGTCATTTCTCTAAGTTGGCAGAAAACAACTAAGAGTATCTATTTCATATCATATGACTGGTGTTTCAGGATCAATAGCCCCAAGTCCACAAGAGAAAACCCTCTGGCTCTAGTCTGAAATCAAATTGTAAACAGCCTGAAATAGCTCCTGTGTGACTAATTCCCTCTCTCTGTCATAACTACTGAGATTATACGTGATTTTTTTTTCTTTGTATGGACCAGAAAATGTGATTCTTTACCCTATTAGAAACACAACCTTCACGCGGATCTGAAAAATCCTGGCTTGTCAATATTAATAGCTAATATGATAAAAAAAATGGGCCTGCATGCTTTATAAGCCATCTGGCAGCTCTGCTGGGTAATTTGAAAGCAATTTTGGAGTTGTAACATTTGGGAGTAACAAACAGAACGGGGGTGGGAGGGCAAAAGGTTGATGTGAGACAGAGAGATACGGTGATGCAGGCAATTAGCTGTATGGCAATCCCCTTGTTAAAAGGCTGGGTAATGCCCAGGCCGGATTGATTTACTGGCTGAAGTCTGGTGACAGCTCCCATATCGAAGCCTCACTGCCCACTGAAGTGTGCATTAGGACTTGGTGTTTGGCAGCACTATGGCTTTTACATTTAACAATCTGTGCCCAGACGGAGTGGAAGGGCTCAGGAGACAAGTTGACAGGGGGAAGCCTCCCATCACTTGTCAGCATTGTCAGAAGCATTACCTTATTATCCCCAGTCTATTGGCTTCTTTTCATGTCATTTATTATCCCCATCACCTTTTCTTTGTGGCCATATCAGAATGAGAGATGACATCTAGGGTGAGCTATATGTAGATAAATATGTTGAAAATTGGCTCAGTATGGATTCATTTGCTCGTGTAGACCTCTTTGTTCCTCAGGCAGACAGAGGTGGCTTTTGTGTATCTGCCAACAGGGTCATGGCTCACTCCATCAATGGCACGCCATTCAGGAGATAAGCATCAGCTGGCGGCCCACTCCACTGACACCACCACTTCCTCCCGGAGTCAGCAGATTACATTTTAGAAGTTGACAGCTTGTTATCACTCTGGATAGCAGGAGGGCTTAATCTTTTGTTCTTTTCTGGCCAGGATGGGGCTGAGAAGTCGTCGGCTCAGGCCACTGATTCTACTGTCTTCCCTTCCTGTGCCCTCTGCAGTGGTGAATAGGTTAGTCTCTCCTCTGCTCTTTTCATCTTCCTCTAAGAGTGCCTGCACTTTGTAGAGGGATTACAGTGATGGAAGCCTCAGCAGTGTACAATGATACCCATTGAACATGTCTCCCTTGCAGACAGGGGATGGGTTCAAGTCTGATTTGATAATGGCTGGCTTGGGTCTGGAGGGATGGATCACAGCTCCTAAGGCAGGACTTGTCCCTCGGGAACAATCTTGTGGAATCCCTCTCAGAATAATATCCATGACCACAATGGGGGCAGAGAGAGGGATGGTTCTTGCACAATATTGAAGTTTAAACTGGCGAAGTTCGGGATAAAGCTTTTACTTTGCTAAAGTTACTGCAAAAACATTATGTTACCAAGAAACAAACTATACAAAGGAGTGGGGAGACTTGATATTTTATGTGAAACTGCAGATCCCAGATGCCAATCTCCAAAAAGAAACATGACATTTCTTGCAGCATGTTACATTTTGACCTTGATGTGGCAGCTGGATGTCCATCTGCCTTTTGTTCAAGCTCTCCTACAGCAGTCTATTCACAATACAGTGGACGGACTCTATTTTGATGGCTAAAAAGATACTGCTGCAGAAATCTGAAAACAAACTATGGAAAAATAGAGAAATAAAGAGGCACATTCAAAGGCACAGATACGCACTGATATACCCTTTATTGTGTTATGAGGATTTCAGTAGTTTATAAAAGCAGGGTGTATCTTTTAGTAATAGATTTGAGCCTTGAGTGTCTTATTGTTGTGTTTTGGAAAGAGAGACCTTTTTAACAGATTATTAAAACATACAGTTTGGTTGTGCTAACAATAACCCACCTTGCGCAATCCTCCCCTTGCTGAGCATTTGCTAACTTGTGCAACCTTGAACATTGGCATTTATTATCACTGCCTTGCTTTTGAAGCCACAAGATGTCTCCTTGGTGAGATGTGTGGTTATATAACCTCCCTCTCTCCTCCCACTCTCTCTTTGTATGTCTCTTCCTGTCTGTGGCGTGTGCAGCCTCTAAAGCCTACTGGAAGATGGTTACAAAGCTCAGACTTACATCTGTTTTGGTTGAGAATGCTTAAGACAAGGTTTTCTGCTTTTCTGATGTATTTGCAGCGGTGCAGACAACTTTTTTTTCTGACAGAGACATTATGCTTGACATGAACAGACTCATATGGTGTCAGAGAAAAATCTCACTGCTTATGCAACACATCAGTGCTGTCTGATGAAATTAATTCGACGTACAAAGTTTTCTTTTTTGACGGACTGCAGATAGACAGGAGCAGATGCAATACAACTGCTTTTTCAAACACTTAGGAAAAATGAGACAGCGTGTTTTGTTCAATACTCCGTAGACTCAAGTCAGTGTCCCTTTCACTTAGGCTGCACATTAATAGAGATCAGCTATGATTCCACCGGGGGTGAGGTTAGCTGTATGAGAAGTCTGTTTAATCACTGCACTGTCTTTCTGATAACTATGGGGAGAGGTACGACATTGTGTCTTTTGTCGCAAGATTAAAGTAAGGCCAGATGTTAATTTATGTTCATTCACTTCACACTTTTCATTAGTTGTCACTTAACAAAAGCTGATATATCACACCTCATCCCACATCTATACCTTGGCAACAGAAGGCCTACAATAAGCAGAAAGATGGAGAAACTGTTAAATGGAGCGGCGACACTCAAGGCTGCTGTCCAACTGGAAATGCATAACCATTGCAAAAATCTCTCTAATCACAGTGAACTACAGTCATTGCTGTCCACATATAAGTAAACCTACATCCCTGCAAAAATAGCACTTAGCAAAGCTTGAGTATATTTATATAGATAAGAAAAAGTTACATAAATGAGATAAAGTTTTGCTAGTATTTTGTAAAATATTTGTAGTAGAGTAGGGCTACAATAACACAATAGTCTGAGAACCAGTTGAATCTGCCAGGCTCAAGGTTTATTCACTCGAGCAGATGGTTCTGGTTCCCCTCTCACTGAGGCAGATTTCCAACAGTCCCAGCTCATACTGAGCCATCACAACTGATTATCTAGTGTGGGATCAGTTTTAGAGGTTGACTGATAGAGTTTCAGCAGTCTAGATTAGAAAAGTGTCATGAACCAGGTTTTTATGCTCTGATTGTAGTTCAGATTGTAGGTCTATAGAAGTGCAGCCAGTCAACCTCCAGCACAACTCAACAGGTTCACAAAACTGAGATCAAACCATCAAACTAAGAATCACTAATCCAATGTCAATCTACATTCAATTACTAGTTTGCATTTTTTATACCTCAAATCTTTAGAATAACAAATTTTCTGTGAACACATTTTTTAAAAAGACTGCCAATTTTTTCTACTTGTAAACAAACCAGGCACCTCCCAAACTCTCATGTGTCCCTCAGTATTAAGCCACATGATCTGATTGGTTGTGGGTCACTTTTTGGTTGGGTCACTCTAGTTGTAGATCTGTCCAGTTGCATCCAGAAGCACTTTAGTGTCTGCTTAATGATAATGTTCCTTTGAAACTGAAAATAAAATTAGAGATTTCAGACCAGTGAGCATTTGTGAATAAGTCTGGTATTGCCGTGCCAGTAAAACAGTCAACAAATAAGAGTTTAACTATTTCTAACCAGAAAATTCAAATTGAATACATAAATATTTAAAAATACAAATTACGTTACTTAAACAGCAAACAAATTGCTTGGGGAAGCTATAAAAACTACTAATGCATTTTATAGGTTGTGTAAATGGACTCTATCTAGCAACAGCTGCAACACAATATATGTTTTTTTCTAACAGAGTTCAGTTTTGATGTTTAGTTCTTATCATGCTTGTGTTGTATGTTAGAGTTTAAAGTTAAAGTTAAACTTTCTTGTATACTCTCACTTTTTGCATTTGAAGAAGAAAGCATTTCATTAAACAAAGAACAAAACATAGGTCAACTTTATGCATAATTCTATAACATGACTTTGTGCTTGAACTCTGTAGCTCAAGTTGGAATCTTCAAAAACTGACACATCCACACTAACAACCAAAGTTCAGCAGTGTGCTGCTCGATACATCGATTCTGCCAATTGCATGATCCAAACCCACCCTCAGAAAAACAAACTGTTAAACTCACCATGAAAATAAAAAAAACAATACAAAACATTACATAAAAATGTCAGGTTTGGGGCTAATAAGATAAAGAAAAGAAAAAAATAACACAAAACATTTCATCTTTGTCAGGTTATTTTTTTTTTCTCAGTATCTTGGATACCGAGCAGAGATGCCCGTTTTGGCTCCATATTTTTCACTCACATTGCTCTTATTGTGCAGTTTTTGATAGCAGTTGAAGTCTGATTAATTGGTGCAGAGACGCCTGAAGATTCAGTGTCCGACAGATAGCAGAATGACTCGGAGCTCTGGCAGCCAGGACAATGTCGTATTGAACAAGAAGCCAAGTGCTGATTTTAATCAGCGGCGGCATGGCTGTGTACTGCTGAGGCCAACCTGTTTGTGGTAATTACAGAGAAACAGGTTACAAAACGTACAATCTTCAGGAAAGTCGCTCTGCTGACTTCTCAGTGGAAAATTCTTTGCTGCTGGTCAGTTAGACCTCAAAGCCAAATACAGGGAGGCAAAATGTGGACAGGTGTAACAACTTTACAATTGTCTCTTTTAAATCATGATTTCTTTGTATGACTTGTTTTCTATCAGATATTGACTCCAGACTTAAAAAGATGTAGTAAGTCATCCAAAACAATCAGCTATGGGCAAAAAATTGGAATTTGAAGCATGAACGCCACTGTGAATTCAGCCTCCGTAGCTACAACTGTGTGTGTATGTTTATCTGAAAAAGTCTTCCTAACGATGTACTGTTTGTGTTCACAGCCACACAGAGTGTATTGAGCCTCAGCTGTGGTTCTTGCAGTGACATAGCATGGGACAGACTGACAGCATTGTGAGGCAGCATCTGTGATTACAGTCTTCAAAGACATTTTCAAAAATCAGCCTCACTGTTGGATCCACCTGATGCTCTAGCCTTGTTCTGTTTTCTTTCCTTTGGAGTTTTTAATGTTATCCAGCATGACATTATGGAAAAGGGCATCCTGAAAGCCCCCCTACCACCAGCAGGATGGCCGAGCCGTGCTCTGGTGCCCAGTGGGGGTCCTAACCCTGTCTGCTTGTCAGTAGCTCAAAGGATGCATCTTCAACTCTGCTGAGTTGAAAGGAAGATCACAGCAGTCATTTTTTCTTTTTCATTTTTTTTTTTTGGTTTATTTCAATCAATGTCCTCCCTCCTCTTCCTCTCATCCTCTTCCTCATACCGTAGAGCTGCTTTTTTATTTCATGGTTTTCTGGGTAGCACAAGATCAGCTGTTTTCAAGGTTTGTACTTTTTAGAGCGGAGAACAATTCGCTGGAGAGTTCTGCTGCAATGTGATTTGTGGCTGTACACCCATTCAATTTGGACTCTACAGCACAAAGTAGCCCTTCTCTCTCACAATATGAAAAAGAAGCTGAGAAGCAATTCTTGAGCTTTTTTCCCCAAAAGTGAGGGGTTTTATTCAACCTCAGTTTGCAAGTTTATCTGGAAAAGTTTTTTTTTTCCAGCAATTATTTTTTAAAGCTCTCCATAAGTCTCTTAAAGTGTTTTTTGATGCAGACTTTCGCTGGAGCAGGAACATGAAAACTAAAATCTATTTGTATAGATTGGCATACATGTGGAAGCTACTGGCGAGCAGGGTTAGGATCGGATGGCGGGGAAAACAGATTATGTTGCAGGGCTCCAGTGGCATAACCTCGGGCATTAATGTTAATGGAAAACCACATGACCTTGAAGTTGCCTCTGAGCGGCTCCACTTTAAATCCAATTGACATTACCCAAGTCTGGATGAGACTGGAGAGATGGTGATGCAGGCACCTGATACCCAGGCATGAAAATAGTCTGCTTTTTTTTCTCTCTCTCTCTCTCCCTCTTTCAGGGTGTCCCAGAGGTCCCCTCCACTAAGGTGTCCTCTGCCCCTGGAGATGAACAGAGGAAGGCAGAGCTGAATGTGGAACAGCGGTTTCTATAATAGTCGCAGGGATATCCATGCCCCATGCTCGATGTCATGTGATCTAAGCACTGAGCAGGACAGCAAAGCTTGGATTGCACTGCTTTTAAATTAAGGTATGCTGTCGTACTTATGCCCAAAACACATAATACCCCTGTTTTTAGGGAGCATGTTGTACGTGAGGTTCGTTTAAATCACTGTGATGCAGTTGACTTTGCCAAGTATTGCTTTCCAATGATCTTCCTGCTCTAGGAGGAATAGAGAGGATAGTGCCAACACAACAGAAACAGGCTTTGTTAAAGGAGCTTTGCGCACCCAGATGAAAGAATGGAAAAACAGGGTAAAATAACATGCAGTATTTTCCACAATCATCTAGTGGAGGATTTGCCGTCAAATACGATGCATTTCCACTGCTCTAGGGGTCATCAGCACAATTTAATTACATTAAGAGACAGCTAAATTGGACTTTGCAAACAGACAAGGCTTAAGGGATTACTGGACCTCTGACGGAGAGGTCAAATTTTACCTCCGAGCATGAAACAATATGCCCAGTGCCCGGCAGGCTCCATGTGGACAGAGATAGAGGGATGGGGAGTGCTGTACAGCCAGATGATTAATTGTTTTCCACTCTTTTTCTTTACTATACTGGACATGGTCTGCATGTAGAAAAGCAGAGTGTTTTTTTGAATAAGCTTGACAAGATCACAGTTAAGAAAAACAGTCTCTGTGTATCTGAAGAGGTTGTTTATCTTGATCTCTTTTCCTTCTCTGCCCTCTACTACACTTTCCCCACTATCTCCTGACTGTTAACCTTCCTTGCATGTGCAGTGTTTCGTCTGAATGTCTCCTACAGTTTATACTATTATTAAAACTCCTCTAAGGCTGTTTTTTCTCAGTTTTTTATTGAACACTAAGCTTCCTCTGCAGCTGCCAGTTACTTTATGGCATGCTGCCTAAAAGTTGCATCACTGAATGTGGACCTTTTACTTCACCTCCTTCTTTTTCTTAGCAGCAGCAGTAGTAGTAGTGGAACTGACTGCCCTTTATCATGGAATTGAATATCCCATTGGAAGGGAAGAAGTGCAAAGTGAAGGGAAGTTTTTTAACTTCTTGATGGAAAATCAGTTAGCGGAGTCTGAGAGTATCAGACCTTGGCTTTGCGCCCCCATTTTTAGCTGTGTTTCATGGCCACTCAACAAATGCTAGTCCAAAATTATTTGTCCTTTAGCTGTGATTTTGGTCCTCAACAACTCCTGAGAAAACAATATTTGTCACTTATTTACCTGACTAGTTTCTGTCATGTTGAACTGAAATATATACTGGTTTGTATGAATTTCTCTAAAAAAAACAGTCAGCTATGCAATATGGATGGATGGACAAACAATACATGGGTGGACAAATTCAGTGGACTTGCAACCTTAAAAAACAAAGAGAATGAAGTTGTAACATTCCTATGGAAAGAAGTTGAACCTCTCTTAAACTAGCATATGAGATTATGTAAATTATAAGCTATTCTCAGTAATATCACTGCTCCTTAGAGATGGGATGGTTCAATCCATAGATGATATTTCACAACACTGTGCTGTGTGCATAATTGAAAATGACAATAAAATTTACATTACCATTTCCATATGAATATGTTATAGATTCAAATCACTTCTGACTGAATTCATGGATTTCAGTACTTTCTGAGACTTGTTAATAAAAAATAAATCTGTTTTCACACCATTTTTGTCATTTCATTTCATTAGGTAGGCGTTATGGCAGTTTCATGCTAAATAGGCCTATGCACTATTTGTCATTTCTAACTTGGCACCTGCATGCTTCGGCTGGAAGCTGACAGGTACAGCAACCTGGAAGGCTGTGAGAAAGCAAGCATAACAAATTTCTTTAATTACAAGTAGCATATTTATTTAAAAATTTCAACTAAGAACCATGAAAACATTAAACTGGCATGTGTTGACAAGCCACTGCTGTTATTTTAACCATTGAAGTAAGTTGGTGAGGGTTTCATTTCAAAACATTTCCACCATAAATGAAGGTTTCTGAAAGATTTTTCCTTCAATGGACACCGCACTGTATGATTAAAATGTATTTGTAGATGACTGTGCATTGGGGTTTGTGAGGTGACACACAGGCAGACCTTCCACTCACCGCAGCAGTTGGTCCTCACTGCGATTCTCATCTGAAAAATGCCCAGAGGTGTAAATTTGTGCAGACAATTTATCTGAACTGCCAACTCATCAGGTGTCTCTTTTCCCTGAGAAAGCGGCTGCTGTTCCTTCGATTGTCCCTAAACAATTACTTGGGAGAGATCAGGGGGAGACTGTTGCCAGTTAAACTGCAGTTTTCTCAGTTGCCATTGTGCAGGCCATCTAAACCATGGGATACAAAGCTCTCAAGCGCACTGCAAGCCAAATAAAGAGGTGGAGAAGGAGGGGGAGGCAGATAAAAGCTGACACCCAGTGTATTATAACTCAGCTCTATTAGATATGAGCTTCTGCTGGGGTGAAGCACCGTAGCTTAAGGCGGCAAAGATATACTGCTTGCTCATTGTGCTTTAGCGAGGGGGCTGGGAAGACTGTGTTGCCACTGTGTTCTGTATACAGCACACAGTCTCTCATGCATGATTTAGTAAACCAGAATTCTTACTTCAGTATTCAAGTTACAATATATCGGATGAGTTAAAAGGATGTGCTGCGGCTGCAAAACCTATAATAAGACATGCAGTATATGCTTGAAAAATAAAAGAGCACATATCCTTCGTTTTCAGCATTCACTCAGTTTTGAGAACGTGCAAAGCAAATGCTTCAATTGTTGCCTTTAATGTGTGGATAGACTGGTTTTGTCAGTCTGCTTGTTTCACTGTCACAGTTATAACTGAAAGAAAATTCTGATATAAATCAAATGTTTAGCTTGGATGGCCTGAAAGGGCCACACCAAAGGACATTCTAACTATATAAAGTGATTAGACATGAGTATGTTATACATGTGTATGCTGCATATCTGTATTGGTCAGTTTAATTTTACAGTCCAAACAGACTTTTCACACTTTTAACACGGTTGCTCACTGGACAGCCTCAAATTCACTCGTTTACTTAGCTCATCTGCAGTTCACTCCCTGAACTTAAGCCCCTTTTTAATTTCTGACTTTCATAATCTGGAGCTTTTAATTGAGATTTCATCAGCTAGTCACATTTGTCCAATAGCACAGTGACACACCTTCATTGTTAGCCTATAATCTTGCTGCTATCCTATTAAAATATGGTTCTCTCTTTAACTGTAGTTCATTCATACTGTTGTTGTGTGCAGCCTTTCACCTCCCCATCACTCCTATTCTTTGCAGATTCATCAGTTAAATTCAATTTTCAGTTTTAGCAGGGTCATCAGCCACCCCCATTGCCAGTGTCTTTACTTCATAAGAGGTTTTATGCTGCTGCTGCTGCTGCTTCTGTTTGGGGGAAGACACCCCTCAATTTCAAAATCCCCCTATTAAGTCGAGGTCCCAAAGACTTTCTGACAAGACTTAATTATCAAATCTCATCTGTTCTCATAAACAGATCCTTTTGCTTAATTTATTTTTCTCTCCTGATTAAAATGGCAGTTATGGCTTTCACAACTGGTTTCATCACATGCATTTTGTTCTTGTTGCACATCAAAATTGGATGGATAAAAACTATCAATTAAGTGCAATCCTCAAGTGCATTAACCAAATTCTTACAAGCTTTAATGGGTCTTGGTCTGTTATTCCCCATGAATATTAAATACTAGTTGGCACAGTTTTTATATTTTGTACCTAATGTGTGTGTCTGTCTTGTCTATGTGCTTCTGTGTGTGCCCTATGTGTTATTGTGAATGATCTTTTGTTCACCTGCCACCTTCGATGAAAGCATCTGACAATCAGGAGAATATTAGTGGGTTTGAGAGATTCCACTCTGGCTAAGTGGCTCTTGTTTCTGTGGAATGTGAGACTGCTATGATATCCATGATTCACAGCACTGTTGACAAACGAAAGAGCTTCAGCTCAGTTTATTGCAGCTTCTTTGCCTTTGTGTCATTCCACCACAGCCTGCTGGACTTCTACAGCATCACAAACACATTGACTCTTAGCAGCTCACTTCAAACGATGATAGCAGACATCTTTAAAGGGTCAAATATGTAAGGACTACATGGACGGACCAAAAATGTGCAGTTTCTGAAATTAAGATGGAAACATACTATATTACTAAGTCTCTAATCGTTATAAAAATGGCTGAGTACAGATCACAGGCAGCGGCTGGTCCAATAACATCAGCAGCATGCAACTCCTGCTGCTTTCATTTAGGTGGAAAGTGTAGTACAAGCCAAAGAGGCACATAAGCAAGCAGCTGATCTCTTGTTTCTGAGACATGAAGCAGCTTAGTTTTACACGCTCAGGACACTCTTCCATCACGGCTGCTTAAACCCCAATCTCCTTAATGCTGAGTGCCAAGCAGAAGCACATTGGGTCCCTTTATGAGGACAAAGGTTTGACTCATTTTAAAAATTGAATGTACGGCCTCTCTGTCAGGACCCTGACCGCAAGGCCACCAAGCTGGAATGAAAATGGAAGTATGTAGGGAATGAATGATCTCTCCACCAAACTGGTTAAACCTGAATGCAACGCAAACTGCACAATATCAAGTTACAGAAACATGTGAACTCTTGTCAATCTTAATGTGTATGAGTGTGTGTGCATGTGTGTATGCTGTGTTTACATGAGTAAACTGATTGCTTTTATGCATTTATCTGCATTATTGTGTGTGCTTGCACAATTGTCCGTCAAAACACAAAACATGTATGTGTATGTACAGATTGCCTTGGTGTGCTTACATATGATTTGCTATTCTTGTCTGAATAAATGTACTACATGACCAATGAATGTTTTTAATGAGTGCGTGTGCTGCAAATGCATATCTGTGTGAGTGTGCATAGATGTATTAGTGTGTTTGCAGCCTTTTTTTTAACTTTAATTTTTATGTGAATTAGTGTAGTTATATATTATTTTGCAAGTGTACAAGGCTATTGGGTAATTCATTACAATTCAGACAGTGTATTCTATTGCCAATATGCATAGCAGAGCCTCATACACATTGAATAAAGTGCATTTGCAGTTTCCTTAATTATTTGACCAATCAGTCAGATAACTTTTTCATCCATGTCTATGCAAGAACACCAATGCTAAAAAAAAATGTTTATTAAAAAATTCCACACATTTGTTCTACTGAGCCCCTGAGAAGCCACATTCAGAAAGTTTTTCTGAACTACTTTTGCTTTCCGGTACAATTAATTTTTTCGTGCCAAGCATCAAATTTTGCATTCCTAAGCAACAACCTTTGGAGGAACACCTAATACTTTGGTCCAGTTCGTTATAATACACTGCAAATACTACAGAAAGGACAGATGATATGACACATCACTCTAACATTTATTGCTTAATATTTCTTTACACAGGATTGCTCTGATTGTATGCAGCTATTGGCCACAGTGGTTAAAACTATGGATGTTAATAATGCTTAGGCTACAAATCTACTGTAGGCAAACTAATTCACTACTATGAATATGGCTAGAGTAGCTGTACTTTGCCCTTTCTTCATATCATAACCTAAATATAATGTTCAGCCTGCATTATCGTGTAAATTCACTATGTGCTAGTAAGTGCTACAATCATTGAAAAACCAATGTGACAAAGCTATGATCTTCACAGCCAAAGAACAGCTACTAACATGACTACGGCCCAAATCTGTAAACATAAGGAACATAAGAGCCAAATCTATGTCATCCAAAGACAAAGACAAAGACAACTGCCCTAAACACTGCAGCAGCCAGTACAAAGAACTTAACACACTAGCATTTTTCATCGGCTTCAATGCTTATCTATTGAGCAGCAGTTATATACACTTGAAACTGATCCACTCACGCTGTGGCCTGTTACATAATATATTGATATCATATCGTAATACAGTTAACATTCCTCTATTGATCAGAGGAAATGCAAAAGGTGTTGCAGGAAAGGCTAAATGTTGTGACAGAACTTAATACAGCACAAAAGTAGCTCGGACAGATAATTCCTCCCCTTTAAGGAACCCTGCAGACCTGATATCCAAAACTAATTTTGTTTCAGAGCGAAATATTCTTTCTCTTGTGACTTTGTCAGTTTTTTTTATGTGACATAATTTGTTCAGAAAAGAGGTGAAAGTATTGATGAGCATCATAAACATGCTAATGACTTTACAATTAAGTTTAATGTTATACAATTACTTTACCTCTAGACATAGCTTAGATATGTTGGCATGAAATTGCAGTTATCAAGTGTCAGTTTTTTGGCAGCATTTTTGTTAAAATGTGTTAAATCAATTAAGAAGAAAGTAATTTGTCTTGTTGGCCTATGTCTAAGAGCTTTTTCAACCTTGCAAAGAATATTTTATTAAAAACTATACAGAATGGGCCGCCGTTTAGCTCAATCGGGAGCGCGGGCGGCCCATGTACGGCAGGCTCAGTCCTCCACGCAGCGGTCGCGAGTTCGACTCTGGCTCCGACCATTTGCTGCATGTCTTTCCCCTCTCTCTCTCTCCCTGTTTCCTGTCTGATATCTCAGCTGTCCTATCAATAAAGGTGTAAAAGCCCTAAAAAATATAATTTAAAAAAAAAAAAAAATAGTATGGAATATGCCATTGCCATTTCTAGCTTCTGATTGGCTGGGCAGCCTACAACCCACTTCCAAAGTCATCCACCCAGTCTTCTGTAAGTTAAGTACAAAGAGCATACACAGTTCAGTCCCAAGCAGACCTATGCGTGGCAGAGATTTGTTATTTGATTTCTCTCGGAAAACTACACGTTCTGTCAGTTTGTAAATGCTTACATAACAGCATTTACAAACTGTCTCACAACAGTGTGTGAAATGTATTGTTACTTAAAGTCTGTTGTAAAGCCTAGAGCTGCTTCCAACTCTAGTGATTGGGCTGCTAGCACAGCAGCTACTGCTCAGGTAATGTTACCATCCACAAGCTCCCCTCTTTTGGCTGGTGCAGCAGTTAGCGACCAAAATGAGCATAAAATGACATACACCATCCCAGTTAGTGTTAGTTAGCAACCCAAGGTGTGCAATTGGTGCTACATCATGGTCAATTAATCCTGCCTGGTACCATGCACAACAGTGGCTGAAGTACTCTGTTCTGCAGGATGCATGTTTCTAGCTCCTGTGTCATGAATATACTACTGCTAATTAAAGAGATGTTACTTTGTGTGGTTTGAACAACTGGAAAGCAGAAAAAAGACAATAAGTTGTATAAAAACTGAAAAGGTAGAAATTTTAATCAAAAAAATAAAGTGTTAAAGTTAAAAAAAAAATTGAAAAAACGTAAGTTTTGTAAAAAGTGAATAAAAGAAGGAAAGTAGAAAAAATATTCAGACTTGGATTATATTCGCATTTATAATTATGATGAATTTTGAGTGTAACTCTTTTCAGTTTGATTTTAATCGCTGTTGGAGATACAAGTCCACTTCTCTTTTTGAGGTATGTGTGGTCCAAGATGCCCACAGATATTTGCACTGGGCCACCCTAATATAGCTGGCTAAGACCAGCCCTGCTGTGTAGTGCTTTGGCTTTCATGTAACTGATGACTGCAGACTATCTCCATCTGCTGATCAGGAGAGTTTTCTCATGTGTAGAACTTTTGTGCTAGTTTTCTGTTGGTTGCTTTCTTTGCGATGTGTTCACATGCATCATAAGGGGCTTTACATAGGATATTATTCCTCTAAGGGTGAATACACAACTTGTTGTACCAGTTTGAAACACAAATATCCTTTTTGTAGTAAGTAGCTGGATTACCTCACTTGAAGTTGTGCACCAAAGCCATTTTCAAACATTGGACTTTAATGTCTACATGTTAGTTCAACCATAATTGACTAAATCGTATTTCTTTTTAATTAAAATAGCAGTTCTCAACCTCCAGTCTTTGCTTTTGGACCAGGAAGGCATCTACAAAGCCTCTGCACATCTGTGGATTGAGGGTCTCCTTCAAATGACTGAACAATCTCTGGTTTTG
>JAQMCX010000001.1:18626115-18637442 GCA_029814765.1 Acanthurus leucopareius | reverse complement strand
CGCATTTCACACAACCGATAGACACCAATTTGAATTACTTAAAGCGAAAATAAACTGCGCAAACTTCATTTACGTCTCGTTTTACTCATGAATTAACAGTCTGCTTTTATAATTTAACAATCTAACCAACACCCATCTAACCAACACACATGAAACCGCTGCGCAACACACCCTTTAATCAATTTACCTGATTGAGACTCACCTGGTCTTTCTGCTCAACGCTGCCCCCAGCTGTCATAGCACAAGATTTACTTTGACTGTTTCCGGTTAATGACTGCTATTTATATTAACTAATATTATATTTACAAAAGAAAATACTACAAAATTTGAGGAAAAAAAATGCTCCTTTTACTTAAGTCTATTTTTGACTTAACAGATACAACACATCTTCGCCATATCATGCCTGCCATAGGGCACTGCCGGGCTCTGCTATACACCTCTCAGATAAGCTTACAAATAGAGCAGCTCAATAACCAGCAGAATAAGGTACATAAATTATACACAAGTCTACTTGGTAGAAGAGGCACTCCAAAGCCTTTTTTAAAGGCTTGAAAGTCAAGTTAAAAAGATCTTGTAAGGTTTTCTGGTGAATCCTTGATACAGTATAATTTTGATTCTTGCACTGCCTACAGTGGAGAGATTCAGCTGCTAACACTTTTTTTTTTTTTTCCCAGGCTGCGTTTCTGTCTCTGGATGTGGAATTTTTTGTGTGATTTCTGCTTTTTCCAAAAGACTTTTTGGCAGAAGATTTTTTAAATCAAAAATTCATTTTAAAAAATAATAAAAATTCTAGTTGGACTGGCCACTACACTCAGGGTCAAAGCTACTTTACAGCAACACACCTGACCCTGACACCAGACAAATGGCTCATTTAGAAAGCAGTTGGGCTGCTTTGTCTAATGTTTTCATTACCATTAAAAACTAATATAATTACACTCTATGGGCTCTTCTTAGTAACGGTCCACTGAAACTCACCAACAACTCACAGCTAATTAGAGGCTCTGCACAGAAGGTCACCTGTTTTTCCATGAACAGGATAATAAGGTGAAACCAGACGAAATCTACAGTATGCACAGTTTATATCTTCTATTAAACGCTCCGCAGTCATGAAAAGAAGAAGTAGATGGATGGGAGGAGACAGGCTGAGGAACTTTTATGCCTTAACATACTGAGAGACAGATGGTGCAATACTGGTGCAATTCAGTACAGAGGAGGTATTCCTAATATTTTCCGCCTCTGGACCCGTCAAAGGGGGAGCAAGTAAAAAAAGGTTGGATTAAAAAACTCAGATGTACAGAAAAAGTTTGTGATGAGTGTTGCTAATGTAAAAATCAATGAAAAAAACACACATGTGCATTGCTTCATCACATTTCTCTAAATGTCTCAGACATGATCAACAAACAGATGCTTGTATTGGTTTATGATGGAAACAATTCGTTATTGGTCTTTTTAGACACACAAGACACAAATCAGTGTTGTGAATGAAGTAATCTCCACTTTAAGAAGATACATATGGTACAATTTTCTCTTCTGAACTACTCGTTAAAAAGAATTAGTTTGAAACAATTTATTAATCTGCACAGAACTTTTTAATGCATGGATATGCAACAGTCTTTAAATCTGTCCATCTGTAAACCTTTTTTGTGTGCAATTGTTGTCATCAAGCAGCAAATCATGGTCACATAACATGGGACAGACCTTTAGGAAGAGACAACCTGTTAACCTGTAAGAGTTCAAAATATTGAAATATTTTAGGTTAAGGGCACAATAAAATAAATATATGCAAAAATGTTCAACATACTGTATACACCCTTTCTAATCAATTGTCAAAACACAACACAATTACACAAAATTTTGGCCTTGGTTCGAGGCTGAAGAGATGACAATACTAATCTAGAAATATACATCAAATTATCTGCAATGGCTAAAAGCATGAATGTAAATGAAAGCACAAACTGGCTGATGACACTGATTCTCAATCTGCAACTGAAAGCAGTCTTTGTTTGTGTGACATTAACGTTTGGGATGGTACCACAGTAAAAGAAAAAAAACTTTTCAGATGTTGGAAAACGAGTGATGAAGCCATCCAATAGATACTTAAAATGTGATTTGGTCTGAAAGCTTTTTTGTGTTGCCACCTTGGCCTGAATTTTTCAACACACTCGCTTAATGCACTTAAGAACTCATTAAACCTCGGTCTTTATAAAAATAAGGTCCTGTGGCTTATTCAAGCAACTGCTAAAACCTTGACCTGCTCAGGATTTACTACCTCAAGCTCTGACCGTGATCCTGCCACAGGTCCTCTGCATGAATAAACACTCGTACCAATCGATAGAGCGGAATATGTGCTGATCCCACTCATTTTTCTCACCTATTTTTTAATTGTCAAAGGGTGCTGCAGATTGCCAGGAGGGAGGTCATACCACATCCTTCAGATCTACCAGAAGCTTGTCTGCTTTGTTAATTCTGTGGAAGCTTTCTGGTGTTTTTTTTAAATGTTTTATTTTTCTTTTCAGTGCAATAAAAAGAAAAGTTGGATGGTAAAATCACTGCCTTCTTAGCTCACATGTGAATCTTGTACCCTAAAGATTGAAAAGCAAAAATAACAAGTCATTAATTTGAAATATTACAACAAATCCCTTAAAATAGCTTCACATATTTATCCTCAAAAACACTGAAAAAAATTACTTGCCAGTATGCAAAGCCAGATGGGAAAAAATCACATGCAAAGTGCCTCTTCTTCTGTTTGGTGATAATAGCAACCATTGGTATTGAGTGAGTACACTCGCTACATACCATGCTGACACAGACACATCCACAAAGCTGTCCTCTTTGGTTCTGTCCTTGAATGAATTGTGCTTTCAGATCTCAATGAAATAATTGTGACACTGAACACCATAATGCTAATTAGAATGTAATTAAATTGAAAGCTGGTTTTCCCTCTCAGATGTGTTAAATCTGCATGTGATTAACGTGTACAATGAGAAGACACTTCAGTGGCAGATTGCAAAATCGAATGCATTTCCCTTTTTGAATCCCTTTTATGTTTGTCTATAACTCTTATCTTAACATAATGGGACCTTGGAAGTTGTAACATCATGTGAAATACATGCCTACGTCCTTCATGAGAAAAATTGAGGGCAAAATCTACACCTAATTAACAAGGAAGGCTGAGACCACAATCCTCAGAGAAGCCTTTTTTACATTGTGATTACAAATGTAATGTATTTTGCAGTTGTGTTAAATGATTTGTTTGGGCATCATTTATAGATGTGCACTGACCTACAAAAAAAAAACAAAAAACCTGTGATCAAATCTATTTCCAGGCTCCTGTAATGGACCTTGATTTCATTATACACTTTCACCATTTTTTTTTTCAAAACAAGCACTGTGTGTGAAAAGGATAAGAATAAATTTTCCCACTATGATAAAATCACATTTGAAAGAATCCTGACTAGAAGGCAAGGGAGTGATACTAAAACCAAGTTAGTTTGCTAAAGTAGGACACAAAGTTCAGTTCTTTTTTTTTAGGATTCTACTTACTTATCTACTGCAACCTAATAGTTGTACATAATGTTTTAGTTTCTGTCCATGACTTTGGTTACAGATACAAAATAAATGTAGTTTATTTTCCTGTTTGTCATAGTTATCTCTTACTAATAACCATGCATTCAAAAAAATATTCAATACCTCACTATATTACTAAAATAACAGACACATCAGACACATAAATACAGCAGAGCATGAACTGCTTCAATAAGTTAATGAAAGCAAGTGAAAATGAACCACTTCCCTAAGATTACTTCATAAGTGAAAAGAGTTCAGATTATTTATTTATGAGAGCTGAATTAAGAGATAATGGCAATGTTCCAAGATTCATTAAAGTGATATGCAAGAGTTGCCAGGAAGAAAACTGGAAGAAAAACACAAAAAGCATTTATTTTTCAATAATTAAAACACACAGACACACACACACACACACACGCACACACAGACACAGACACACACACACACACACACACACACACATAATAAAATATACGAATAAGACAAAAATCTGAGGATAGCTTACACTAGTATCTTGTGTACAGAAAAACAACAAGAGATGTAGTTGGTGGTTTATCTCCTGCTTGTTGTGCATATTTTTGTAAATCATCTCATCAGTTCTTCAATGTGATCCAAACAAAATGGTTTCTTATCTTTTAAACCAAAGTACAGTACTTTGGTCGCATGGTGGATTGTTATATTAGAGCCCAGTGTGGTGCCAGGTGTTAAGAGCAGCACTTTTAAAAGTGTTCATGTGTTGCTCTTCAGCTGAGATTGATTTTAAGAATTATAACTCCATGGGCAACAACCTTCTGTTACAGAAATATATTAGCCTCTCTACTTTGGATAATCTTTGAGCCTAAAATCATTCAACAAATGATGTTAGACTTTAAGCCTCTAAATTAGAGCAAGTCATTTTTTTTGTTGAAAGTCTATTAATTCTTCTTAATATGGGCAGTGGTGAGTGCAGTGCCCAAACACCCCCTGCTGACCAGCTGCCACTGGCTAATGGCGGCTTACGTAGCCTTGACCTGCTAGCACATAGACTAGCCTGAAGCAAGGAGATGAGAAAAAAGACTACAGATGTTCAGCAAGCTTACTTCTTCCAAACTCTACACGCCTAGTTTTTGTTCATTTTCAAACTTCTTTCCTCAACCCCAATGAACATTGAATCAAGTAACATCATTAGATGCATCAGATTTTACACAGCTCCATGTGTGGCTACAGAGAGCTTGTTCACATAGGCCTATTCAACTCACAACAACAGCACACTCTAATGTGTGATATCAGTGGAATTATCCTCTAATTCTGTTTTGATCATAATAAAACACTTTCTGCAAACATTGTTGCTTTGATGGAATTAGTCGCATGCAAGACCCACTCAAAAGAGCGGTTCAAGACAAGCATGTGGAGTCAAGGGAGCTTTGTCAAACACTCACATGAGCAAACTTCTAGAAAAAAGTCAAAGAAGTTTGGGATAAATGTTCATAGAGCTCAGATACAATCATCGTTAGAAATATTTGGTCTCATTCTGCTCTTGTATCACTACAAAATACTTTACGTTCTTGGAACCCAATTTTTTCAAGCATCTTTGCAATAATAAGAGTTGACATCTTCAATAAATTGCAATCAAATTTAATAAAGAGGAATATTTAGAGCAGGACCTACAAAGTGCCCTTAGCAGTGCATGTTTACCCTAAATCAATATGCATCACTGAGACAGTGAAGAACCCTGAGGTCCACTGTGGTTTGGCTGGTTTAAAGGTGCATTAGGAGTGGTTTTAAAAATCCTCCTACAAATAATTCATGAGGGCAAAGACTGCTAGCAATAAACTGACATGTTTTCTTCACTGTGTCAATTACCGTTTTGTTTTGTTTTGTTTTTAACAAAAGCATTTAGATATTCTCTGGCAGTCCTGCAGTGTTTCCAGTGAATGTGTGTGTACTAATCCTCCTGTGATTGGAATACTATTATTATTTGTGTGGTTTTCTGCTCTTTGAATCAAATATAGTGGCTGGTTGGTTGAGCAAACACATTCAGTACACTTCAAGTGCAGCACAAGCAGCAAATTCTGCAAGTTGCAACTGTATTCATGTGCTGAACTGCTGTCATGTGATGCTCAGTACAAAAAAGAACATAATATATTTGAAACAACATGATTTTTGTCTGTTTTCCTGAGGCTGTTAGGAATGTCGGTGATCACTCGGTTGAGATATGCTCAATAAGATGCATGTTTTAAGACATACTAATCTGATTCATGTGTAGTTAAATGTGGCTTTACAATAAAACAAGAAGCGTATCTGATAATAACTATGACCATAGTCCTGGGTGAAAAGTTTCATTGGTTTTTTGAAAGTCATACCCTGGACATGACATTTCTGAAATAATCTAGGCATGCAGTGATAAAGGTGCGGATTAGGGTCTCTGTCACCCAGTTAGAGAGAGGGGGTCTGGGTCTGGAGATATTCTTAGGTATTAGAGAGCCAATTTGGTGATGGATTTGATGTGAGATGTCATGCAGGCACCTGGCAATGGACTTTTGTGGCTGAGGTGCAGCTGGGTGTCATTAACATAGCAGTGAAAGGTAAAGCCATAGTAACAGATGATGTACAAGAGAAAGCATGCAGTTTTTAGAAAATAGAGGTCTAAGCACAGAGTAATTGGGCTGGACAGCACCTGACTGACTAGAGCTTTAAAACTGGTTTCTTTTGGGATGAAATGACTGGAACCAGGCAAGAAGCAGCTCTCGTTAAGCGTTGGTATTTACATAAGCAGCTGTTTATGCTGACAATGTCTGTCAGTATCCTTCAGTGTGCACAGCACATCACATGTTCTCAAGTCCCAACAGAGCCAAGGCTTCACAGGCTGAAAGACTAAAGCAACACAGTAATGAGTTATCCTGAAGCTACTCAGTTCTCTAATGAAATATTCCAAATTACAAAGCAAGAAAACAAGTAATGTACTTGTGAAGTAAGACTTTGCTATGTGCTCATAAATTAAAAAAACACACGCTATTTTAAAAATTTTATAAGAGCATAATCAAAACTTGTACTGACAAATGTCATCAGTTGTAAAACTAATTTGAAAATTTGGCAAGTAAGAATAAGAAAAGATTTTGAGAGGAGATTTGCAGGAGGGTTAATGCCAACTGTTGTTCAAGTGAGATAATAAAACACACACAACAAACTTCAGAAATCATCTTTTTATAACATAAATGAAAAGTACCAAAAAAGAAAAAGAAAGGTTTGAGGGTGTTTCTAACAAAGGAAAAATAAAAAAAACTTATAACTGAATCCTCTGTGATACATTTTTGATGCATTCAAGCGCTTCTGTGAAGTTCTGAGCATCTCACACTTGAGAGTAAACCTCCTAACAGTACTGCAATGGCAAGATATACCATCAAAAAATCTAAATCAGAAAACTGACAAAAAGTATGATGGTTGCCAAAAGAATTATGTTGATTTGATAATCCTACTAAAAAAATACAGCAGTTCATTAGCCAGCTGTCAAATCTTGGGGGTTCAGGTTTCTACAGCACATCACAACAACTCACAGAACAGCCCTCAGCTTTTTCAGCCAAACAGAATAAAACATGCAAAAACACCTGTATGGGGCTTGTTGTTGAGCCTTGGTAGGAAAGATGCATGAGTGAAAAAGAAAGTGTGAATTTCTGTCCCAAAGTCTCTAAAAACATCAGTGCAGAAAGGTTGTTTCAAAATTGCAAAAATATACCATGTTTGGCCAACCTGCAGTTTTTGATCCATAGAATCTGCCCAATCATTGTATCTGGAAAACCACAAATATTTCTATCAACTACAGACTTTTAGCTTTTCAGATATGCATGCTGTGAGTCAACACTCATGATTGACATTTATAAATGATGTCAGACAGTATTTCCATTACATACATTTTGGAGCTGTGAAATTTTTTGCCAGTGCTGCTTTGAAATGTTATGAAGTTGCAATTACACAAGTCTGTGGAGCTGTCCGTTCCACTGAACTCAAATGAAAGCTGCCCAACCTTTTTCCAAGCTGAGGATAAAATAACAGCATGAGTACACAGCATTTTCTCCTCAGGCAGAGGAGCAAACTGAGCAGAGGTTAAGTTTGTGTTACCAGAAAACAAGAGAAAAGGTAGATTTAACTAGTTAATGTTGAGATAAATGGCTTTACAACATTGAGAATGTATTCTCTGATAAAGTTTAAGGATGGAATGGATTATTTTATTAATAATCCATTCCAACTTGCAGGGTCCGAAATGAACATCTGCCAAGCTCAAATTGTGTGTGTGTGTGTTGTTGTTGTTGTTGTTGTTGTTTTTGTTATGTTTTTTTTTCCCCTACGGCGAGGAGCATTAATACCCACAAGGCCACCTGCTACACTGGTGATTTTCTACCAAATAGTCATGGAACAACAACTATACTGAGAAAGTCTACTGTGTTTTAGACCCATTTACAGATGTGCTGCTTCTGTCCTCACTTTTCAGTCACACAAGGAAGACTTCATGCCAAATTTAAGTGTATCACTTTAAGTGTTCATGAGTGCAGTCATGGTGAGATTCAGTACTGAGATGAATATTAGACTGATGACTTATTGTATATAAGTACTTCTTGAATGTGTCTGAAATGAGAGCTTTAAATAGATACACATACTGTTCATATCACAAGCACTAATGTGTTATTTTGTATTTTGTACATAATCAAAATTATGTAGCTGTTGTCACAGGATGGTACTGACAGGCCTTTATCAGTGTTCTGTTTAACATCTCCATAAAAGATATGCATGAAATTATGGTCTGAAGTACATTATAAAAGCAAAAGATCTTCCAGAGGTCCTCTCTGGACCTCTTTAATTCCCCCTCCAATGTCAAAATCAAACTTACGTCCTTGCAAATGTGATTTGCAGATGCATTTTTTTGTATAGTTTAAAAGGTAAGTTTGGACACTGCTCTAATTTGTGCATCAGCCTTATACAACAAAAGCTACGTCCCTCACTGCTGAAATATCCTAAAGGAAACACTTTGAGAGACACCACCAACAAGGGCAACCATGACTCAGGGTGTAAAGATAGTTATCCACTCAGCACGGGGTTGGTGATCTGATCCCCACCTCCTCCCCCTGTCCATGTTAAAGTCTCCCAAAACAAGACATTTAACCAAAGGTCTAAGGCGCTGCTACTATTGTTGTGTGAGTGTATCCATTTATCATTTCAATGACGCAGCAGAAGTCAATAAATGGTGCACAAGCTCTCATGCTGTGGCTATGCAGTGTGTTGAGTGTAAATGTCACCCTGGATCTATGCATACGGATTTCCAGAAAAGGTTTCTAACAAGTGTAAATAAACCCATGGTGACCTTTGTTGACATTTGCTCATGCGCTATATGGGGCGTGGAAGCACAGAATTAGTGGGGATTAGCATGACCGCTGGGACACGTGTTACAGAGTCAATACTCCTCTGAACTTATGACGTGTGGAACGAGACAAAAAACAAACAGTGTCTGTATTTGCATACAAGAGGACAATCTAGTTACTGTAATGTCTTTCTTTAATCATGGGAATAATGCAATTACAAGTTGTTTAGAGCTGATGCAAACCTGCACACTAATTTTTTGTAATGGTCAATGTTTTTTTTCCTGCTGTTAGGAGAACTTGTTTTTTTTACTTTGGTATTATTAATTCTGCACTTTTTCTGCCATTTCAACTATAGGTGTGAACACTGGATCGTCTTATGACAGTGATCAATGTATATGGCCATATTCCATTTCTATACAAAAATGATGAATAATATACGGATGTTTTTATGTAAAATCACTAAAATATCTGTATTTTCAAATAAAGGTGTACACTACCTAAATGTCTGTCCATCCCCATGGATTATGACACTACCCCCTCCCCCCATTAAAAACACTATTTATACTTGCCTACTTATCAAACGCATGCATGTACAATGTATACTGTATGTGGAGTCAAACGAACAAAACCCACAGAACAACTCTTTGAGTCTTGTTGGTTAGTTTCTTGTTCTCTGGAAAATAGAAATGCAAACTGTTTTGTTAAAAGTGCAACTTCCTTGATGCAGTCCTATTTTTATGCCAAAGTTGTTCAGTTTAATGTTTCTTTTAATCCGTCACATGTTCTTTTTGCAGACCAGAATGAATCTGTTAGATATGCAAGTGTATTACATTCTCCCTTTAAAGTGGATGTTCGCTGCTGGATAAAGAACACACAAAAACTGATGTTTTGAAGAACAGATTTTAAAGATTCTTCCCTCAGGACAGCATCGTGACCCTAAAGCACTCGAGCATTTGAGGAGAGATTTTTTTTTTTTAGGTATTTGCACTTAATCTGACAGCTCACAGTGATGATCAGTTAAATGGGATGAGAAAGGATGCATCAAAGAGTCAAGGCTGATGCTGTAATTACATTGCACATACCTGAGACAACGGACTGAGAGGTTGGTCTTAGAGTATTTTTCACCCCCACTTCTACCCCTCAGGCATTAATGGACCCCTAGTTAAGTTCAGCTGTCTACTTGGGATCTACCAGTCTGCCCAATATTACAGCAGACTGTCATGATATCTGTATTGATGCCTTTGTAACAAAAGTACGACAACATTGAGTAGGTAAACAAAGATGAAGCTGTTAAGATTAATAAGCTCTTATTACAGCTCTGATTTTAAAATATATATATATATATATATAATGAGTAAGATGTTTACTCTCTCAGGCCCAAGAAGCCTTTTTTCAGAAGACATGCACAGTTATTGAAGGGATAGGAGCCAGAAAATGTGATTTATGTGCATGTGTGACCGGAGAGCTTTCTCCTGGCCACTGATGGCGCTGTGCCAGATTCTGGGTGCACTGATTAATGGGCGGCACCGTGCGAGCCTTCATAGGCAGGTGCGCAACCACACCTCTCTCTCTCTGTTTGCCTGATCTCCGGCGGTGGTGGCTGCAGCCTGGCGTGGCGGGTCGGTTGGCCGGCAGCAGTTTTGCATTGACGGACAGCTGGCTGCGTTGGTGTGGAGGGGCGGATTGCTCTGCGTGGGGCCCTGTGCTATCCCTTCCTGGTCTTTCTGGTTGATCCACCAGCCTGCAAACACCTCCTCCTGTCGCCGTCGAGGCCGTGCTGGTGCCCACTGAGGCTGTACAGTCATTGGCGCCGCCTCCCTAAGTTTGGCTGCTGCTTTACCTGCTGCTTTACCCGCTGTTCTACCCACTGTTTTACCTGCTGTTTTTTGCTGTTTATCTTGTTTCCTTGTTGTTGTACCTGTTGCTGTACTGCTGCTCTCTACCTGCTGCTGCCTTATCCGCGGCTGAGTTTTATGCGTGGACTGGATTGGGACGCGCCGCTCGGTGGATGTGTTGCGTCCCGTGTGCGGCTTCCTGAGGCCCGTAGTGGTTCTCATTATCGTCATCCCCGATTATTATGTATGGTTTCTCCTGTCTGTAATTGAACACACACGGCTCAGGTACAAATTTTAATTATAGTTATTTTAAAGCCTGGGCTTGCCTGTGTTTTGGTTTGTTGATCGTAGAGCATGTGATCCGAAGTGAGTCCACCACCTCATCATCCCCACAAACAAGGATGCACACCTTCTCTGGACGGATGCCAAGGCCAAATGGTGAAGTGGATTATGACACTTGCCACACCCAAGTTGATCTTCTCCTTGACGATTCCTCCCTGAGTGACGCTCACAAGGTAAGAAGGATTCTTGAGAGCTTGTTGAGTCCAGCAGCTGACGTCGTGAAGCCCCTTGGCATCTCTTCACCACCGAGCAG
>JAQMCX010000001.1:18547555-18623898 GCA_029814765.1 Acanthurus leucopareius | reverse complement strand
TTTGTAATATTTGTAGATTATTAATAGTCTTTTTGGGAAGACCAGAGAGCAGGGCATTACAATAATCTAATCTACAGGAGATAAAAGCATGCATCAGCACCTCCGTGCTGGCCTGAGAGAGAAACGGGCGGACTCTGGCTATATTCTTAAGATGGTAAAAACCTATCTTTGTAATATTTTTTATATGTGGAACAAAAGTGAGCTCAGAGTCAAAAATAACGCCCAGGTTCTTTACATATTTTGAGGGTTTAAAATCTTGTAGTTTTGGAAAAAGTTTCTCTCTCTGGCCCTCAGGACCAATGACTAAAACCTCTGTTTTGTCCTGGTTGAGCTGTAGGATAGGGCCCATTGAATTTGCTTTTCCTCTTAAATGTTACCTGTCTGAGGCTGCATGTATCACCTGGCAGAACAGCTAGTTGGGACAGGCCCATCAGGCAGAGAACTACAACTGTAAAGCAAAAGGGTCACCTTTCGCCATTGGTCACAGGGTCCTCATTGCAAACCATGGTGAAACATGGAAGAGGTTAATTGCAGACTAATTATATTCCACAGTTTATGAAGTGACACCTGCAAATCCTTGAATAAATGTGTACTGTATCAGAAATACTGTGACATCAAAGGAAAAAGTTTTTCACAGAAACCTCCCACTCCCTGAGAGTTTTCTCCCTGCCAGGTGTGACCAGGATTGCCAACTGTCCTGTATTACATGTGTGACCAGAGAGCTTTCTCCTGGCCACTGATGGCACTGTGCCAGATTCTGGGTGCACTGATTAATGGGCGGCAACGTGCGAGCCTTCATAGGCAGGTGCACAACCACACCTCTCTCTCTCTGTTTGCCTGATCTCCGGCGGTGGTGGCTGCAGCCTGGCGTGGCGGGCCGTGTGGCCGGCAGCAGTTTTGCATTGACGGACAGGTAATGCGCCATGCCAATTTAACCTCTCCATTCCCAGGCACAATCGGCGCTGTGTGCGTATTGGTGACACCGGTGTTTGTGTATATGTGTGTGTGTGTGTGTGTGTGTGTGTGTGTATAGTTGGCTGCGTTGGTGTGGAGGGGCGGATTGCTCTGTGTGGGGCCCTGTGCGATCCCTTACTGGTCTTTCTGGCGAGTCGCCGTTGTCCACCTATTTATGCCGGCAGGCGCTGGGGTTCTCAGTGGCTGACGTAATTTGATTTGTAGCAGGTTGATCCACCAGCCTGCAAACACCTCCTCCTGTCGCCGTCGAGTCCGTGCTGGTGCCCGCAGAGGCTGTGCAGTCATCAGTGCCGCCTCCCTAAGTTCGGCTGCTGCTTTACCTGCTGCTTTACCCGCTGTTTTACCCGCTGATTTACCCGCTGATTTATCTGCTGTTTTTTGCTGTTTATCTTGTTTCCTTGTTGTTGTACCTGTTGCTATACTGCTGTTCTCTACCCGCTGCTGCCTTATCCACGGCTGAGTTTTATGCGGATTGTGGACTGGATTGGGACGCGCTGCTCGGTGGACGCGTTGCGTCCCGTGCGTGCAGCTTCCTGAGGCCCGTAGTGGTTCTCATTATCGTCATCCCCAATTATTATGTATGGTTTCTCCTGTCTGTAATTGAACACACATGGCTCAGGTACAAATTTTAATTACAGTTATTTTAAAGCCTGGGCTTGCCTGTGTTTTGGTTTGTTTCTTTTGTTTGTTGGGATTCATTTCTGGTTTTG
Organism: Acanthurus leucopareius; assembly: GCA_029814765.1. Lineage (NCBI taxonomy): Eukaryota > Metazoa > Chordata > Actinopteri > Acanthuriformes > Acanthuridae > Acanthurus > Acanthurus leucopareius. Next base: position 18,622,213 of record JAQMCX010000001.1, on the reverse strand, counting down.
TTTTGTTTTTTTGCTGTTTGGGTTTGATTATAATTCATTGCATTGTGTGATTTCATCGTGATATTTTATTGTCACCACCAGGGTTCTTTTTTTTTTTCCTTGTGATTCGGTTGTATTAATTCGCTTTTTCTTGGTTACAGGTGCTGTGGGCCTTGGCAGCAGTTCGCTTTCCTGGTGGTGGATTTTTCTTCGCACTCCTGATTTGTTTGGTTTGCTGTGTCACGGGTGATTTTTTTTTGTGTGTGTTGTGGACTTTATGCCTTGTTTGGACCCTTGCTGCCAAGGTAAGCCCCAGCCCTGTCTGTATCTTTTTATTTGGGTTTTTGCTCAGGTTAAGTTTTGTTTTGGTGGAGCCCTGGTGGTTGATTTAGTTATTAATATCTATTTTTTTGTGCAGTTTGTTCAATAAAGTGTTTTTTTTATTTACACGTTCTCTGCCCAAGTGGAATTTATTAAGAACCTGGTTCACTGCAAAAGAAAAGTAAAGTAACAATATCTTAAACTAATTTCCCGGGGGCGAGATCCCCCTGGGTGGCGTTGTCGCGGCAACTCACTGCAACACTCTGTCACACATGCATAAATACATTGCCCCTAAACTTAACCACTTAAATGAAAAAAGTACAATTTCCTCTATCCTGTCTGGATAGGTATGCATAAAAATGAAAACAATGAGAACCAATTCTTTAAGTATCACATTTTGTTGTATATATTGGTTCACTTCCCCACCAGCTGGAGAAAATCTGGCACAAATCGAATACATTTTAAAATGTACATTTAACAATGGCTATCAAATTTGATTCCACTACATGAGAAATCCTAGGTTTGTGGGTTTAAGGGATAGAGAACTCCGCTTTCATAAAAATCACTTGAGTGTAGCCAATTTTATACCCAGAAACACATTCACATTACAGAGTTCATCCTCACTGGCAGATTTTGAATTGGAATAGCGTGTTTTCTGGGATGACTTTGTCAGATAGCTCTCTGACTGGTAATAAGTTGCTTAGTCTCTAACATAATTGATACAGGAAATGCAGAAGGTTGCATAGCACATTTACTTGCTGCAGAAGCAAAGTCAGTTCTCACCACACAGTTAAACACTGCCCCAATCCCTGCCCAGTCTGTTCTGTTCATATGCGATTTTATATGCTTAAGTCTGAAAATGTGCAGGATTATTTGTGATACACATTTACTTTCATCAGAGGATATTTTGACATTTCATCTCACACACATCACACTGAGTCAGGAGCCAGGCAGCTTTTTGTTAAAGGGCACTTTGACAGAATCATGACTGCTCGCTGACATAAATGAACTGGTACTGAAATCAAACCTGTAACCTTTTGTTTGAAGAGCAATGTCTGCCAGTAACTTTCTGGTGACTCTTCTGTGGTTAAGTTGTTGTTTCAGCAGAGAGAATAAGAAAGACGACAGTCTTTGTGCAACAACTGAACGCAGAATATCAGACCATGGATCATCTTTGTCTGAAAAAACAATTCAAATGTTCGGAATATATATGTAATATTTGTTTTCTTACTGTATGATTTAAATTATCATATTATATCATATTAAATCTGCACAATTTTTGATGCTAAGATTTCTTTTCTTTACAACTACCTGGCTATTTTTACAGGATTTTTAAAACTGTTTCTTAGAGTTATTGTTTCCTCTCTCTGTTTTTTACATTGTCAGTCTGGTGGAACAACAGCCTTTTGCGATCCATGTACAAAACGTAACTCCATACAAAATAACATCCATGTGTAAAGAGGTCTTTTAACCTAAAAGCCTTGAAGACCAATCAAATTATGAATGTGTTCACAGCCTTCTGACTGTACTAAATCCTGCTTTTATGGCAAGTGAATCCAAAGTGATGAATAGAAGCATGCACTTCAAGCAAAAAAAACTTTCAGTGATATTCTAAATTGAATGGGATGTCAAACATACACAATGTGACACTTTTCTATTGATGCCTGGCTGCCAGTAGAAGTTAAAAGATTGCTGTGAAAAATCATTGAAGGAAAATCAATTAATTTTCACTTTCACTTTTTTTTTCTTAAATCTCAAACTTGGTGAGGGTTTTAGATGTACTTTCTCACTGCAAGGAGCCCATGTTGCCAGACTCTACTTAAGACATAAAACAAACTAATTATTACTCTTACTGAATTGTCCTGACAGGCCTCATTAAGTGGGTTTGAGCACTACAAAGTGGTAGCAGCTACTGGTGTCATTCGCTTTGATGGTGCTGGAGTAGGGTTATTACACAGCGAGCAGTTTCATCCAATGAATATCTGAGTGAGGCAAGCCATGCCAGGATTCACTGCTGTTCAGATGCAAATTGGAGTCATTCATACCTCCATCATGACCTCCAGACTGCTGGGGGTGTTTGTTCCCGACAATTTAAAGCATGGAGGGATGCAGACTGTATGGGCTCTTAACTGGTGGAATAAGAGGGGTTTGCAGGGGTGAAAATCAGGTTTTTCATGCAGTGTTGGTAATAGATAAAATTAGCGGGAGCAAAGTTGGACAGTGGGGAAAACCCCTGCTATCTCTGACAGAGCATGACTACTCCCAGTCATATTCATTGTCAGAACCAACACAAGCAAGCTTGTCAACAGCAAGGTTACAGGGAGTCACACAGAGCAATTTAAGCTCCAACAAGCTAAGAGCCCCGATGGCAGGTACTTTGCACATCTGTAACAGCAACACACCAGCATTTTCTTGCCTCTTTGTTTTTCTCTTTACTCAGCAGCTTTCTCAGGTTGGATTCTCCTGAACCTTTCAGAAATGTGACCCTGAAAACTACACTGCTCCCCGAAAAACACTGTCTTTCTATGAGTATCAAGTCTGCTGCAAAGGAAAAAATCACTAGCTTGCATTGTGATCATGTTCTCAGTGTGGTGTCATGCTTGTTGTCATACAGCCCTGTTGATGTTTGCTCTACAAGTGGATTGTCAATCCTGTCTGTCTTGTTATGTCACCAAATAATGAGCATGCCAAATTACAGCTACAGCCTCTGTGTTAAAGTGTAACAGTGACTCTCTTTCTTTAAACGCCTCCATGCAAAAATATTCTCAACCAGACTTAGGGCCCAATTTAAAGATCTATGAACATGGTCAAAAGCACATGGCACAGGTGTGTTTAAGGGCACGAGCAGCTTCATTTTCATAATTCAACTGTGGATAATCTGGGAACAAAGTAAGGCACACAGCGCAAAAGGGTTGTATTTAGACACTTAATTAGTCATAGTTGTGTTTTGGGCGTGACATCAATAAAACCAATCAGAGTGCCATATGCCATTCCCCAATCACTGTGAACATGACTCAGCAAAAATGAAGGCTTTCAAAACTTTAAGACACGGTTTCCAGCTTTGGTAGTTAATTAACAAGAATACTTAACAAGTGAGAGGGAAAGGGGTGTTTAAACCTTTTCATAAAAAAAATACTTAATCAAGTTTGCTTGCACCTTTCACAGTATACAATGGCAGGAGGTCAACTTAAAAAGAGTTCAGACCACCAAATTAAAATCCTCAAGGTGTGGCCATTAACATGAAGAAAACCAGCTTCTTTTTAAAAGACACTTGTTATTTCCCAGCTGCTCTGCAGGCAATAAAAGAGGAACCCTGTTGACATTAAGAACTCACAGCCTGCTGTGATTATTTTAGTTTGATTAATCGACATTAATATGCACAGTGGAAAGAGCAGCACATGAATCAACCTGATTATACTTCAGAAAATGGGGCCCGTACTTTAGTGTAAATCACAGGATTAGTGTACAGACTTGACCTCTCGACCTCTTCTTTGCATTTTGATTGTGATGACAGAAATATAGTATTTTTCAATGAAGCAGCATAATATCAATTATCAATACTATCCTTATAATACAGTGGATTCTAGCATCACATCTTAAATGATAACACGGAGGATCTTTTTCAGATTGTTGTGTGGATGGTTGAATTTATCTTAAATCTTCTTTGTTATCAAGTATTTCATAAAAGGACAAAGATAAATACATCATATTTACTCTAAATGCAATAAAACTTCGATTAGAGTCTCAATTACAGAAGTATCCTGATCTTTTTCAAAGCAAGATTTAAGAGAACAAAAAAGCAGAAGTCGGGTGCTAACAAAGATCACCAGATGCTCATCGCGGCTCATCATACATTGCTTCTTCTGTCACACCCCTCGCTCAAGGTACCCTTTATTTCCTGTGTCTGATACTGTGTCCTGCACTTACCACAAAATACAGCTAAGGCTGATAGGAATGTCATGGTTTTTGCAGGCATTTGGCCTTTAACCAAAGTTTTTTACATATTGAAATTTGTTGTCCCATCCTGAAGGGATCATTATGACCCTTCATCTGAATCTCTTCAGTAGAAATATTTCATCCTGAGCCAAAGTGGTAGACTGAGTGACATCGCAGTCCGCAGACATGCAGCTGGCATCTGAACCATCCCTTAAAGATCATTTTAATACAGTCACTGTTACATGGTAACGTGATAACTGTGTCATTACAATATTCTCTTATAACAGGAGTTATGCAAAAAAAGAGACAAAGATCAAGGTTAGAGGAAGGGAAATGTTTTCCATGCCAGCACAGAGAGAAAAAGATATTAAAGAAGGGAGTGATCACATAGTGAGACTTTGCAAGAAAGAAGGGCTCTTTGTGAAAAACTGCAGGTATAATGAATATATATATGAGATGCCACTTTTTTGATGTATGGTGTCTTTCTTAGCTGAATTGCATCATGTGTTTCTCTATATAAGAGTGTTTCATAACAAAAAATAAACTAGATCATATTATGAATTATGGATGCAGACATTTTCATAAAGAAGTTTTGTGGTGGCACAGCAGGGTATTTTCAGTAAATGAGAAATAAATCTCTCCCAAACAAGTAACTTGTTCCAGAGGCCAAAATTTTTCTTGGCAACAGGTATGACAGCTTTGGAATGTATGATTGGTTTTGGGTTTATTCTGCAAAATATAATCAAATCAAAGCTGGAATAAAAAAGTGTTGTCATCTGGCTTTCATGGGTCTTTACCAATCTGCAGCCATCTATCATTATAATAGCAGTATTCTGCTGTAAGCATCAAAAGATCTCTCTAAAGTTTTTTATTTTTATCTTGATTATGTGCTGTTATGATCTGCATCACTGCTGCAATCCTGTGTGTTGTTATAACAAACAAAATGTTTATGATTATAGTCATCTGCAGTAACTCTCCGTGTCATTCTGTGGCATCCTTAAATGTCTTAAATGTCCTCTATGATACTGACATGTCTCACAACTGCTCCAAACAATAGTGGTGGGAAGCATCAGCCTACTTATGTGGTGACAGCATGAATTAAAAACACAGTTTTCCCAATTTGCCAAGTAATTAATTAATTATTTAGCTAAACAAGCAACAAAACTTAGAATAAATTTTGTCTTTATATTATATGGCTACTGCAACAATTTAATAATCTAAAATGTGTCATTAGACAAGAATTCTATTTAATATATATCAAAGTTTTTACATTCAATTTACATTTGAAAATTGATTTTCAATTTTTTACAATATTTCAGAACACCAGAGAGCAGATAAGAAAAAGTATCTAGTTTATATACAATTTAAGATGTAAAAAAATATCTCTCTCTCTCTCTCTGTCTGTCTCTCTCTCTCTCTCGCACATCTGGCAGAAAGTTTGCGGAAGTGCACATTAGTGAACAGGACATCAGATATGAGGAAGATGAATAAAAGAGAACTCAGTAAACTTCATTCAGCAGTGAGCTTTTTACCCAAAATATTAAAATGTAGGTCAATTGGCCACGACCAGACAGATGCTTGTTTTGTTGCTTTTGTAGAGGATCACAGTCATGCATGCACCTATATAAACTGTGACTGGTATTCAGACTGTCTCAGACCGTAACAACTGTTAACATTATCCATAGCCAAGTGAAAATAAGTAATCATAATAATCAATCAACCACGAAAACTGCGATATTACAAGTATTGCAGGCAGTGCAACATATATATTAAAAAACAACCATAAAATGAACAGATATGAGAATGTAAACCAATATTTGTTGTGCTACTATATGGTTGGTATTGAAATAGAACAAGTAAAGATATAGTAATGCTCAAAAAGCAATCTCTCGCAAAACCAAAGAGCATTTCATCCAAAAATATCATTTAGCTAACAGGAATAATTGTTACTGTTGGTGTGTGAGAGGGAGTATCACAGAACATTATGTGCCGAGATCCTGTCGACACGTGAAAGTTACTTCACTAATGACCAACCTGTTGTTGTTCTGTTGGGCTTCTTACTGAAGGTTCTCCTCCGATCACAAAGCCTGCTCACTTTTTCAAAAGGACCCACTCAAAGTATATTTCTTTTCTCATATTTGTTTTATCTGAGTTCTCCTAAACCTGTTAGCATTGAAACTGCTTTGAACATGCACTCCAGGTGTATGGTGGAGATTTAGCTGACATGTGGACACGTCACTAAGCAAACAGCCTGCTCTCATAAAGCTTTAATAAAACATACTTAGGGTCATGTAAAACAAGCAGACAGGTAACAAATGCAGGTTTGTGATTTGTGCTGGGGAAGAGGCTGGGAAAGTTTTTTTTTTGTTTGTTTGTTATTTTTTGAGGAAAAGGGAATAAGTAATTCTCTTCACACCCTCAGTAACTGTTCACAAGCCAACAGTGGTAGTAGTTGGGCAGCTCCCAATAGTAAAACTCTACTGTACAGTAAACTAGAATAACTAAGACAAAAATGTGCAAAAGGTAATTCTGGAACATTTCCTGAGATGAATGATTTAGTTCACTTGAGGCATGCATCTTTTTTATCAACATCATAAGGAAACAATAATAGCTAAATTGTAGTAAGTCATAAAATGCAGGTACTGAACATATGTCATAAATTGCTCCCTGACATTTATTTTATTTGTTTTCCTACCATATCCCCTCAGCCTATTACGTGCAAGGTGCCTTTGCTGTTACCACTGCTTCAATGGGCTTAAACTGCCCAAGCATAATAGAAACATCTGATTAGGAGCTTATCAATAATAACTGAATGCTAATGTGAACTTTTAATGGTTGCATAAATGTATGATCAGACATTTTAAACGGAACAGACAAGATTTTACTTGACAGCCATTTTGAAAACATTGACAGTTTTTGTTTGACACTATTACAGGTACTCCTAATCTTAAATATTAATGCCCAGCTTTAATTAAAATTGAATGCCGAGCTCTTATGTTGAGGGAATATTATTTCACTACTTCATGTGCTAAATTGGTGGCCAGCCACTGACTAAGATCTCTCAGAAACTACATTTTGGAAAGCTAATGGCTTAGACTTTGTTTTACTTTTTCTAAATATGATAGCCACTGTTCTTCAGCTCACAAGCTCTCCACCTCGACACCAATGCAGCGAAGTTAACAAAGATCATGTGGATTTACTTGATTTAGAAACTGGTGGACTCTATTTGTAACAGCCTCCCCCAATTGTGTATCAAATTTCTTAGTATTTCACTGAAGTTTGTATATGTGTAGTCAGCCTATCAGGACCTCGCTACCCAAATGCGCATCACTTCCTACAGGGCTTGGGATCATGTTGTCATGCCACCTTGCATTATGGGACAGTTGGCTATGTTGGAAGCTACCGATTCTGTTTCGCTGTAGCCAGTAGTACATCCACTACAGCAGTTAGGTGCTCAGACTCACTTTATCCTATCTTTACTCTATCTCGTGACTATCTTTAGCTAGTTATGTTGTTGAAGATGTTGTGGCACAGGGTGCAGCAGCGCATCACATGACCACCGTGGTATAAAAATAGACAATGATCTAGAGAAGCGGTTCCAAACCTTTTTTGTCTTGAGTACGCCCCTGAGCTTTTTTGTCATACCATGTCTACCCACAGAACCGGCCCGACCCAAGGTGGCGCCCTAGGCGAGATTTTATTCTAACCCTAACCCAAAAATGGTCGTATAAAACGTAAAACAACTAATTATTAAATAAAAATAATTTTAATGTCTCTATGAGGCAAAAATGATAATCATCCATGGTGTTTTACTGCTAATCCTTTAATCTTCTGTCACTGCTACCATAGCTACCAACATGGCTGACATGTCCCATGGGGCATGACGTCGGTTCCCAAGCCCCATAAAGGTACTGTACATACTACTCAGCATTTCGTAACACCCTTCAGTGAGGGGCGTAGGAGCAACAGGGTCCACAGAGGGCTCAATCTGCACTTAGTAAACTAGGGTTAAAATGTCTTAATTTTCATTCATTTTCTTCATTTTTTCAATTCCCAAAGAGACAATGGTGAACCAGAAAAACTTGCAACATGTGCAGCAGCCTGCCCCTCCCAGGAACCAAACTCTCTACATTCTGCCTCCATCTGGAGGAAGAAACTGAAGTGAAATATCACAAACCCTAAAAGAGGCCAGACAGGAATGTCTATGACTTTAAATTGGAAGGCAGGGCAAAATATGGGTCGGTCCGGAGAAACAGGATGATGACAGGTCTGCTCTGAGGCAGTTACTGAGCAGCTGTGACATTGTATGTTCATAGAATTGTATGTTGTAATGTATTTATTTATCAATTTATTATCATTTTTATATGAAAAGCTAGAATCATAAATGGCTTCTTAGTATCTCTTCTGACAAAAACTCAGTAAAGCAAAATCCTGAAACTTGAAATGTGTCTCACTGTTATTTGCCAGCTAACCAGAAGAACAAAATGATGGTAATAAAATGCAGTAATCCCTCAATCAGCAGAAAGGAAAATTTAAATATTCAGTGCAAAAGCTAGAGAGAGCCTGTTTCAAGGCTCATTTACCAGCCCAATAAGGAAGTATCCAAACCTTACCTCTAAAACACACCAAAATATGAGGTAATAATGAGGTAATAATTTCCATGAGAAGCAGGCTAAGATTCAGACCTGTTTTTTTACATTTTCAGTCTATTGCTGTATAATAAAAAAATGCACTCTTACAGCCTGTGTAGATGTTTAACAAGCACACAGAAAGAAGTGCTATTGCATCGCTACTTGTAGCAACATTGGACTTTTGGAAGATCAAAGTGTGGAGCTGGAGTAAGGTGAATAGCTGGAAGTGTGAAAGGGGCTTCAATCCAGGCTTCAAACCTCTGCCATCGTAAATACATACTTATCTCCCCTCAAAAAATCCTTTAATCTTCTGTCACCATATATACTGCCTTTCTGTGAACAGATGTTGGGAAATAGACACTGAACTGATTTCCAAGCAAGAAAATCAGGTAAGTGCATTCATTAGTCATACGAAGCTTCCTGCAGGGTCAAAGAGGGCAGAGATTGTGGGTAATTAAACGTGGTGAATGAAACACCAATTGAATGAGAAACCCACTGCCTCTGGAACTTGTTTGATCATATGGGTAATCACAATAGAAAAAATGGAATCCCTTTCCATTCATAATGGGCTGAGTGATTATGGGAGTGTATGAATTGATCACTTAACAGTAACATATATACACATACACACACACACACACACACACATATATGTAGTCACTTTTACCAAAGATTGCATACTGATCACAAGAGCATTCACTTTATTATATTAAATGACACAGTAAATAACTGTTATCGCAGGAGCAAGGAGTTTTCTTGGCATTGTAATATCTTTGCAATTACCACAAGAAAGTAATTTTTTAGGTATAGGGTTAGGTCGTTATGGCTGTGCTTCTATTTAATGGACAGGGGATGTGCAGAAAGTCATCATCGGCTGCTGGTGGACAAAGGGCAAGCAGCAGTTTCTGGCTGTAGGTAATTCTGCTGGCGGCCCTGCTGCCATCCCCATGTTGCTGCAGGCAAATTGGCTCAAAAAAGTCCAAAGAGCTACATAGACACCCCTCGTGTTTAAAAAATACTACTCCCCATGAACTCCAAGGCAGTAAGAGATAAAAAGTTGTAAAATAAAAAACCAAACCAGACAGACACATTTGCAGACAAGCAAGTGCGAGTGCCCCCTGAGTCATACTTGCTGTTTCACACGACTGCCTCATTGTCTACAATACTTCTGGGCCGTCATGAAGTACAATTGAAGTACATGTTTGCACAGAGTAGCACAATTTTATTTGAAAAATTGGGTTTTACATAGATATTATCAATAAAATTCTAACAGAGTTTCCTTTTCAGTAGAATGGAAGTATAAAAAGCAATGTGAAAAAGGTGCCGATTTGGCATTTTATTGATTTTTAAAACAATGTGTTCAACTTAAGAGTGTTACATGGAATTAATTGAAGTATTTGATGCATTTCTTTAAAATGACTTTCAAATTAAAGAAATCTTGACTTGCAAACACAGTAGTTAACCACCATTCAAACTCTTTGGATTAATAACCCATTTTATTTTTACACTTTACTAAACAGTTTTCTAAGTTGTTATGTCAAAAAAAAAATTACCCAGAAAGGAACTGGGCAGGTGTTATTTTAATATTACAATAAACTGACATCAGTTCTCTAATTTGTGTTTTTGCCTGTTTGTTCAATCAGGGAACAGTCAGTTCATTCGGGCACACCAACAGCACAAATTAAGACCTTGCCGGTGCATTCATCAAGATCTGAACATGTTGCCAAGTCTTTACTGATGAGCTTAGGCAAAATAAATTAATCTAATTACCTCTGGTAGCAACAGTCTGGTCTATTTGATCAGCACCTGGCACCCTGACATGTGTGGCTGCAGAAGAGTTAACATTTTTAAGAGCCCCACAGAGGAGTGAGAGGCAAGAGGCAGCCAGCATGTTCCTGTCCCTTCTGAGTTTTCTAGGCATCGTGCTGTCCTCAGCCTGAAAGAGCACCTGGCCTGGCAACAGCCTCAGTACCAGTCACCTTCGCCTCAATTTATTTGGACCAATCCACAAACTTCTCACTCGTACATTGAATCCTACTTCTCCTCAAACCCTTTCTTATAGCTCCAAAATAAACAACTGCAGTCACTGCTCTGTGCAAAGTTTTGTTAGCAGGGTATGCAGTACATTTCATAGAAATGCTGGCATCCTAAACTAACCACTGTACATCGATCTTTCCAAATAACATCTGTTTTTCATCCTCCAATTCATCACTCTAGATCCTGAACTGAATGAGTCAACATTTGATTTCAAACATGTGCACTTGGCACATAACTGATAAGGATTTATAGCTGGCATTTTCTGATGTACTTCGTTAGAATAACTTAGCAACAACTATACTGCATGTAGGGCCTATAAACTGCAGTTTGCTGGTAGAGATAACAATGCAGGCTTACCGTCAAGCCTGTATATGATTACATTAATATTGTCTCTTTTATGAGTAAGGAACAAATCGAGAACAACCTAGTGATAATTAAAGCACAAATAAGTTTTTTTAAATAACTCCAAATCAAGGATCGAATAACAGATAATAATGAGTTACAAGAGGAAAACCCCACTTCATGAAGTTCAAGGCAAAAGGGCATATGTGACTGCTGCATGTCAGTAGTCATGGACTACCCCCAAAAAGTTGTTGACTAGTCGATTAATCATAGAATTTCATATCTTTTCATCAAAAGCAGTGATATTTTTCATCGTATAAGTCAAATAACACCTGTAAAGGGTCAACTGATGTAGCAAAGACCAACCTGAGGGTCAATTTGCTCTGAGTAGCTGTTAACAAAGAAGCTGCGACCTGATTAAACTGACGCCCAGCAAGCTTGTCTAAGTTGGAGATCTGTTTGACTGCAGTAACAATGGGACAGCTGTCTTGCAGCTATACCATGAGTCTTTTGTTTGTCATTGTTTAAGTACTGCACCTTGCAACAGATGGCTTATGTGTCTGCAAGCATTAACAGTGTTGACTTGTGGTTTTGTCAGTCCACTGGTCAACTGCTCTGTAAAACTCCTGTTAGGTGATGACTTTTTCGCAAATATCTTTGTACCTTGGATGACACTTTAATCATGGGAGGCTCCTGACTAAAAAACTATAAAACAGCCCATGACGAGGGAAAACAACTAGTAACGAGTAAGTGCTTGATCGGTATTTTCTGTTTTTGGTTTAGAGTGAACTTATCACCCATTTAGCTACCTAATAGCTACACAAATTTGTTGCGAAGATAATACATGAAGCATATTTCCTCTGTTTTAAGATTAATGTACTCTGTACGTGCTGGCATACACAAATAAACTCAATTAAATAAAAACTAAATTAAATAAAGTTGTCATCCAAGGCTTCATTAATATAGCACTCCCACTCTGTCCTTGAATAACTCATCATTATCTGCTGTTAAGTCCCTGATTCGGAGCTTTTCAGCAGCTTTCTTAAGGTCATTCATGATTCACTCATTCCTTCGTAAATACTCACAATTTTGTGTCTCATACCGCAAATTGTTGCCAATGTTTTTTTAATTCTTTTAATCATGTCCTATCAACTATTTACCACCAAATTGTTAACTTTTAAGAACAGGCGTCTTTGATTTTGATGTTAAGTTAAACACATTACGATACATTTGTAGGTGTCACAATGACTGTTGTAAATAAAACAAAAACATCATCATCCTTTAATGCAGCTAATGACTTTATGTACTTCTGTCCATCGCTATTGGGAATCATATCACTATTTTATGGATACTCACACAGCAGTCACAGTCTAAATGATATCCTCTGCCTTCATTAAGGGCTGCATCACAGAGAGCAGTATGTGGTCTCCGTAGAGAGGTGGGGTCATTCTGTTGATTGCATTTACAGTAACATGCTTCTCATTCGATTTTCTCTGGGCTGCTTACTATTTGTTGCTCCATAGATGCATACTGTATCTGTGTATGGACCTTTGTTATTGCTCAGAGATGGTAGAGTGGGCATAAGGGTGGTGTCTCACTGTCTCTCTTACTCACACACACACACACACACACACACACACACACACACACACACACACACACACACACACACACACTTTCTCCTTGCTCTCTCTGTCTCATCCGTGCCTCCCTTTCCCTCCCGCCTCTCACATAACAAGATGAACATTTTCACTTTCTCTCCTGCTCAGAATCCAGCCCATGCCGCCTCCCTCTAATCCCTCCACGGAAGTGACTCATATTACAGCATTCTTCAGTTTAATGCACTTTAATAGCATTAATATCTGCTTTTGCTTCTTCAGCTGCAATAAACTACCCTTACATCTTAAGAAAGCCGATTAAGTGCAATTGACATGGCAAGTGTATCAAAACAGTAACACACCTCAGGTGAAAAGCAGACTGGCTCATTGTAAAGTAGTAATCTGCTTTTTTTTTTCGTACATTGGCACCAGCCTGACACAGTGTGGCACATGGTGTACTGTAAACAGACACTGGGGAAAATTAGACTAAGAGCAGCCAGCTCCCTGTAGTCCCTTCCTACTCACTCTCACGATGAGGAGGAGGCCTGCAGATATGGGAAGAACACGAGTCCCTGCCACCCTCTGTGCCACCCATGTTGCCGCCACACTGACAGCCAAGGTCAGCTCAAGAATGACAGAGGGCTCCTGCACTGAGATAAGGCTCTCACAAACATCTGAACCACCATGCCGCTTTTCGGTGGAAAGAGAATCCTGCCCCTGAATTATTCAATGGGTCTCCCCCACCCTAAATAACAGCCGGCAAGCATTGTTTGACATCCCGTATGAATAATTAAGGACTGACCTTTTGTATCCATTAGAGGTGATAGGTTGATAGCGCCATACTTTCTGGGTGAAGCAGTGAGATGATTGGAAGGTGCTGTGTGGAGGAGCTTAAAAATTTCTGAAAAATTAGCCAAACTCTCAGGCACAAGCAGCGATGCTAAGAAAAGAAACACAATACGTCCCTGTGGGATGCATTTTGATATACAAAGACGTAGATGCAGTCTCTTTTGATTGTTCCTAAAGCACAGCCTGGAGCCATTCTTTGTCAGTCCATGTTCTCAGAAGAATTGTACTGTAGTTTGTTCCTGACACATCAGAGGCATTTTGATTATGCCAGTCAAGAGCTTGTAGTCAGCTCTGTGAATCAGAAATGAGGTATTAACACAAAGTCAGTCCAGACTCCACTGGCAAAGTCCAGTTTGGTGGCTTTCCAGTGACTTATGGTCTGTTTCCTAGATTTGTATTGCAACGATATAAGGAGTCATAACACCCTGAACAGCACAAAAATCTATTCAGTATAATTGTAATGTTTTTAACAGAATATGTATTGTATGGAGGGCTCTTTTATTAATTATTGATTTATTTTTTATATTTATTTATTTATTTAAAATCGTATTTTCTATGTTGTTGTGTTAATGTCTATAGAGAGGTTCCCTTTAAGCCACTGTTTTAATCATCTGTACCTAAAATTTGAGCATGACATCAAAGCTCATCACAGAGCCTGCAGCATCACCTGCCTGATGTCTCTCTGTGCTGGATAAGCTGCTGCTGCCAGGCTTTCCCTGATGAAATGATGCATGATATTTACAAACTAATTAGGTGGACATGCTGTTGCTAATTTTTCATATGAATATTAGAGAGAGAGAGAGCCATTGTGTCATATTTATGAGCTACACAAGCTACTGGTGTTGAAGCTGTAAAGATGATACTTGTTTGCTCAGATTTATATCCAAAACGTGTTAGCTATGCTGTTTCTTTGATTTTGTTTCTCTGTTTTAAAAGACCCCCCACTCCCCACCCCATCTCTCACTCTAAGGGGAGAATTTTTGCCAAAAGTGAAAATGACATGAACAAAGATTTGCCCACTTTACTCCGATAGAATCAATTTAATGATTTTACATTTCAGTGTGGCAACACGTTATTCAAATTCTGTTAAGCCTGAATCATTCAAACTATTGGTACCAACTGCTACCAATTTGTTGTTTATTTATCTCACAGATGTTACCACTGTTGCTGCAGCTAGCTGAGTGGTACAGCCTGAGGGTTGCCTGATCAACAGGTCGGGGACCAACCAGATCTCCCTCTGTACCTCTTTCAGCCTTCAAAGAAATACACTATTTTTTACAAAAGTAAAGATAGATGTTTATAACATGTGTGTAGCAAAATTGACAAGACTGCTCAAAATCTTGGCAAATCCCTCTCCCAAATCCACACCTGTGTCTGAAAATAGTTCCCACATGAGAAATTCATTTTGCTTAATTTATAATTTGATTAAAGTTGTATGAATGAGGGAAATAAGCCATGAAATCACAAGACAATGAAACAGTAAGATATGCTGTAATTTAAAAAGAGGGAAGGATCTAAAGGATTTAAAGCTAGATGATGCTATGAGCTAACATCTGTGACTGATTAGTTGTCTGTTATTACAACTGTTGTCAATCTAGAAATAGAGCCATGTGTGGACATCCTTAATTATTCTCATCCTTTTAAGTTACAAAACAAACACAAAAAATATCAACAGGTTTTTTAATAAGTTGGTGGGTATAGTCTTTATCCACTTTTACTGCTTTATTACTCTTTTATTTAATGTTTGTGTTCTTTGATGTTGAGAACAAATACCTGAAAATAAAGAACAGTTATCCAGGATTATAAAACAAAATGTTTTAGCCTAGTCATGAGTTGGAACGTTGGTCTGTGAGCATTCAGTTATGTGATTATTATTTGTTGCATTTTTAGAACTTTGGATTAGCTGAAGGTTTTTGGCTGCTATGAGCTTTTGTGCACCTGGATCCTAACTAATGTTTTTAATGCCAAGCTATGAGTCCTCTGACAACTCTGGATGAGTCAAATTTGAAGTCAAAAGCACAACACGGGAGCAGACAACGTAGCAAGAAAAGTCAGCTAACTCAGATCAAGTCCAAACAGGAGATCAAGCAAACAAAATCTGACAAACTGGCAGGCAGAGAAATTTAAAGTCCAGTAATCAGGCAAAAGGGGTCAAACAGGCAGGTCAGACGAAACAGTAATCAAGAGCACTGGAAAAAAGGCAAAATAAAAAAAAACACATTTGATAATCTGGCAATGAGTAAATGAAACAAAACTGGAAAAAACACTAAGAGACTTAAGAGGAATTAGCTGTTGGTGAGGAGGAGGGAGGCAATAAAGCAGGTCGGGGGAATGAAAGGTCAGGATCTGAAACAAGGTAATCAAGGTAATTTCCCTTTGTGCCAGTAAAAATTTATAAATGTATTAAAGTTGACTCTTTAACAGTCAATATTACTTGCAAATAATTTGCAAAATGTTGCTGATTAAACATTATTATTTATGCACTGATGGAAGATAACTGTTGCCCTGTCAAGCACATGGTTCATACACATGCACATCACACACACACACACACAAACACACATACACGTATACATATATACACACATACATACATTCACACAACATATACTGCAATATATATTACTCAGCAGTCAGCTTTTTTGCTGTCCATTCTATAGTTATTATATCGGCCTTTAAAAATCCCCTGGTGACAGACCTCTAAAAAGAGCCAATTAAAAACAAAGGCTTGGTGAGGGTCAGACAAGTCTGATCTTCTCTTTATTCTTCTACAAAATCTGTATTCCTCTGACATTTAAAATGAAAGCCATGCGTTTGGGTCAGTGGTTCTGCTGTGTGCGTTCAGCACCACAATCATGAAGAGCACTCTACATGAGACTGTAAAAAACATGATGTTGTTTCAGGAGAAAAAAAAAGATGAGAGACTTTTTAAGCCTATGAACATTCTGGTGGTTGGTTAGCAAGTCTCATCCACGAGAAACACAAAGCTTGTTTGTTTCATCATATTTGTCATGACATTTTCCTAAGGACACGCGTCAGTGTTCTCTAGAAAAGGCTTTCACTGAGGTGGGCTTCAGGTTCTTCGCAGTGTGAGGAAGAAAACCAGAGCTGCAGTACGCCCGCAGTGACAGACTCAGGAGAGCGCTACTTTGAGGCGAGCACAGATTCCTGGTTTAAGGAGAGAGAGAGAGATTGGGTGCTTAAGACAGACCATATTTATAGCCAGGGATAGGAATAATTCATTGTGATCAAAGTGCAGATCATGCTCCATTCCATCACAGAGCAGATGTGGCAGAATAAAAAGAGCACGCTTTCTCTCTCCGTCTGCTCTCCAGCGGCTTTCGAAATGGAAACATTGAGGCGAAGTTATCTCTGTGAAGCCGCTGTGCGTGTGGCGTCATGTGCTCTGCGCTCATTCTCAGGTGGCTTCACTTTAGAAGGAGTGAAACGCCTCTGAGATGTAACAAGCAGTAAAGGGGGGGAGAAAAAAAAAGAATGATGTCCCAGATGCAACATGTCTTCACAATCAGAGCGAGGAGTGAATATCAGATCCTGAGCTCACAGCAGGAGGTCATGTGCCTGAACCCATGCGCCATAAAGCAAATCCACGACAACCACGGCACATCACACAGCTCCTGTACGAGCATTTGAATAAAGCAGATCACAGAGTCAGAGAAGTCACAGCTGATTGACTGCCTGAACAACTGAAACACTAATTCTACTTGATATTACCGACCATTTTGCTTGTCTTCTACATGTAATTTTCCATGCAGTTTTGGTTTGCTGCTAATATTATCAGAGGACGCCACTGTCAGTATTAGGACCACGTATGTGTGCGACTCTCCCTCCACAAACACACACAAAAGCAGGCTTCCCACACACCACTTTCTTGTTTTTCATTGGTCTCTCACCCCTTATTCATACGCTTTCCCAGGGACACACACATTCTCTTTTTCTTTTCTTGTTTTTGTTTACGGTCCCTCCTGCCTTTTTTTTCTCCCAGTAATGCTTTCTCTGCAATCACACGCAAACACAAAGACACACACACGCATGCTTCTTCCAGTTTCATTTTCTCTACCTCCCACACACAGACACACTCATGCGCCTCTTTCTTTCTCTCTTTCATTTTCTGTGTCTCAAACCTGCTTTCTGCTTCCTTGTAACTCCTTCAGTGCGCGTGCACACACACACACACACACACACACACACACACACACACACACACACACAGAAATACACAGAAATACACAGAAATACACAATGGCGTACACATGCACAGACATCCTTCATCTGCTGTTTTATTTCTCCTCCCTCCCACACTTTTTCTTTCACTACTTCCATGCATGCTCACACATACCAACACACACACACATGCACATGCGCACACACAGACACACATAAAGGTGCCTGTTTCATTCGCTCTCATTCTCTCCCTCTCTCTCTCTCTCTCACCCTTTGTCCCTTAATCACCCCTTAAAGACATACACATAAACACATATACTGTATACCTCTCTTGTATCAGCCTTTCACTGTTTCTCTCATCTTGTGTCCTTCGCACACACACACACATACTAACACACTACCGGCAGTCCAGCTTCCCTTACTCCCAGCTGGGCTTGGACAGCTCTCTTCCTCTGGCCTCTCTGGGCCATCTGGAGTGCAATGTCCCCGGTCTGCTGGTCCCCTGCCAGCCGCTGAGCCTCCCAGGATGAACACAGCATCTTCAAGCACAATTTGTACGCGTCAAAGCTCTGCTGTGTGTCCAGTGACCCAGCTGAGTGAAGTCATTGAGTCTCGCATTTCCCACCTCAAAGGAGCCTCATTCTGCTTTGATGACACCTGCGCTCCCCGTCTCTCCGGGCTGGAGGATGGTGCTGTAATTGATTAGAGTGCTAAGCAACCTCACTAGCAATTACAGCTCTGTTTATGAACCTTTGGAGGGTTTGTCTTTGCATTTGAAGTGAGTATCAACTTCCAGCATAAAGGTCAAGTATCCATGTGAGCTTTTTTTTCAGGTAAACATGCACCTGTTGTCTGTTAAAAACACAAAGTCTGACTAGAAGAAGGTCTTTTTTCCTCTAATGCAGGCATGGCCAGACTTAAATGAAATGAAATTATATAAATTATGAAACTTGAGATGTTATGTTTACACACAAAAGAAGAGTACAACTTTGTTCCGATCAGCAGCAGAACCTCAGAAGGTTAAATTCAATCATGTTAGATCTTTAGACTCTTTAGTTTTATAATCTTTGAGTATAACGTGTCAGAGTTGTTAGGTTTAAGTTACAAATGTGTAAGCTTGCCTACTGCAGCCTAAACCTCTGTGAAGGGTTCCCTACCAGCCCACAGAGTTTGAAAACAACTGACTTTAATGACTGAAATACAAAATATCAAATTGATTTCAATATAGAAGACAAGTAAAAAGAGCTTTTGAAGCCATGCCTTTTTAAATTAATCGAAACTTAAGTTATTCAGCCATAAGTTTCCACCTCAAAGGGTCCTTGTGCTGCTTTGATGACACCCACGCTCCCTCAGCTCGATGGGAATTTAATTAAAGCAAGTAAGTCACAGTGTTACACCACAGTTTAAGATCCTCTGAGTCTTAAACTTTCAAAACAATGGGTTTTTTTTAACTGACCACAACAGAAACAGTGAATGTCAAAAAAAAAGGGCAGAAAATTTTGGTTTTGTAAAACATAGAAAACCTTCCAACCCTCTAACAAGATGAACTATTAACACCATCTCAGTGGTTTGATTTGGCCGCAGCAGTTTTTTAAAGAGGAATTTGTTGAACATCACTCTGGAAGCTTAAGGTTGTGCTCAAGATGATGGAGTAAAAATCATTTGTGCAACAGAAGTGGCGCAACCTAAAATACATGCCTGAGGCCGGTTAGCGTGCAGTGGCTATTTTTATAGTCTAGTGAACACAGCAATCCTATGTGACACCCAAACAACAGAGCACACAAACTCTGTCCTGATCGTTTCTATTTGCTGACTGCACCCGAGCCACAGGTTTGCCGGGCTAGAAAAAAAAGAAGCCATTATGAACTGTGTAGTGGATCACTGACCCTTATCAACAATTACAAAATTTTTGTTTTAAGACACTTAAAATTAAATCGATTTTGGAAGTCCATGAACGTGGCGCACACACAAACACACACAAACACACACACACACACACACACACACACACAACTGTTCCATGTATGCAGCATGAAGTTATCAGGTACCAGCAGGCAGTGAGGACAGAGACCAACACACAGCGCTGGCTCCATCCGTCACTGCTTGAACACACAGAGTCTTTACTGTGTGTAATGTTCCGGATGCAAAGCATTCTTTATTTGTTAAAAACAAAACTTTGACTGATTTGTATGTATACACATCCCCTGCTGTCGCTCCCGCAGTGAATGCAAAGAATGATCTGTTCTTTGTCAAATCCACGTGTGATTCAATTAAAAGCACAAAAGATCTCTAACTGTAATAGCATTATGTTACAGTAAGCAATAACGCAGTGATTCTGTGTTTTCACTAATTTCTATTTATTAACTGTTTGAACTTTTTCAATTTAAAGTAAATAAACTCTTTGTAATACACTGCAACCTTAAAATAAAAATAAACACAAATGAGAGTTGACAAATTCTGCTTTGATTCACAAAGTTTGGTGCAAAAATTGTTTGAAATCCACAACTGAAGGAAAAACTAATTGCAGCTTAAAGGAGAGATTATGGGTAAGGGCAAATACTAAAATGACTCTCATTAAGAGTGAAATCAACAGGCAATCTGTGTCAGTGAGGCTCAATACTCTTCCATAACTCTAACGTGTAAATAAATCCAGAGTGATTGGCACCTCCAACTTTGTAGCAGCAGTCAGTCTTTAAGTGCAAACTTTAAAATGAAATGCATGCACACAGTCAGCACAGCGCATACACTGAGCGAACAGCATGAAGGCAGTTACATGTAGAGCCCGTAATGCATTATCTCATTGACACGAGGGAAACAGCTCATCTGCAATTTACTGTACGCTACATCTAGAACAGGACTCACCTTGCTGAAGCTCCCAAACACCTCGAAGCTCTGGAGCAGGTGGTGAAGTGAGAGCGTCTCCCTCCTCTTCACTAGTTAAAAAGCCTCGTCTTTCTGTTTCAGCACCACGGAAAGCGCGTCCGCCTCTCTCAGGGAATGATGCAAGTTTATCGCTGGTGCTGGGAACGCGTCCGCTGTGCAGACTGACAACACGTCGCCTTCAAGTTTTATGCCACCTCGTCGCTGCTCTGGTTGGAGCAAACATGACCCGCTGTGCTTGATGCTTTTAGAGAGAGTACGTCCAATCACAATGCCTCTCGCTCTTTACTCTCACTTGGTTGCGCATCCCCCCTCAAGAGTCTCCAAGGACCTGTGCCTGTCCTCCTCCGGGCGGGCTCGGCTTCAGAAATAGTGACTTTAAGATTGGTTTCTCACGCTGTTGGAGCACATCTTCATTTGCGGCGCTCTCTTTGTCTTCAAGGCGATGGTGAAAGCGATATAAAGACTGGGCTCTAAATTTCCTTCCGCGCATCGACTGGGTGCGGGAGCGGAGCGGTCGGAGCCCGGAGCAGGAGGAGTGTCTGTTACGGTCTGAGTTCATTAAAGACTCTCCTAATATAGATGAGCTCAGTGTCTATCCTTTATTATAACCCGTCCTTTCTTACCTAATGGCAGGATCGTGGCGCGCCGCGAGAGGATGCCGAACGATGTGAACTGCTATAATAAACGCTAGTGAGCTCCAGCAGAGACGGCACAGAGTTTAGATTAGATGCCTCTCCTTTTATCAGAGCCGTGAGACAGCGATACCTACAGCCATTCAACAAACACGCCGTCATTAATCAGTCAGTCAATGGATTACTTAGCAATTTTGATTCAGAAAACCCTAATGTGTGAGTGTTTATGAACATCCCTAGAAAAACTTGAGATTGTTGGGCGCATTTTAACTGAGAACAGAGTCGGGATCACGAAGTTGTTGCCTTAGGATTAAAATATAAAATGTAAACACAAGTAAGCAATTAGATATTTAATTTTATTCACAAGTTACATGCATATGAGTAAAATAATTTATTAGATGAGCGTATGGAGACATGATGTCCAATATCTCCATTTCAAGCCACTTATTCTAATATGTTCATCAACCCAATTACAGTCAACTACTTTGGACTCTAGATGGAGATAAACAGTCAGAGACTGTGCAGAGAAGGAGGCTTCTGTTGTACAATGAACAAGTGTTTCACACATTTAAATGCTCTTGTTTGCTATATGCACTGCAAAATAGTTTTATTATAAATGTATTGATTTCAGGTCATGTCTGCCTGTTTTACTGTGATAAGACCAAAGAGCAACTTCAACACCTTGCCTTGATCCAATTAAGCCAATGTAAAATATTTGAGCCCCGAGCCAGCGAACAACCACCAGTCCCCAAAAAAGCACACACAATAAGCTATTTAATCTTGCACTGATTTGAAATAAAGGATTTTGCCCAGTCATTTTCTCTAAAAAGGGATGCATAGTTGGAAAAAAATAGAGCTTTAATGAAAAGAGAAAAGGCCCTGTGGGATAGATATCAAAAGCCAGTGGATGTGCATAATTCATCTCAGACTATTTCATAAAGCCCCTGCAGAAGGACTTTCTTTAACCTGTTTTTTTTATTTTAAAAAACTCCAAATATTAGTCCTCTGCACTGTGCAGGAGAAATACTGTTGACTCGGATCCATCGAGGCAGTATGATTTTTCGTTTGGTTTCCTAAGTGACAGCTAGTGCATGTAAAAAGCTCAACTCTGAACCTTTGGAAAGTCTCTCATTATACATGGCCAAGGACTCAGACTGCCATGTGTGCTTATCCCTGTTGCATTAGCTCTTAAAGTCGGTTAGAGTTAATAATATTTAATTATCATTATTCTACCCTGCTACATTTTCAAGCAGAAGTAGAGTATTTTTATGTTGAGACAACTGATATTTCTTTCGGTGTTAAACTCATTATATCATCTGACTCTCACACAAGTGTGAAATGTTGCAAATGTCCTGTTCTTTCAACAGCATTCATGTTGAAGCAGGTAATACACATCATTGTATGTCATTGGGATTTTATCAGTCAGTGCTCTTATTTCAGGGTGTGGCTCCTGAGAAACATCAGAGGTTTCAGTCGGCACAGCTGACACACTGCTTCTCCTGACTTGAGCACACCCCCCTCTGCTGGTGTTAGGCAGCAAAAAGAAAATACTTCTCTCTGCTTTGTTTGGCTGCAGGGACTGTGGGTACAAGTCCAAGAACGCTAGTTCAGACCCACTAGACGGCTTTGCTATCCACTGCAGCACATTCAGGCTTTATTATGGAGTCTTTTTAGTTCACAAAGCTGCTGCATGTAAGTGGGGCAAAACATTGCCCAAGTCCTGAAGATCTGAGAGGCACAAGCACGGCAGCTGCAGCATGTCTCTGCTGGGACCGTGGATCGTTCGCTGCGTGTGGTATCAGCAGTCGTGACTGGAAAATAAGCTGAAAATGATCAGTGTTGGCTATTTTGCGTCAGGGAGGGTTTAAAACCTGCGTATGTGCTTTTGAATGTGCCTTTTATAAGGCATCATTGGCAAAGTCATACGTATTGAGTTTCTCACAAATGAGACAGACTCTGGAATCAGATTACGTCAGATTATTGTGCTTTCAAATATGATGTTTCATCTGTGTGTCATTCATTAAAGGAAATGAAGGCTCTGTTATTAACATGGGAGCTATTTAAAAGTGACAAAGAATTCCATCATTGCTACATCAATGAGATGTTTGATTTTTATGCTTTCATGACTTTGCTCAAGAAATAAAGTCTTAAAGCTGAAGGGGTCATTTAACAGCATCTTGGAACCAAAGTGTCCAAATGTCTAATGTGCTTTAATGAACATGTAGTGTGTTGGATAGATAGTTTCTGATGGATTTCACAGGTTGTGAGTCTTGACACAATTCCCTGGCCAAAAGACAAACAACCCCCTCGTGGCACACTCATCAGTTCCATCCTCTCACTGCTCATCGCTCATCCAACTCTGGCGTCTGGTGTTACTCATAATCAATAGTGTTGGGATCCAAAGTCTGCCCAGAGCGAGCAGTTGCCAATTACTATATAGCAGCCACAGAATATTGTTTCTGTCATGGAGAAAAGAATTTCTCTTTTCTTTCTTTCTAAAAGCTTCATATTGTCGTTTATGCTACATGGATGTTATGCAAATTACATTAAGCTCAGTAATTTGGAAAACAGCATTCTTGTTTCATTTCTTTAAAGTCATCCATACACCTCCATATGCTCCCAACATCTGGCTCGCTTGATCTCAGTTACTTTAAGCATATTGGTATGTTTACACTTAATTCACTTTCATCTTTTACTGTCAATTCTTGTGTTAACCCTTAGATGAATTTGTAAGCTACGGATCCCAAGTAATGAATGATTCATTTCATTTTGACACAAACTACACCCCGAGGTGCAATATCGCCTTATATAATCTTCCTCAAACTTATTACAGACTCAGTAATGGCATAACTCTGCAGTGCTCTAAATTGCTCTTTTGGCCCAGCTGCCCTTTGATTGATTATGATGAATGGGCGTGAGCAACAGTTTAATGAATTACACTGGTCAGAATAAATCCAAGATTCTCAATCTGAGCGGGCTGTTTTATTCTTTGGTATTGACTGGTACACAGCACACCAACCTCTCCAATTTCAACACAGGTCAAAGCCTCATAGGTTCACAGCGGCCAGTAGGAGTTCTGCTGAGGTGGTGATTAATCAAAGAGATTGGACTTGCCAAAAAAAATTAGGGCATCATGTTTTTAGAGTTGAAATTGATTTGAAATGAAAATGCATTTGTAGGCTAGCTTTGCATATGATAGCACTGCAAAAGTCTATACAGCTGACACATTTCCTTATGGAGAGGCAACAGACGCTGCACAGGAGCACCACGTGAGTAAAGACATGGGTAAAGGAGCAGGGCCTGTAATATGGCTTCATCATGGACACAACAGAGGTATTATGTGATGGTGATGGAACTTGAAGCACTACAAATAAAGACAAAAATACTGGTTTCTCTGCTTGCCTTGTAGGTGACTCTGTTGCACAAAATCTCCCTGATACTTTATCCTGTGCTCCTCTGATGAAGATGAATGCATTTGTGCTGTGCCTCATTTGAGGTTTCCAGTGAAGGTGCACTAAGCTGGAGTCAGACCCTGATCAATTGACAAGCCAGGCACCGTGTGGGAAGCCAATCCCCTGGCTAAGTACTCCAGTATCAGGGTGTGGACAAAAAGCCATGCATGAAGATGTGTAGGACGAGTAAACCGTAGGCAGTGCATTTTATTTTCTGTATGCCAACTATCTTCAAATGCTTCACACAGACAGCTCAGGCTTAAAAATGCAGACTGCATTAATGCAGCCTCAACTGACTTTGCTGTGGGTAATACACAGTGTTGTTGTCTGTGAAGTACAATGTTTTTATGCCATGTTATCTTTTCTTTTTTTTTTATTGTTGCACAGCCTTGTTTTCTTTTAACTTCAGATCTTTTCTTTGGCCTTCTCTGTCAGGGAGGAAAATAAACGGCCTCAGTGGCTCTAAGCATCGGTATCTGTTTCAGAGCACCTGTCTGCAGACTTGGTGATGTGCTTTGGGATGGCTTTATTTGGGTTAGAAGGATTCATGTTTGTGTCAGAGCCACAGGATGACCTGTCTCTTCCAGAGAAGTATAAAATGATGAGTTGTGACTTCACTTGTCCAGCAGTCATATATTTGACTTCAGTATCTGCCAGGTTCGGCCTGGCATTCGGCTACCAATTTGCTTTAGTTCAGGAAGAGACGGGGTGAAAATAAACATTAAATATTGATTTCAGGCTGCGTGGTGCCATGGGCGGGCTGTAAGGACTGAGCCCCTGAATGTTTTCTTAAGAAAGCCTGAATCTTTACAGTTTATCATGCATGAAATATTTCATACTTCTCCCCAATTAAAGGAGCTATAGAACCAATGTGTTATAACTGAAATCTGTCATACAACATAGCCCCTCCCCCAGTGATTTTGCTCAATTATGTCAGTGGCTGTAGGCTGTAGAGTTTCCAATGGAGATTTTAAGTCAGGCCATGAAAAGGAAGCTACTGAAGAAACAGAACAATGAGGGGTCAATGGGCCACAGTTCTCTTTCCCAGTTTGAATTAGAGTTGCTGACCACCTGACCTGCCCCCTCTCCCTATATTCCAAAGCAACAAGTGAAATCATCCTAGTCATTCTGGAAACATGCAGGGGTTGTCCCAGCACATTAGATTACCCAGTTTGTTATTTCAGTGGTGGCTGATCATAAGTTTGCATTTATTAATTCCTTGTTTCAATCACAGAGTGGCTAGAATAAGAAAACTGGATGGAGCATTTTGTTTTGTTTGTCATAAAATTTGGCACTTTCTAATTTTACTAATTCCAACGTGCTCCTCGCCACATCTTTTAATTATGTAGCTAGATTTTTCATTTCCTGTGAGGCCGAGATCTTTTCTTATACTGAACACAAATAATGAAATATCCTTGGGAGCAGGCTCACATATACTTATAAATCCTTTACAGTCTTGCTCTTTTTAAAACTTCAAGAATACATTTATTGAATCTCACCATATTTCAGCCGGATATTGAACAGAGTATAAATATCTAAGGCAGTGAGAGTCTGTGCCAGCGGACCAAGTCTATCTCTGGTGAATTCTAAGTTGGAGGCAGCTGTAGAGCAACACGTGCTCGCTGCTGAAGGGAGCACTTTTATACCACTGCGGCAGTCGTCTGCCAGACGAGGGAGGTGCCTCTGCATATCATCACTTTAAATCACATTCTCTCTGATCAGTGGAACACAGGAGCCTACGAAGCAACAGCCCGGGATTTGGAGAAAAAAAAAATTGCAGAGTTTTGTTGCAAAGCAGAATATCGTCTATTAAAGAGAGGAGACGACTAAAAGCAGAAATATAACTTTTAAAAAGATAGCAGGTAATGTGAGTTTTTTACAAAAAGTTTTACTGTTTGCTGCATATTTAAAATATCATACACATGCTTTTAACATACCGTGCGGAAATGAATAACCATATATGAACTCTGCTTTTCCACTTGGCCTCTCACACCCAGGTTTGCGTTCTAACTACATTTTTCACTCTATAAACTGCTTATAGAGAAAGTGCCCTTCAGGGTTCCCTGCTGGTATTACCTGTGGGGCTCTGACACTTTTTTTTTAGTTCAAGGGCATTTCCCCATGTCACAGCAGGTTGCAAAGAGGCTTCTGATTCAAACCCCAAACCGCTTAATGAACCCAAAGGATCCACAGGGCATGTTAAAAGCACAGCCGTGCAGCCATGGCACTCAAGTCGGCTCTTTGCTCTGTCTGAGAGCGTTATTTCAGCCCTTTCTAATGTACTCTGGGGCTCAAACTGCTCAGCTGACCTGACCCAGATGAAACCATTCCATCCTTTCAACTCTCCCCATGGAACCACAACAACAAATCCTGCTGAGAAAGTCATGACTTTCAGGCCTTCAGAGACCAGTGGCACTCCAACCAGAGCAGGTATGCTTTCTAACGCAATATTTGTTTTGTTTCATTGTAATTTTTATATGGTCAATTGCACTCACACATCGTTAAACAGCTGATGATGCAGTTTGAACAAAAACACAGCCACCTGCTCTCTTTAGTGATGGGATGGGCCCTGCAAATGGAAATGAGCAGTGCTGTTCCCACTGTGTGTATGATACAGTCAGCCACACCCAGTGCAGTATCTGCTGTTCCTGCCTCGACTGTAAAATCTCAAGGGAATGTGGGCACATGGTAGATTAAACAAAGTGCCCACTGCAGCATGTATGAGATTTACAAAATAACTTTCACCTGAAAATACATGGAGTTGGGGCAGTTAGAACTAGGTGTACCAAAAAAAGATGGGAGGAATTCAAAGAGCAGAAAAACTTCAATAGCAGGAGCCCACTGTTGAGAAAAACATGGCTATAATGGCTGTTATCAGTCATTCTTATCATACAATCTCTGCTGCCAAGAATTTCACTGTGGGTCAGTTGCACACCCTCCCAAGAGCGGTATAAATTTGTGTGATTGTGCTCCACTAATGTTCTCAAGCCCTCAACTGTCAGCATTTCCCTCAGTCAGCATCTGGAGCCATCCTTACTCTGAGAGATCCCATTATCACAGTCACAGGTTGTCATTTGTTCTGTTGAGTGGTTGCCAAATGTCAAAAAGGCAAGTCTAACCTATATGAGCCTGTCAGTGAGCAGACACCAAGAGAGAGGGCAAGAGGATTAAAGGAGAGTGGAGGAGAGTGGTGCGCAGCTGATGGCGGATACTCTTTTGTGAAGACAATAACAGATAATAAATGACAATTCTCAGTCCTTTTTGGTTTATGGTTTCTTTCTGTGTCTACAAGAAGATGGTCAATGAGAGAATGCACGAAGGAGTGAAGTAACTGTGTGAACGAGTCGAGCTTATAAAAGTTCACATAGAACCTGCAAGTTTTCTTGCTATTGGCAACTGCAGGCATAAGAATGTTTGCTAGTTTTTAGGTCAAGGGTGACAACACACTCTAGACCTAAAAACAAATAATTTAGCAGGACTACTACTATTACTGGACCACAACTTTATCTTTTGCTGCCAACGTCCACAGTAAGTGGGGGTGCTATCCAAGCGTCCCCTGGACCACTTCTCAACTAAACAGGGTGCTGATTGTGTTGCACAGTGTCTTCAGTATTTACCTTTTGACAATGGTTGGACTCATCACAACATAAACAGAAAGCACTCTATCGATCAAGCACTGCACTTCTAACATTGTTGAACCCACGATGGACAAAAAAAGATCAAAATCAATGCAGCAGCACCAGAGATATCTACTTATTTATTCCATGCTTTCTTTCTTCTTTGTCAAAATCTGGACCCACAATGTAGCCATTACTGCACTGAGGTCAAGTTCTCGTGACCTCTGCCCTGATATCTGTTGTTCACTGCTTTGGCAGTGTTTCCATCTCCACTGTTGTCTTCTGCCTTCCTCACAAGGCCACGAACAAGTCAGACTAACATACCACGATGTCCTCTATCCAATCCTTCACCCTAGGTCTCATTTACTTTATCGACCCACCCTTCTGTTCACCCTTGACCTTGCTCCCGATATGCCAGTGCACATTGATCTGGCCCTGTACACTCTCCTCTTCCTCGAAATACATGGGGATGTTTTGCCAACCATCTGTTGAAATGATTTGTGTTGACATGAAAAGGCTGTTATGCCCATTTTTTATATAAGTTTCTTCCTTGGGTTTGGGGACTTGTTTTCTTGAGGGTTGCAAAAAAATTTTTATAAGATACAAAATTCTTTGTAGACACAGTTTTGTTGGAAATCAACAACTGTATAATTGACAAAAACCACGTGGATGAGAATTAGCAGACTTGTCTTTAGTCACTGTTGTGTTCACATTGAAAGAAACGTTGCATTAAGTGACATTTAAATGTTGCCCTACCTAATGTAGTCTAAAATCTGTACAGTTGCCTGGAAAAATGACTTCATTTTAATATTGTCATTTATGCACCTGACTGCAGCAGGTGTCATTTTGTTATGGCAGGAAACCTCCCTGTTCACACTATTTGACATGAGCATGTTAGAGGGTTCAGCATCCTGCTCACTGGCTGAACCAAAGCCAACACTAGGGGACATTTGCTCTTGTTGCTAAGAGCGTTTCACAGCGTATTTAATTCAGAGCAGGTGATGCTCATTAAATAAGCTCGGTTTTACAATTATCTTAAATCACGGGCCAACCGAAGAGAATAATAAGCTTAATAAGTTTGTTCAGCTTTTCGCTCATTACAGCGTCTGATCGAGCTTTGTGTTTGACCAGAGGAGGAAAGTGCACCGCATGAAGCATGCCCCTGAGGTATCATCACCGTCTCCCTCATCACATAATCTGTCTGAAATATCAACAGATAAAAGGGAAGTTATATGAAACTCCCAGGTATGAGGGTTCCTTTCATCCACTGATAATAGATAAAATCTTTTTTTGCACCTGGGGGCACTCCGTCCAGTTCTCTCCTCGCTGCACCGGCCCACTTGCCCCTGTTCCATTAGTTAGCCCCCTTAGAGGCAGAGCAGCAGCTGTCCTCAGCCAATCATCCATCACAGTGTCCTCTGGGTGTGGGCACAGAGCAATGAGCAATGAGCAGCATTCCTATCTATCAGCCTCTAGAGGCAGTGAGGCAGAGTTCAAACTGGTAATGAATTTAGTCTATGAACAACAGGTTTCACTAACACTCACCTATGGCCTTGGTTTGAATGGTATTGTATAACTTTCTGACTCGGTTTTCTCTGCACAGTTTTTGAATGATTTATGAATGTGAAATAATTAACAACCCTGGTGTTGTGGGTTAATCAATACCTTTATGGACGCAGTGGTTTCACAGCAGTGCTGCAATCAGAACTTTAGAGGCTGTTTCATTTTTTTGTTAACTTTTAAAACTTGCATGATTTTATTTAAAAAGTCTGCATAACTTTAAAAATTTCAACCGATTGATTATGTTGTCCATTGGATGCAACTAGAAGCAGATCATCTTCAAGCTGTCTGTTCTTAGCTGACATATTTTCTATATAGTTTAGACTTGTTATGACAAAGTTGTCGATAAATTTATTACTCACTGTACACAGCAACCCCTTCATATTTTTGGGGGAATCTGTGGTATATTTGGAGGACAAAGAAGAGAAAGTAGCTTTGCAATATGTACCAAAAGACAGAGCTAATGACTAATTAAGTACATCATTAAACTTTAAATTAATGTTAACTGACAATAAATATATTCTTTACATGCACAAATTAATTTTATGCTTTCAAAGAAAAAACTTGTCAGGAAAATTTACACTTCCATGAAGCGGAAACTCTTGTCTCTGTTTTTTTTCTATGTGGACATTTGCATATTAATTAGAGTAGCAGTGAATCGTCTCCATTAGCCACAAAACAAACAAAACTCTCTGAAACAAAGTGTACTAAGGTCTTTCTTACAATAGGTTGGTGTTGCTCTGCAAATATGGATTTCAGTTAAACTTCACTCATAAAAATGTTTTTCATGGCTCCAGGGTTCACATTTTAGAGTTTAATATTAGTTAATAATTTTCACAGAGGAATGTGTTTTCTCCAGCTAAAGTTCATGTTCTGAGGTAAACACTTTCAGAGTGCTACCTAAAGGTTATGGCCAGCATTTACATCAGAAAATACAAAATATAGAAATGCAAAATATGTAAAATGTACACAAAATGTTCTGTTTATTTAATCACAACTTTTCTTTGCTGAATTAAAACCTTGTGCCCTACTTACAGGGTTAGATGGATATATGCTTTGTGTGTTATGTGTCACCTGATGGGTTCTTTTAAGAAACACCAATGGAAGTGCAACAATGGCACAAATGCATCAAACATCATCCTTCACGGTGACTGAAGATTCATGCAATCTTAAATATGAAAACTCTGATTATCTTCACAAACAGGAATGATTTGAGAGTGTTTCATGCAATTTAACAGACTTTTGATGACATTTTCTTGGTCAAAGGGTTTTTTTTTACCACAGAGACATTGTAAGGATTTTAGTGTAAGGTTACCAGTTGTCCCAGCTGATATTGTCCAAGTGTTGTCTATACTCTTTGTGACCAGCTGATCAATAAATCCATTCTACCAATCAATGCATTCAGCAAACAGACAATGTAGATAGAAATGAACCATGTTTATTATTACAAATAATGGTGATTCTAACTGGGCAACTCTTTTACATGTGTTCTTTACAGCATCACTCTTGATTCAGTGTTAAAAAAAAATGTGAATATACAAAGAATAGAGAGCTTTTATGTGTTTATTCTGTAATTTTGTTGTAATATGCACACGCACACTGTTCCTGACATTGGGAGATGACCTTGGGGGTTCACTTTGGGGTTGAACATGAAAAGAAATCTGCATACCCTATGGACCAAGAAACAGGAAACAGGAACACGGGTGATGGGTGCTTTTATGAGGGTCATACGCTGGGCTTTCAGAGTGATGGAGGCAGTGATGGAGAAGCCTCTCCTTCTCCAAGCGGCCTAAGAGCAGAGCCAGCCACGGCAACAGAGAGTAAATCATTCAAGGCGTTTTAGCTTCATCACACCAGAAAGGAGTGGCCTCATTTTTAAATGAAAACATTTCAGTGAGGAGATGGGAGCGTTTTGTTTTTTTTTTTTGGATGCATGTGTACCATTCATCCTCTTTGGTGTGTGGAAAAATGGCAGTGTTTTGAAACCGATTCCATAGACTTCAGACTTTTATCTTTTCACAGAAGCTCAGCTGTCAGGAGCCATGCCTGATATGACTTTAATCAGCAAATTGAATAGGTGTATCCAGCTTATCAGAAAAAGGCTCTCACACACTGTAGCGCCCCTGTAGAGGCATGCTTCAGCTTAGGCTGATCACAATGAAAGGATTTTGCTTTTCTCTATTTTAGATTTATATGTATTTATTCAGCTCCTGGCTCTGATGTAAACCTTAAAAGTTTCTCTGTTGGACTAATTAGAGTTGTGCTGGCTTATCTTTCTGAATATTGTGGTGGTTATGGAAGCTTGCCTACTGGGACACACTATTTCTCACACAGTAAGCGTCTTATTTTCCCTTGATATCACTGCTGATATAGCTGTAATGGGAGCAACAGTAAAGTATTAGCTGTTATATTCTTAATTGCCTCCGAACAGCTTGTGAGGCATCTTGCCCAATGACATGCTGTGAGAGAGGCCAAGATAATAAAAGAAAGTATGTCATGGCCACAGCCTTTCCATATATGACATTTTTAAATCCCATTTTTAGTGCATCAACGGGGAAAAAAGCTTGGAACCAAGATATGCTTTTAACCTGATCACACAGCCTCTGATTTCACTGTCTTTTCTCTGACACCACTAATTGCCCTCAGTCATATGTCACTCATATAGTTTCTCTATGTGAGCATCCAGCTTCATTTGGCTCAATGTGAAAGTTGCGTGGGAGGAAACTCGAGCATCTGGGTGAAGTGCTGCTCAGCAGAGCCTGTGTTGGGGAGTAAATAGTTATATGTAACATTGCAGTGAAATTACAAAACAAATTGCATTGAGAACCAACAGATGCACAGACGATGTCAGCCCCCTCTTTCTCACGCTGTACACCATAACTGAAACCCCGACACGGAGAGAACTCCACTGTGAGGTATGCAGATGACACCATCAACATCAGCCTGAGTTCAAACAATAATGAGAGTTTATATAAAGAATGCAATCAGCAGTCTTACAGGGCGGTGAACAAAGAACAACCTTCTGCTCAGAGTCGGCAAAACCAAGGAGTTGATTGTTGACTTTAGAAAGACAGAGTCAAAGACAAACATATCTGTCTGAACTAGTAGAGCAAGAATGGAGCAATCGTAGGCTCCTGGAAAGCAACATCACAGAGAATCTGTCATGGACATCACCTGTCTTCACTTTTGTAGAAAAAAAACGCCAGAATTAGTACCAGAGGTATCAGAAAAAAGAGTAATTGGCTGCCATACCAACAGACAACAGGGCTTTTTCCCTCAAGTTCTTAGACTTCTTAACTTTTCCTTCACAGGCAATTATTTTTTAAAAAATATATATATTTTTATCACCTTATTAAATATTAATCAGTTTATTAAATTTTGCACTTTTAGTGGTAGCATAAAGGGCTTTTAAAACTACATTTCGTTTTATAACCTTGCATTGCAATATGATTAGAAATGAATCTTTTATCTTGCATTGTGTGTGTGGAGTAATTAAAAAAATGTTACTCTGCTCATCACATTTTGAACTGATATCTGCGACCTACATTTTGAAAGTAACCTTCCCAAAACTACTACCGCTCGCTGAAAAGATCATACATCTCCACAAAGAAGCTAAATGAAACCTGTGTCCTTCTTGCTGGGACACGGCCGCGCTAACCACAGAGCCACAGTGGCTCAGTGGCATTATGCCATCACAGTCAAGCTGTATCATGCCGTGACGGATGGAGGACAGTTGCTCTTCTTCTCCCGGTAGTGAGCCATCCAACCTGACTCATTTGCTTGACCTTGGAAACAAAGTCGCTGTGACTCTCACAGTGTAGATGTAAGCACCCTCGGGAGACAGCCTAACCACCGCTCTAACCAATCTGCTCTGTAAGAAGCCTCCACCGCTGCCTCCCTTCAGCCTGCTCATTAGAAGAGGTTGTGTTTGCCTGTGTTGACAGGGTCTGCGGCATCTGAGCAGAGCATACCTTAACAAAGAAAAAACACTGTCAAACGTACAAATGAACGGAGGCTTTTTTGTTTGTGTCTGTTTTTTGTCACACCTATTGTCTTGTTTCTTTGATGCCACTTGACCTAATTACAAGCATAAAAACAAAACCAGCCTCAATTAGAGAATTTGAGGTAATGCTTCAAGACGTCTTTACTCAGTTATTCCTTTTATGAGAGATGTTTTAAAATTCTAAAGAGGTTAAATCCCATATACCACTGTTTGTCTTATCTGTGAGATAAAATAGTGACTATCTATCTATCTATCTATCTATCTATCTATCTATCTATCTATCTATCTATCTATCTATCTATCTATTCATGTTGCCTTCATTTTTCTGCTGTGAGAGAACAACACCCTGAGGATGATATGTCCATGGAAACAGTGTGTATCCCTGCAGACCGGCATGGTAATTAGCTCCTTGTTAGCTGTCTTTCTCCAGCATATGGCACATTAAGATTAAATATGCATGCTTTGCTTTGACACTTACCCAACGTGTCTTAAGATGCAACACCTGCTTGTTTGGAGAAGATAAGTAAATGAGGGAAAGTGGACAGAGTGAAACAGCCATGACTGGTAAAGAGATAAACATGTAAAATTCTTGATTTCAAATTTGATTATTTTTATTTTATTTTGCTTTTTGTGAACTTGATGCAGCAGACTGTAATACTTTACGAATAATTATTTTGTCTTTGGATATCACAAGATTTGGATGGACTACTGCTGCACCCTGGGGGTTGATTTTTTTTTTCTTGACTAAGTGACATATTTATCTATTATGTACCAGACTTAAGAGACCGCTGTCTCGCCAATTGAGCTGTCATGTTGAGTGTGCAATAAAAGAATATTTTGTGGCGTACATGGAGTGCAGAGTAAAACTGGAACACAATGTGAGTTTGAGAAACAAGGTCAGGGACGAAGATGGCATCTATTGAAATCAGACAGACAAGTGGATTTTTCTAAATGACTTGACAAAAAATAGAACTGTAAATAAACAGTCAGCTACAACAGTATATATACCATCCATGTAAATTTAGGCAGACACAAAAGTGAAGCTTTTGCTTACAAATAATGCATTTGTCTCCCTTCAATGTTGAACATTTTTTATTTTTCTGATAATAAATTACTCTTTGGTTGTCGCATTGAACTCACAGTTTGTCTACATCAGGCTGTTTTGTTGCTTTACAAGACTGTTTAGATGTTCAGCCCCTCTGGCCCACTGTCGCCTAGCAACAACATCCATGTTTTTCATTTTTGTTTGACATGTTGATGTTGTTTGTATTGTTTGCATTGCTTTGTTAGAAGTCCTAGCAGAAAAGCTTCGCTGCTGGAACTGAAGCCATCAGGAAGTTTGCCAGGCTTTAAACCTGATTTTACATCTTGGCCAAACTGTGTGACCACAGCGCCCCTAACAAACATAGACCAAGAAAAAAACTTTTTGTCTTAAATTTAAGTTTTAAACAGTGAATACTTTTTTTATGGGCTTCACAACCTCATGAAATCACTTGTTCCGCTATCAAAATTTGATCCGTTCTGTCCGATAACATTTAGAAAGTCTAGGAGAGCCAAATGATTAAATCATTTTATCCTGTTTCAAGTTAAAGGAGCATTAAACTGTGTTTAAAAAAAACATGTTTTCCTGCTGGGTCCTCAGTGAGTCACTTTCTCTGAGAATACAAAGGTACAAACACACTACAAACAAACACTGTGAAAATTACTACCTGTGCATGTTTGTGCCTGTTCGGTGCACTTTGTCCATGATAATGGAAACAACCAATCAATCAACCAATTTTCTACATAACAGGCCCAATCCTACAGGGGAAGGGAAGTGTCTGCAACCTTTTCGAATATCTGGAGAGTGAAATGGAGAGGTGTTTATTTTTTATGAAAGAATCTTGCTGGAAGATGTCCCGCAAGCAGTAAATTGTTATTCAAACTGTTCAGTTTTATACTGGAAGATACAAAGTTGGCACATTGTATTTTATGTCCTGTCTGATCAGGCTGAAATAGCGGGGCTGCAGCGGAGGTGACTCATTGAATTCCAGTGGGGACTGTTGCCAATACTGAAATACATCCCTCGCTCAGTCTCAAAATAGGATGTTTTTTACCTCAGGTTTTCTATATTTCAAAGTTTTTATTTATTTTTATTTTTTATTTTTTTTCAAACCAACCCTAGTCTGAATATTCTGTATTGTCTCGTCAATAATTCAGCAGCATTGTAACAGGGTATTGTGACTCACTGTAAGAGTCGTCTGGAAACATTTTAAAGCAGTCTGCTCCAACCTTACAGGGCTGCACATTCGAAACAGATTTGTTTTTGTTTGTTAAGAAGAGAGCACAGCCGTTAAAGTATTCAGTTGCAGAATGACACAAATACTCTTGTGGCACCGCTAAAAAAGAGGAGGCTGGCTGGCTGGCTTCTTACAAGCATTGTTCGACATCCTGCGCTCCAAGGGAGCCTTGTGCTGCTGATGAAAGTGGAGGTGTTGTCTGCTCTGCCCCCAGGGTGAACACTTCTCTCACCACACAGATCCAGGCATGGTTTGATATCTCCCCTCCACAGCTTTTGATCCTGCTATGTAAGCAGCGCAATATGAGGGGAAAAAAGCCCTGCTGTGAATATGAAAACACAGAGCGCTGGTGTTTGTTAAACAACTGCAGACTGTAAAGAATTTTCAGTTTGATAATTACCCCCTTATTATTCACACATCTCAGGATGGCTGTTTTATATGCAGTGCATCTTACAGATGGTATATCTATATCTATATGGTTTGCATATTGCAGACTTTATTTTGCCATTACCTAACAGATCACATCTGATTTTATTGCAATATGCTGTTTTTTTAATGCAAATCATCGTCTAATTGAAGGGCATTATGCAAAGTAGAAGACCAATAAAACTCCTCTCAATAAAACATTAAATACTGAATTTTTGTTTGTTTGTTTGTTTGTTTTGAGCCACATTTCATATGATCCATTGCAGTTAATTGTAGTGAAACAGATGTTCGAATCATAGATGGATTCACTCATGGCCAGGAAGTTGACTGACTCTTTCCAGCAGTGAAATACGTCACCTTTCTGTTTTGTTTCTTTTCCGTTTTAGAATTGTGATTTAATTGTTAACCAAGTAAACAGTAATTATGCGTTATAGTAAGACGGTCAATCAAACCACCTTTTAATGAACATAATGATATTTAAAAAGATAACAATGCATGTTAATGAAAACATTACAAGAGCACATTCTCATATTTTTTTCATGATTGCATTGCAGAAATAAAGGAATGTATGTATTCTGTAATCAAGCTATACATTTTTATGAAATATCCTCTTTATATGAAAATAATTCAGCATAATTAGAACAACATAAATAATAACACTCCTGCCGTTAGTGCTAAAGCATACTAACACTGCTTACAATAAGAAAACAAATCACAATAAAGTTTAAATATTAAATTACTAAAAGTCAGTACAGTGAGTGACAAGAGCAACAGATCTGCAAGCTAACATTGAGATGATTTAGATAAATAAAACATCATAATGTCAAACTTGCACAAAAAATATTTACTTATGTCATGTCTTAAATCACCCGTCTTGTTTCCAGCATGGAACAGCATATTTATGTCATCCCAGTAATGAATTTGAATATCTCTCAGACAAAACAAAAATCAAAAACTGAGTGACAACTAAGATGAAAGTAAATATGAAACAGAACACTGACTTCTGATTTATACCTCCCATAAATCTATGGTGTGATTTTTTGAAGCAACATGTCAGATAGTTTCAGAGATCCAACCCTTCTTTTTTGTAGAATAAACTCAGGAGGAAAAAAAAACTTTTGCCAGTTTGTGTTAGTAACCTATAAGTTACAGTGCAATACGGTTTTAGCCAATCAAACAATCAGAAACTTCCCATGAGACCCATGATGCACTGTATACAACAAGCAAGTATGCACTATGAAATGGAGAAGCAGTCATGACCTGCTGTATTAATAGTGAGGAAAAAAACCAGGCTTGGTGTTTTTAAAAATTTTGTCCGTTGCATAAGAGAAAACTAAAAGGGAACTGGGCCCTTGACGGTTCCAGCATTAAACCTTGTTTGAATCATCCTCTTCTATTGCGTGTAATCTCTCCAGAAAAGCCCCTGTGCCCAGTGCTGTAATTACAGCTGCTTAACTTATCTGCAATATGCAAACAAGCCCGTTTTGATTGCTTGTAATGATCATCATTTTCCACTTAACTGGTAATCGGCTTTTCAGAGGTTTTTTCCTGTAGATTTTAGGTCTCACCAGAATTCGCATCTGCGCCAAATAAAAAGTAAACACTGCGTGGGGACATGTTGTCATGATGAAAACTGTAGGTCAGATCTGAAGTGGTGGCAATAAGAGTCTCAGTCAATTATATAAACTGCCCTTAACCACGTTGGCAATTTATTTAATATCAAACAAATCAAGTAATGCAAACAAATTAATTTACTGAATGGTTTTATAATCATTTGTCAGCCCCAAAAGAAGGTACACAAAGAGACAGATTTCAGCTCCACGCACAGCTGTGCTCTTTCAGACTGAGGATGAGAGTGGACGTAACAAGATGATGGCCTACGCTTGAATCCCTCTGGGTGATTTAGCAGAATTAAATGACCATCACTGCCCTCATACATCCGCTTAACAGCACAGATTTTCTCATGCACACAACCCCCCTGTGAGTTTTAAGTATGTTGATAAATAGTAGTCAAGTACAATACCTCTGACATGGAGGTGAGCTCTGAGTGCTACATTATTGGTTGCTGAGTAAGCCTCCTGAAGGTCTTGTACTTGCTGATCCTGAGGCTTCTGTCAGAGCCAGTTATCTTATAGGTGGAGATTCATTTTGCAAAGCTTACCGCTGTGTTTCAGTTTTATGAATATGGTTTGTCTCCCTTCCACGGAGTTGCTGGCTTAAGATTGGTCCTTGAGATGAAATTTGATTATTATTTTTGTGGCAAGGTAAGCCTGACTGAAAAAAAAGAAGCATGGATTGATTTTTCTCTGAAACATCAGATGTGGAGCCTGAATGCACAGAACACATAGCATCATAAGAATTATTTTAGATCAGTCCACCCAGAGGAATGACACACAGAGATGCTGTCGGATATAACACTTTTTTCTGCACGACAAAGTAATTAGTGTGTTCCATTTGAATCATTTTGTCTTTAAATGAAAAATATATCTCTTTTATTCTGTTTATTCTGTTTTACATGTCTTGATCACATGGTTTTGTTAGGCTTTGCACAAAAACAATGGTTAGATTTAAGTAAAGATTATGATTTGGATTAAAATAAGCAGTTTATTTGTGGTCTAGTCTGAAATTAACAGCATTTTTTTTTGTGTGTTCGTGTTTTTTTTTTGTCATAATAACCATCACTGCTGGATGGCTCTGTCACTTCAGCGTAAACATGTTTTTATGGACCGGCCGAAACAACTGATGCAGTTGTTCTCCTCGGTAGGACGATCTCATCAATAAAAGCAGACATGATGTTTACTGTGATGGATTGTATTTGTATGTCATGCCAGTGTCACACCAAACAGAATTTTATACCAAACAGAATGAATAAAAACACACTGGCTGCCTCAAAGATAAGATGTTTTTTTATATACTGTATATAACTTATTTATGGCAAATAGAATGTAACCTGCAAAAATATCATGATAGTATTTTTTAAACTCAGATGATGTGGTGCTGATGGTGATCAATCCACAGGGGCATACTGAGTGGGGTCTGTGCAGCTGTGACATGAGTAAGTGCTCCGAGGCTCTCTGGAGTATTTTTTGGCTGTTCGTGTGTATGTCCTATATGTCTGTGATGCCCTTGACTCTGCTCAACATGGCGAGGTATCAGGAAAAATGAACTAGAAATACTGTTTGATTGCAGCAACAACATGTCTGCTTTCTTGCAGGGATGCACTGAAGTCTTAGCTTCTCTAAACACCTTGAGAGTGACAAAACATGGAGAACTTGTTTAGAAAAATTCATGTCTGTTCCGTTGCTTGTAGTAGAGATTTGGACAAACAGTCATATTTCCTTTTGCCTCATTTTTTTTTTTTGCTGTATATCTGCTGTTTTAATGCCCCACACTGTACAATTATTAAGTCCTGCATGGCAACTGTAAGAGCAACCTCCCACAGTGCCCCTAGCTGTGGGGAGCTGTAAATGCATTGCTTTGCTTTAAAACTGCACCCCACTAAAACCAGAGATGAACCGTTTGATTATCGACTATTCTATGAAACTCCTACTTCATTCCTAGATAAAGTGTTATGTCACAAAGTTCTATAAACCAATTTCCACTCTTACATCCCTATTGCATTCTTCCATTTTTGCTGAGCACACAAATGTGGTGTTAATTAAAGTGTGTGAGGGTTCAGTGCTTAGGGCTCAGAGTGGATATTGGGAGCGGACCTTATGTGAGTTCAAACTATTTCCCTAAACAAATAAAGCTTCAAACAAACACTGACTCCTACTCATTAAATAAGTTAAGAATATGAATATGTTCATCTTTGTATGCTGTCCAAACTGAAGACGTGATAGTCGCCTCAATTAAAACTCAGTTTGCTTTGAAAAATCACCTTGGAGTCAGAGAGAGCTTGTCCTTGGAGCAGGTGAACATGCCCTACATCAAAGTACCAACGTGGTTGCCAAAAAATTATGACTTGAGGCAAAAAGACATCTTCCTGACCTTCAAACTTTGAACTGAAGTTCTACTGCTGACAGGATTTCTCCTCACCTGCACGCTGACACTTTAAGGAAGCTACTCTGATGTGCTGGACTGACGACACGGACTGGACGAAGGGAAAACAGGACCTTTGCTGCTTGTTAGAAACAAAAGCTTTCTGGACAAACACTCCCAGAGCTGTGACTGCTTTGGTATCTTTATTGCCTTGAGGCAAATTGGACACTCCCCAGGAATGGATGATTGACAGCAGGACACCCATGGTACATGTGCTGCAACGCACCTGTCATAGCTGTCTATTTTTATTTCCCTCAGCATTTGTCAAACTCACATTCATATATTTGTAGCATTTATCCCTCCTCAACAAAAATCAGTGCCAACTGACCTTTCATTGACCTGAATATGGCAGCACTCGTTCTGACAGCAATTTATTTAACAGTGATAAAGTTCTCTAGTAAGTCTGAAGATAGAAATCCCGGAATGACACGGTTAATGTATGGCATGCATATCTGAGCACAGCAAGGAGAAAAAATGACGGAGGGGGAGAGAAACATGTCATTATATTTCTCCCTTTGCCTCAACAAAGTCAAATACATTAAAATGTTTTACTTACTCTTCCTTACTGAAACATTATAATCAGATAACACTAATTACACACATTGTGGGGGACGTATTGGGCCGAAAATCATGCTGCAATTACTGTGCGGCAGTAAGTAATTGGAAAATATTTGCATGACTAGAAGAAAAAATACTGCAGCATGGTGGATAAATCTTGACTTAGGTGAAGTCCAGCCACCACACAGGTATAATTGAAGTCTAATTTTCTCAGATGAGGTGTTGTATGCACAGGCATTAACCTTTGTATAATGGGCAGGTTTTAGCATAGAACAGGACAATATCTTCTCTGCCTTTAGTTTGAATAAGTGCTTTGCATTGTTTGGTTATGTACCACCCATGTGTGCTTCTCAGGGCTAATTGCCCTCATCTTTTAGTGTGCCTGTGAACATTACCAACTCAAGGATGTGCTGCTTGACACTTAAGCTGTTTGCAGATGGGTAATAAAGTGTGCTAAGCTCATTTGAGCCGTGCCTTTTAAATGTTCCGCTCTGTGCCAGGGGAGCTATAAAACCGCATCACTGCTCATGTGAGACACGTTCTTGTGTGGAGGCAGAAATCACTGCTCGGTCTTTCCATCAGATTAGTTCGTCCCTGTACGCCTGTAAGGTATATTAGTGCATGTACTACAGATGGATGGATGGATGGATGTGTGGATGAGTGGATGGATGGATGGAAGGATTCACACTGACATTTAGTTAAATTGTTTTTGTGAAAATATCAAGTATGGCCACTTTAACAAATTAAAGGATAGGCTGATGATGTTTCAGTTTTTTTAAAAAAGCTGTTCAGGCGTCCATACATGTGTTAGAACAGTTTTAAGTAGCTGTGATCATTTTTCCTGCTCTAGCCATTCAGAAATAACTCCCTAATGTGATTTCAGTGTTAGGGATGGGAGACAAAACTCACAGACGTTATTCTGTGCAGAAATGCTTTTGAATTTTATCTGGAGTTATGTGAGGTTTCAGCAGTCTTGATTACACAAATCAAATTTGATTTTCATACTAAGAAGACTGTAACTTTGAAAGTTACTCACTTGATTTCTCCCAGGCAGATTGCTGAAGCTCATGTTGCCTGAAAAAAAATGTGAATACATTTATTGCAACAAACAAAACTATAGATCTTGATAATCTCCCACATTAGAGCCATGCTACAAAGGGATTTTTATTGCTTGGATGTGCAGGTCCTTTAAAATAACTAATTAGCTATGTGATACCTAATTGACAAAATGAAAAGACAGACGTAAAATGAAGACATAATTGCAGAGGGAAGTGGAGAAATAGAGCTGCTTCCAGATAAAAGGTGAACATAGCACCAGCTACAGAGAGCTTTATGGCCCAACACTACAAAACCTTCAGAAATCATACACCACCTGTGCTCCTTTATTGCTTTATTCAACACACAAAGAGCAGAGCACAGTCATCAAGAGAGGCAATAATATCAGTCATTCCCAAAGAAGGTGAGGAGGAGAAGCTCTGCAGCTGTTTAGACCAGTTTCTCCACTGAGCACATAGTTCACTTTGAGTTTGAATACAGAACACGGCATAATCCCAAAACATGATGACGCAGACTAAAAAAAATTTAATACAACAAACATCAGCAACATCAGATTGCTCGGGATAAAGGAGAAAATTAGTGTTTCTGTAATCAGCTTGTACACTCAAACAAACCTTGTTAATCACTTTCAGAAAAAGATACTGATGCTTAACAGACTTTATCCGTCGCTCAGTGCTGGTATGAAGATTAATGGACATCTCACCTCCAGTCCTGCATGAATCCGTCCTCCTCTTTGTTTCTGTCATTGAGCCTTTGACTTTTAATGGGTGAGCTGAGTTGATATTGCATGTGAACTTGTGCCCTGTCCTCACAGGGCATTGGGGTGATGTGCAGGCTAATTAGTGCCTTGTGATCAATATGCCTGGCTGTATATCAAGTCACCTTATTTACTTTCCAGTAGCAGTAAAACTCTCACCTCAGCTGTGCGAACCAAGCAGCTGCACCACTTTTCTCACGGGGTAAAATATATTATAATGATTTTGTTAAATCTGTTGGCTCTGGATGTTTGAATGAGTCTCTGATGAGTCATAAATAGCGTTTTATTCAAGACACTGAATTAACATAATTTGTTTAACGCAGTGCCAGTCTGAGTCAGCAGTTCTGTTGTCTTGCATATGAATGAAGGCAGCACATCATTATACTACTGTTCATTCTTAATGCCGGGGGGAGATCGTTACTGTAAGTGGACAGTGATCAGAGGGATTTCCTGGTTACTGGTGACTGTACTCTGATTGTATGAAAAGGGATGACTGGAGCAATTTTGTGTTAAGCATTTGATGGGATTCACTTGACATTGTGAATCGATTTTTTTTGTTTTTGCTTTGGAATTCAAATATACTTAGCAAAAAGTTCTTTTTCTTCTAGTCATTTAAATTTCTGTTTCTTCTGAAGCCTCTTACAAACTTTACCGAGTATTTTTGCTCAAAACGAGGACTGTGGATTTTGCCTCAAATCTCTTTAGCTGGAAGTGCATTTGGAAGATGTTGGCCCAATATGAACTGAAGAAATGAATATTCACAAAGGCCTTCAAGGTGTTTTCACATCCCTTTAACAGACCTTTGAGATTTTTAGCTTTAGATTTAAGATTTAACCCCAACTTTGAAGCATCCTTTCCAGATTCATAATGTAATTCTGTTATTCCTCATTTTAATATCCTTTTCAAGAACCTGTTGGTGCTTCAGAAAAGTTTTAGAATCTTCACTGTTTAATTGTTGTATGTTAATAGCTTTAACTATAGGTGTTTTTCATCATAATAATGCTGATTAGGTTTTTTCTTTCTTCATCATACCTTAAATCACCAAATATGAATCTGAATGTCTGACTCCTCTTTCTCCTTAATTAATACATATAAGCCAGTTTGCAATTAACTTTAAATTAGTTGTAACTGTAAATCTCGAAAGTGCACATCAGAAGTGAAAACCATGCAGAAACATATAGTTGTCTAGCAAATTCTCCCAGTGACTGAATGGCTATCACTGCAGCAGAGTAATTGAATTTAAGATTCAGTGCAGTCAGACAAAGGAGTTGCCGCTTACAGTGTGAGTCATGATGTCATGGACACATCTCCTCAGATTGTATCTGCCTCTTTTGTTGCATCCCTCTGTCTCTCACGTCCTGTCAGCCATGACTAAATATAAATATCTCCATCAAAAATCAGCCTCCGACGTCTTGTTCACTACAACCCAAAAAAATGAATCTAACCCATGAAACATCAGCTAACAGTGTTGGCACAGTATAAGAAAAAAAAGGATGATATTTGGAGGGAAGCCTAATTGTGAGCCAGCTTTGATGTTCTAACTCTTGGAAAGATTTCATGTTCTCAAGCAACTAATTTTAATTTGAATCAAAGAGCGAGCTCACTGATCATGCTATTGACATGAAGTTATTTTAGAGGAAATAAGCTATTTCCTCCCACGGCTGACGTCACT
Organism: Acanthurus leucopareius; assembly: GCA_029814765.1. Classification (NCBI taxonomy): domain Eukaryota; kingdom Metazoa; phylum Chordata; class Actinopteri; order Acanthuriformes; family Acanthuridae; genus Acanthurus; species Acanthurus leucopareius. The sequence goes on along the minus strand of JAQMCX010000001.1, from coordinate 18,577,402 downwards.
TCAAATTTATCCCAACATATAGTCTAAAGTATCAGCAGGTAAACACTTCAAAAAGTGTTGGGTAGAATTTAAAAAGAAAAATGTGCCCTCACGAAGCAGAGGAAGTGTTTGATAAAAAATTAAATATCACATTACTCTCTCCAACAAGCAGAGACATCAGAAAATAATTTTATCTCTTCAAAGCCGTTCCTGTGTCTCTAGAGAGTGGGAGGTTCTCTATCACACTTACAGTGGAAACCAGGATCTTTTTATAAGTACACATGCAGTGTGTACAGGATTGAGTCTTATGAAACAAGAGTGCAACAGACAACTTCTGCTGTAAAGTGATAAATACTAATGCAATGGTGGAGGATAATTGGACTGAAGACATTCAAACAGACATTTCTCAATCAATCACTGTGCATTTAAGTCTGCTTTGTATTTAAGAAACTACAAGCTTTTTGTTCCTCTGTGGTTTTAGTATTTTTATCTGTTCCACGTTATATCATGCAGTGCATTACATCAGAAGTGCACAGAGTGGCTGACTGTGCATTGATCAAGTGAGCTGAGAGATGCTTAGAGTGGCTGGAATGAAAAGCTTCAGTATGATATGAGAATGGAAGGACACAAAACAATATGCCAGAGGCTGTAAAATGGCACATTGTGCAGGCTTCTGTAGATGGTGTAATGTAGTTCAAAGCACCATAACAAATAACATGATAATGATATATGTGATAATGAATGGTTTACAGTCAGGACCATTTTTTTTAGGAAATACTGTGTTGTAATACAAATAAAAAACAACCTCTGGCATTTTATCCAGCTAACTCTTTTATTTTTCTCCTTTAAATGGCTTAACAGTGCATAAAAGTGCATCAAACCTCTCTGTGATCTCTATTTACGTTCAGCATTTCTGAGCATTCTCTAACATGTGCTTGTGGGAGTAGTTTGACATCTGTTGACTGAAATGTAGAACTTTTTCCACACTGTGAGGTCTGTTTTTAGTGAGCAGGCAACCAGTCAGTCTTGACTCACTTCCAAACTAATGAGAGATACAGTGCAGCAACTATGTCTGCTGTCAAAGTCCAAGAAAATTAAATTCTTGGTTAATGGAACTTCTTAGCAAATCACTGTGTGAAATTTTCCTCTTCAGGCCCCAGTGCTATTTTCAAGTGATTTCCTGCATCTCATTCTATGCAACTTATTTTGCTATGTGCTGTAAGATCTCAGTATGACTCTTTCTCACATCTATTTTCCCTTGAAGAGCTACAAAAAAAGAGTTTTAAAAAGTTCTGGCAATTGGGAGATAGGTTGCTTATTAGTGTTTTGTGATTCATCAGCATCATCTCAAAGAATGGACTATAGGATTTATTTTCACCAAATATCATTTTGAACTTACACTGCGTTCTATCATAGAGTTAACTTTCATAACTTAGAAAGGAGTGCAAATGCAAGCATATTTAGAGTGCTGTTTTAGAGTATCTGAGAGAGCAGTTGGTGTTAACCTGAATGAGTCATGGCATCTTCTTCAGTGTTTTAACTTTGCAAAGAGCAACCTGAGAAAGCAGGACCCATCGCCTGCAGCATGAGTGCACTGTCTGTCTGCTCCACTCTTCCTCTCCCCTCTGTCCTGCTGTCCTGAAGAGCTGCTCCAGGGAGGGCACACACTGCCTGTTAGTTTAAAGAAAAAAACCATTCTAACATGTCTTCACCTTTGGCACCAGGAGGAAATATTGGCTGCAACCTCGCCAGATAATTGTGTCTGCAGTCAAAAGCAGGTGGGGGTGGGGGAGCCCATCTCCGAGCTGTTTTTGGCCTCCCAGACAGAGCTGTAAGCCAGGCCGCTCAGCTGTAATGGTCTTCGTGCTTGCCTGGCTGCCCTCAGCATTAGACGCAGACCTTTATTACCCTGCAGGAAGCCGGTTCATTATGGCTACGCTTCTCTTCTCTGCAAACTTTCTTTTTTTTTCTCTCTCCCTGTGCTTATTATCAAAGATTACCAACGAGAGTTCAAGGGCTGAACCGTGCTGATGATGTAACATTTTTTAAATGAGCCGGGACACCAGTCAGACACATTTCCCACAGGAGGAAAAATATTGACTTATTATATTTCCAGGGTTGGGTGGCAGAAAATTAATCGAATATATGTTTTTTGTTGTTTACAGATGAAAATGACTTTAGTGACTATACATCCTGACACAACGGGTTGTCGCCTCAGATTAATTGGAACTTGGGAATGAAATCTTGAGGAGATCAATGATACCAGGTGACGTCATCTCTGTAACCATGGGTTACTGCCGCTGCTGTTATTTCTGTGAAACTATTTTTGTAAAAACATTAATAATCTCTGGTGTCTGTTGCTCAGTGAGTCATTGGAGGCGGTGTCACTGTTGAAGAATCACCGAGCAGGAATCATAAGAGAGTGACTAAAGATAGACCATTAGGAACATCTCGCTAACAAGAGATTTCCCTGACATTTTGAAGACATCAAATGCTGCCTGGCACAGAGAACAACAGCGGTACAATGGAGAAGAGCATTAAATACGACAACACAACACAGATTTTTCTATAGAACTTCGTCAAGTATAAAATTACATTTGTGCACTAGAGTATATGGATTGATATCAAATATTTTTGGCAACCTAAAACAGCAGAAGCTTATGAAGGAACAAAAAATAAAAACGTTGAGTTATGCTACCTTTGTCATTCATTGTAATCTGGCTGACTATTACAATTTAGTTCTTTTTTAAAAATGAAAAAATGGGCGTGAAGCACGATGGAAGTGTTTTATGTCATTTAACTTAATAAGCCTGACGTTCTATGTCCAGTAGCGGTGTTCTTTGGGTGTATTCATCCGTGGTGAAACAGATATTTGATAAATATTCAGCCAGCAGGGTATGGAGCTGATGTAATGATCAGAGAGCAGCTCTCACACGTGCTTGTTGCTGTCTGTTCTTGCAGCCGCTGATTAAGACAGATAAGAAGCTTGAAGTCCTGCATTACACTAACAGGATTTCCAGTCGGACTCGCTAAATTGCAAAACCTTGCAAGGCTGGACAAACCTGCCACAGGGAAGAAAAGATCCTTGTTCAAACTCATCTTTTTTTTTTTTTTCAAAAAAATATGGGCTTAGCTTATGGAGATACGTGGTCACCATCCCCTGTGCGATTGTATTTATGCTGTCAGAGATTAGTACTGCAAAAGCACCAAATAGGAAGTAAAATATGCAGAAAATGTGAATGTGTAACCTACAGATGTCTTCAAACTCTGTTAACCATGCCTACTGTTCTATTTTGCAAACTCCACCCACTTTTTGACTCCATGGGTAATACTCTCCTTAAATCACACACAGGCATTTGTCCACTAAAGTTTTGCATAAACTCAAACAAGTCCTTCCCCCTTACAGAAGGCATCACGGCTGCTTGCCATCCTTTTGTTTCTTTAAGGGGAAGTTGCCTCCCTCTGCAGGGATGGAGCTGTCGCTTCATGAGGCATTCCCATACCTGACATGACCCTTTGAACACACTGGGGCAGAGGGCACTCAGGCCAGAGATGAGTTAGTGCCATCCTGTGCTGCTTACCAGGCCATCCTGCAGCAGCCCCTCCTTAGTCTGCCCAGACAAAGACACTGCAGTCTGGACCTCTATGAGACCACCTGCTTAGCCAGTGGACCCCTGACAGCGATCAGAGCCTGTAGAGAGCATGCAGAATCGGCATGTGCACTGGTTAAATGTGAGTTGTTTTCTACTTTTAAGCCAGAAGAAAAAGATTCAGTCTTATGAAGCACGGCAATGAGGCAATGAACATTGTGACTGGGTTACCCCTTCAGTTCTGCAAGGTCCCTTCACCCTTGAGTGACGTAGAACAGGTAATGATCGAGTTCCTCCCAGACAGATATGAGGCTTGTTATTGAAACAGGCGATGTCTGCCATTTCACTCACAACAACCAGGAGGTTTTTTACTCCGCATACTCCTTGGCCCAAGAAACATGCTGCATGCATACAAATGATTGGTTCACCACAACTGAATCAAAGAACTGACTTTCATGCCAAAATGGCTGCAAAACAAAAAAATATGTGTTTTGTTTTTTGACTGTGAAATTTGACTGTGAGTGAAACAAGCAGTGTGTGGAAGCAGCCATTGCAGACAACACATGAGAGTCCTCTGTCGGAGTAAGTGACCTCCTGTGGTACATTCATACTTCTGGAGAGAACAGTTGGTGAAGATTGGCCTCTGATGAAGCTGACACATCAACCTAGTCAAGCTTAACGTCAGTCCTGTTAGCCAATACAATTACTCACAGTCTACCATGATGGTTCTCAAGATGACCCATCCTTGGGAGAAAATATTCACACATTCGTGTCATGGCCAGGCTGAAAGGCTGCCCAGCATCTATCTTAAGCTACATCTCATCCCTTCTCTTCCGGAAGGTTGAGACTGGAGTGGCTGAGAGTCATCCTAATGGCTCTGTGATGTTCACAGATGAAGCAAACAATGAGAACTTATTCCTTATCTTTGGTGGGTGGTTCTGTCTCAGGAGGTAAGAAAGATGGGTGCGTGTTGGGTCAGCTTCTCAAGGCTCTCAGTGCTTGGTTCTTGACAGTCATTGTGTGGGCTTGATGTCTGCACAGGTTGTACATATTCTGATTATTCAGGTAGGATAGATCCACCACAGGCTTTTATAGAGAAAAATGGCAAAGATTCCATCATTGGTGCAAGGAAACAAGCTCTATAGGAAAGTACAGCAATATCCCCAATAGGGTTTGGACACTTGGGGTGGTAATGAAGGTGTAAAGAGCAATGCCAAAGAACTAGATAGACGTGACATGAAGTATTACTTTTGATGAGCTAAGTGGAAGGACACATGGGTGCTGGATGTGATAAAAGTGGAGGTGACTTGGGTGGAGGAGGGTTGCATCGATCCGACACTGAAATCAGAGCTGACAGCAGCAGAGAAGAGAACAATTTTAAAGTTTTGACAGCCATGAGATGATTGGCTCACAGAGGTCATGGCAAAATCTGATTGGTTTAACTGAAAGGAGAAATTGGGAAAAGGAAGATAGAGGAAGAGAAAGGGATAGACTGTAATTGGAGTGAAGATGGTCATCACATTGAACCTTCGCTGCAGCACAGAAATCAAACATGTTTAGTGTATTTGCATAATGGGCTCTATAACCTATGCAACCTGGATCACTTCTCACTCAAATCTGGTCATTTTTCACTCAAATTCAGTTGAGAAAAGCTGGATATACAATATGGTTCTGTGTTTGGGGGATAGCCGTGAGTGTTCACATGTTGTTACCAAAGCCACCCCATAGCTGATGTGCACTTGTGTGTAGTTGAATTTCAGGTCTGCAACAGTTATGCAGATACCTGGTTCACAATGCAGCAACGGTAATGAGTTAGCTCAGGCTAATTTTCTTTTCTACTATATGAACTTGATGCCAGTGGTTATTGTTGTTAGCGAAGACAATAATATGTAAGCTAAAGCAATACACAGTTTTGATTAACACTCATCTTACAAAGCCATCCCAAGTTGAAGCCTGTTTATCATGTTCACGTCTCTCTCTGTCTCTCTGTCTCTCTTTCTCTCTCTCTCTCTCACTAACTGTCAAAACAAAGGTACCTGGATGTAGCTCCAATTATATCACTGCATGCAAAGCCCACCGTCGCAAATAATGAAAATAAAAGGTAATGAAAGAATGTAAACACAATTACTCAGAGGAATATGAGAAATCAAATGCAACCTCATAACATACTGTACAATACAATACATCCTGCCAGTGGAATTGCATTGCATTGGTTCTTTCAGCCAGTGCAATCAAATGCTCAATACTAAAACATAAGAGATAGCCGAGGCCTGAGGCAAAGTATGCTTTAATTAGGACATCATGATGTATGTTATGAGATACATACATATTTTGCCCCTCTGACATACAGTGATTACCACATAGGGATTTACTGTTCTTCTCTCAGTCAACTGAGATGCAGTTACTGGAACCGTTCTACTGCTCTGTGTAATTAGATGTGAGGTGAGCTCAAGTCGCTCTAATAGGTCATTTTTAAAGTTTCTTGTCAGGAAGTTTCTGCAAGCAACTTCACGACAATCATGCAGAGGAGGTCAAGTGAAATGTGCATTTAGGAACTGAGCGCAGGCTAATTGGACGGTCCAGACTGATGGTACACACTTTAACCATGAGGAATAATTGCTTGTCGCTTCTAAATTGATTAATGAAAGGCTGCAGAGAAGATATGAATGTTTTTTTTTTCTTTTTATTATAAAGTGAAGACATTACTTATCTGGGCAGTGACAGGGGAAAAAAAACGTTTTCTGAACTACTTTAGAAGATTCTGATTGTACATAATATGGCATATCAAAAACACACAATTATTTCAATAGTCACTCAGTTTAAACCTTGATTGTGAAAAATAAGGAGTTCTCCTGCCGTGAGTTATTCTGCTGCAGACAAAAACAAGATTTTTTTTTACAAGTCATGAAACAGGCAATGTGTTAAAGAATGAGGGGATGGAATAGGGTGAAGAATTTTTCATAAATTATTGCTATTTGAAACAAAATATCACATTTCTCCATCCCAGCAGTTGTAGAGGTGGCCTTGTAAGACAAGGCTGATTTCTTTTCTTGCCTCCTGTTTTGCCCAGCCTTGAGCCTGAGGCACTGGCTTGTGCTTTCTGCTCTTATTTTCAGCGATAAAGCTGGCGATGTATATTAAATGACATAGGTCTTCATAAGTGTCATTGTCTCAGTGTTCTGATGAAGACTAATATCTGTACTCCTTTCACCAGCTGTGGCTTTCTCCTTTATGGCTGCAGGGACACTCAGAGAAGTGCAGGGCTCTGGGGGCGTCATCAGAGTAAAAGCCAATATATTCCACATGTGGGTAAAAAAAATTACTTTGCTGTCTTTCGGGGTCAAGGCAAGTGCATATGGGCAGGTTTGCATATTTATTTGAGCAGAACATTATCAGTTCAGAAGCTCCTTCGGGGAATTTAAAAAGCGTGCAGTAGAGGTCTGAGTGGACATCAGACGCAGATACAAAACACTGTTAAATGCAGCTTGTCAGTGATCCCACTGACATTAAATGAAATTGCTGCTATTAATTAGGATAGCCATGGCATATAATTAACATCCTGTCTGATCCTTTTTTTTCTTTCTTTCACCTAATAAATTAGATAAACATGTTTTTGACATTTTAAATGAACACTTAGATGCCTTGACTGGCCTGTCCGTGAAACTGAAACTGGAGTTTTGCCCTAAACAAACTCTGCATTCTGTGAGTGGTGGAGTTTTAATGATGAGACTTTAATGTAAAAGCATTTCTAAATTGATTCCTCTGTGTTATGCATTAGCTAATGTATCCTGACGTTATAAGGTTGCAGTCTCTTTCGGTTGATGTGGGTGTTGGGGAAATAAAAACTGTGTTTAAATGCAAAATGTTGTGCTGCAAATTTCTAGCATTAAGTGTCATTTTCCAAAATTTTCTGCAGAAAACTTACTGTATGCGCATTTGTTCAGATCAATAAGTTACACAACCTAGACACCTGACATGTGTTACTTAATTTTATTTTTTAAATTTTTTTCTATTATGCCTTCTGAATAACATATTTTCATGTTGAAGAATTAAACTGATTTGTGGTCAGGAGAAATAGCTAAAATACAAAATACACAGATGCTGGAAGGGAAGGCAAAATTAAATCATGATTTCTTGTCCCATTCAGTAATTTCAGAGGAAAAATACCCCATAAATTTATATGCAATTGCTTTTGTGTCATTTTACTTTATTATTAATGCAAGTACCATATCAAAATAGTGGAGTGCATCTTAAAAGTCATCATTAAATGAAGATGGTTCATGCCTGATAAAGGTAAAGGAACCTTGGCTGTTTCTAATGACCATTAGCAAGGTGAGAGGAAAGTCTGTGGTCACAGACTGTCCAAAACACAATAATCATCGATTAATAAGGAAAATGATACAATGTTTTGGACAATTTTTCCTTATAAAGCATGCAGTGCTTCAATGCTTGAATATTGGTTTGCAGGGATTTCACATTATAAGTATATTTATTATGTATTTGATCATTGTTTAATGTAGGCAATCATTGAAGAGGCACTGCAAATAATATTTTGTTAGTGCAGTCTTGTAATATTTTGAAAATCTGTTATTTTGAGCATTTATGTAAATCTTTTATCTATCTGGGATAAGAAATTTCTATTCGGTCACAAAAGCACATAGATATGAACATGAAACATGCATAAAAGACATTCCAAATTAAAATTAATTCAAACACATATAACAATCCAACTGGCATTACTTAAGATAACAAAATTTATAAAAATGAATTCCTCAACTGAAAACAAGTATATCTGTGCTATGTTTGCTGTCTGTGTCAGAGTCCTCCCAAGTCTTGTGAAGCCCCCCCACCCCCACCCCACCCCAGCCTTACCCCAACCCCCCATGTGCCACAACCTTTAGATGATAAAAGTGATTTGGGACAGCGAGCCCCTGTTATCCTAATGGTTACACCATTGTTGCATGTGCTCCTGCTCTCTCCCCTGGTGTTCGGTCAGCCTCTTTACTGCCCACTGACTATGAAGACAAAGAAAAGAACATAAAATATCTCCGAAATAAAAATGTGAAAATTTAATGAAGAAACATAAACAACAGTATTAGACAGGAGCTTAATATTCAGCTTACTTTCTAAGTCCACACACCTGGAGAGGTTCAACTTCACTAAGTCTAAACAACTGACTACTGAAATCTGCTGCTTATCAAGTCGCTCTGTTAACTCTGAGATTTCCAATCCAGATACAGGCACGTTTATGTGAAAGAGCCGATGGTAATTAAAAGCTTAATCATTGAAGCCAACTCTCTGGGAGAGAAGTGAGTTTTCTGAGCATCGGTCTGTTTTTTCTGATGATGAACAAACTAGTATGAATATGAAATAAACATTGTTAACTTAAAAGTAACATAAAATCTATGTATTTCCTGCCAATTCAGAGAGGAGAGGAGAGAGAAGAAACTAGCTTATACTTGATAATGCCTATCTGACTAAAATGTTGCATTTATTATTATGGTAGCTAATTACAACTGTGTAGATGATTTTCTTATAAAAAAACAACAAAGACTTTCATTTTTATTTCTCAATCTAATCACAGTGGTGCCTCCTGTTGATCTGAGCTGCAGTGATGGAGTGTCGAGTATAAACACTGTCAGTTTATGTGGTAACTATTCCTACCTTTGTCAAAAGCTCTTTATAAATGTGGGGTGGAAATAGGAAGCCACAAAGATGAAAAATTATGTGACAGACCAATAAAAATATTAATTGCTGTCCATGACACAATAATTTTATTTTATTGTCTGTACTTACAGTCACATCAGGATCCTGAAGGAATGATTACTCTGTTTCTTCAGTGATCTGATCCTCTGAAGGTGACCTGCTCCAGAGCAGGTTCGCAAGTTACCATGGCAATGTGCCTCGGTTTTAAGTAAGCCAGCTTTGTGATGCTGCAGAATCTGTGTTATGAATTGCTTTTCATTGTGGGATCTGCTAGACTGAATGTCTTGTTTGTGACCAAAAGAATTTTTTTCTAAGACGAAATTGCAGACAACCTGGAACCTCAACCCTCAGGTCAGCTTACATCATTCCATTGATTTAAAGAGTCACAAAAGGTGCTACACTTCCCCTCCATAGCTAACTTTTGAGGGTGTTGCCTTTAAAAATACTGCAATGCAGATTAGCCTGAACAGTCCCAGTTAAAGGTGACTGCAGCAGGATGGGCTGTACATGATTTGAGGTCGATGTAATTCCTCTTCAGTTAAATTGACACAGTGAAGCAAGGATCATCCTCAAGGCCAGTGGGGATGATTGAGATTGCATCCCCCAGGAGAGGCCATATTCTGTCACGTACTGCGTCGAGAAAATGTAAGAATGTGTCTCAAGGCCTCTCATACGTTGTAAATCTGACAAGAGGCGGACTGCGCAGCCATTTGACCCCTGGACCCGCTTGATGAGAGGGTGCTGTACGGGGTTTGGTCTGGGGAATAGACACACACACTGTATAAAGTTGATGTAGTGTGTTGTAAGAGAAGCCCAGTGTGAGGTCGTCTCGCTTGCACTCACACTAAGTCAATATAGATGGAGGCGGGGACGTTCCATGACATCTTGGCTGTTGTGTCCTTCACCATTGTTTTCAAGCTGACCGCACCATCTGTCACTGTAGAAAAAGCTTGTACAGCTCAATGGCAGGAACACTGTTGCATGTCACCACTATGCCTGCACTGCTTTTACTCTATCTCACCTTACCAGGATGCTGTAAGAGGAATCTTCTCTTTTCACCCCCAAATTTTGCACATTGGACAACCACAGTACACACACGTAAACTTTGCTACAGTAGTTGCACTAACACTTTATTAAAGTAGATTGTATTGGTTCATTGAAATGTCAAATCCTGAAGAGGGACAAGCCCATTTACATGTCCTGTGCCCTGGCAAGGTAACTATCCTTGGCTCTGACTTGACAGGGTCAGCCTGCTTTGACTTTGTCTTCTCCTGGGATGTCATTAAATTTCTGTTTCTAGCACCTGAACCTCTTTTAGGCATCTGATCACGTTCCTGCATCTCCCTGAGCTATAATGTGATGTCCTCTTCTCATGCCCTGGCTCAATTTTTAAAATATAAAGTTTCTCCCAAGACTGGTCACTTTATATTCAGCCATCTATGGAGATCAGGCTGTGTTAGATGGCCAGCTGAGCAGACCTTTTCATATCGTCGCAGTGCTTGACCTAGATTGTGCCACTTAAGGATAACTGCTTTCATGGTGAAGTAGTCTGCTCCACAAAGCCAAACAGCAAAGTGCCTAGTGTCTGACATTTATTTAAACTAAATTATTGCTTTGAATATAGCTATTAGACTATATGTACTCTTAAGAGGACTTTAGATGCAGATTCAAGCAGATGTTCTACTTACACAATGATGATTTTGACTTTGTCACACTGGAAAGCAATACATTACTTTAAAAACACCTTCACCTTTAGCTGCCACTACAGGTGGGACCAAGTAATTGTTTTGCATGAAACAAACGTATCAAATCTTTGCACTTACATACAAACAAAGTCAAGTTCCAAGTAAGAAAGGTAAGTCCTATATATTTAATGAAGAAACTAATTATCCTCCTTTCTTGTAACTTGGGGATACCCGCTTAGGTTTTTCCCGTAAAAATCAGGTTTTTCCCACATTTTAACTTAACGTTTCTCCCGTCCTGCACTCTAGCAGTCATGTGACTTACTCTAGGCTGGGGCAGATTCCCCCAATACACACCCATTATAAAATCTAAGGAGGAGTAAAAAAGCTTTAAAACTAAAACTCTAATATCTCAAAAAAGGAAAAGAGACAGCAACAGCATGTAAATACAAGATTTATAGGTCAAAGTCTTTTGACTCATATTGAATGAAGTCTGTAGCTAAATCTATGTGGAAGGAGAACACGTTCAAAAAGGTGTAGCTTTGATCACTCTCTCTCCATTGAAACAAACTAGTATTATTTATCCGTTACTGGCTGCAGCTTCTTCTTATATCCACACAGCTGCCAGTGCACATGTCAATCAAACTTTGACCAGGTCACTTGAGTTTAAATAAATGTGGATCTGCCATCTGAAATGACTGGACATTTAGTGCCTGTCTGCAGACTCTTCTTATCCTCACACACCTGACAGTGCACATGTCAATCAAACCTCGACCAGCTCACATGGATCATGCCTCTGGCTGTCAAAATAAAAGCCCACAACACTTTCAAAATAAAATCCCTCACTTAAAAAAAAAGACTCTTTAAACCTTCAAAATTGATTTTTTTTTAATCTACATTTAAATCCACTGGATCCTGTGACCGGGTCTACCCAACAGGCCTGAGTGTGAGATCCTGACCAACGCTGCTTGCAGCTTAAATTTTGGTTGTTTTTGTTGTCCCTTTCATGTGTGTATGTACCCTGTATTGTGTGTGTGCTGTAGCACCTAACAATCCTAGTGTTGTGGTGCAGTGTAGCTTACATGTCTGTGTAATTGGGATCATTTCCTCTGATTTGAGTCACTTGCTCTCTCCCCTGTGAAGAGCCACTGATGTCATTCCCTTGTTATCTCTTAGACCCTCATATGTCTTGTGTTTTTCTTACATCTGGTTAGTCACCCTGATGAAGGCCTGTGTGCCGCAACACATAGGTGTGTTTTTTTATCTTTGTCACTCATTAGCCACACTAATAAAGACTTTTAAATTACTTTTTAATCAAGAGTGCCTTGGTTATTCCTTTTTTTTTTTTTTTTGGCTCTTTACTTATTTACCACTGGGCCAAAGATCGTCTTGTATGATTTTTTGAATACACTTTAATGTAGATTTTTGAAAGACCCACTCCTTTGATGGCAGTAGTCGTAATGCCAATTTTTCAAAGATGGTGCTACACAAACTGATGATGTCTCAGTGGCTCCATACTCAAAACTCTTACAAGTCATAGTTTACCAAATGTAATGCCATTTTCATAACAGAGCCCAGCCTTAACAGTTTTTGTACAGCATTCAGTGTAGAGGAAGTGGGAAGTTGTTAAGTTTCTTTCAGTTTAGACCTGAATATTTTGCATATTGCAATTCTTTGTTTTGTTTACAACTGCATAGTTTTTGCCTGCAAATGAACTTATCTTTGATATTATTTTTTCCTGCTGGAATTCAGTAACATAATATCAGTTCTTTATGGTTCTTTCCTTCATCTTTCCTGGATGCTGTGATATTAGTTTAAGAAAAATAGATCTGGGGAATAAAGTGTTGACTTGTTGGAAATGAACAGCATCAGAATGAAACCTTTTGGGAATTTTTTTATAGTAAAACTGAATTTGCTTTCTTGCCAAGACTTTGATCAGAAGACCATTACTACTTTTACTTATGTGGGAGGTATTAATCCTCTCGAGACTTGGTGAGTATCGGAATACATGGAAGGCCATTATGCAATCAAGATTAAAAAAAAATAAAGTAACTGTATTCTGTTAAAGTTACAGAACACCATCAAAAAAAAAAAATTTGTAACTGATAAAGGTGCAAAAAGAGGAAACTGACAGCACATGGACAAACAAGAGTCAGTGGCGTTTTTGACATCAGCACACTGTCTCTCCCTCTCTCTTCTGCACAGTGTTCATCCAGTGATCAGTGACACTGAGTTATGAATATAATGACGCTCTCTGTCACTCTGAAAAATCCCTGTGATTCCTAATAAAAGGTATTAGCTTAGTATGCCTATGCAAACTCATGAATATAATTGGGATGATCCCAAAATATCCAGGCGAGGTTTGGTCTCCCGATTTAGGCAATGATGTCTGAAAGCTGGCACGCATACTGATCAGCCATTCATCATTGACCATGATAATTGACTTGATTTGATTATTATGACTCTGATCCCTGAGGTGAAATGTCACAGAAGGCCTGCTCAGAAAAGACTTCACCAATACAGAACCTCACTCCAAACAAGTGTAAAGTTGGCAGCCCTGATTTTTTATATATCGTAAAATAAATTTTAAAATAAATAGCAGTATTTACACACATTACATCACTTTGAAACAAAGACTTCAAGAGTCTCACAACACCGCTGTACTTTATGAAACCATTGCTGATCTTAAGATTGCCAATTCATTAGCATGACAACAGGTGGAAAAATACAATATTTTACTCAGTGAAAATTCTGCCATATTTTTATTTGTTGAAGCAGATAAGGGACAACATCACAATAAAAGTTATTTCTTTTCATTTGTCTTCATTTGCATATTTGATGTTGTTGTAATCTTTAAGTGTTCAGCGGAAAACAAATTACGTGACTTCAATACTGATACAATTTCAGGTTACTGATTAAAATGTGCAACAATTAATAGTAATCATATCAAAATACATTATTAAAGTTATTCTGTCATTGATGCAGTTTATAAGTTTTCCATTGGAAATGCATGATCACCATGTCTTTGAACCTGAATTTGCTTTTGATTGAGAAACTAATCACAGCTGTTGATAATTCTCAGCACAACAGAGTCCATCGATCCATCAATAGAGTAAACTGATTAGATGCAATGTGGATGTGATGACTCAGCACTTCCTTTGTGTTGTCTTTGGTTCTACAACAAAAATGTCAGACATGTTGACCGTGATCAGATGAGGTACATTTTGCCGTTGCTGTTCAGAGCAACTTTTTAAAGGACAAACAAAGAGGAGACAAACCTATTGACGGACGCAGAGTCAGGACCCTTTAGTTTTTATTGTCTGCTTGTACGGACATTTAACATTAGATGTAACTAGTCATCTTAATGAACTGCCAGTGAATTTTTAAGCATGCATAGTTATGTGAAACTGTTACAGGACAGTAAAAATGTTGGCATTTTATTAAAGTAGCCATGCTGGATAAAAAAGTTTACAGTCTTTCGACATTATAAAGTACATTTTCTGGCACAAAAATCTGATCAATTGAAGAGCAGGAGAGCCTCCATTCTAGCTGTGAATCATCGGTGCATGTAAGGATGAAAATTTAGGAACATCCTGTCAGCTATAGGATAACAGAATATCTTATACAAACATCCTGTTTGTATAGGATAAGTGTGGGATAGGTCCAGTCTTGAACATGCGCCAGAAAGTCTGGGACAACAGGACATGGCCACTTGACATGAAGTGTTTAGCATTGTTAGTGACTCCGTATGTATCTGCCCATATTTACTCCTGGATCTTCACAGTGTCTTTGTTCTCTTCTCTCTGACTTATACTGCATGTGCTGAGTGTGGAGAATCCAGGCCTGTAATTAAACATTGTTACATTGCATCCTGTGACATCTCTTCTTTTGTGACCGATACCACAAGCTTCATATCAGTGCAACAACTGCCCCTGGTTTAGAAGAGAGTTGAGGGACAGACTAATGGTGAGTGGTTTTTTCCGTACAGTGTGTTTCTAAAATGTTGAAGAAGCACTAGAGAGAAATTTATTTTTATTTTTTTAAACAGTAAACATACGATTAAACTTTTTGTCTGTGCTTTTAATCTTCATGTCATATAAAATGCTTGATAAATAGTGATCATTAAGAGTCAGCCATTATAAATTGATATTATTCTGCATAAACAGTGTGTGTTAAATTGACAGTCTAAAACAAACAGCAGGAACCTTACTCGGATATCTGATTGAACATTCACATAATCGTGAAACCCCCCCCAACCCAAAAATTAGTAAGCCTAACTATAATCAGCCCTGATTACATGAGTGTAATTGATTAATTGTGTAATTACATTACATTTAAATTCCCAAGAATTACCTACTTACATTGTTGATTGCTTATCTAAAATAGGGTTCCTGCTTTTGTTTAAAGTGACTTATATCTCTATTTTTTCATGATTAAATATAAATCAGTCAGTTTTCATTTCCATTTAAAATAGTAGATTGCAGGTTAGAGCCTTCAAGCAACACATGCTGAAGTCAAAGAAACAGCCCAGCACATGTCGTAGAAAACTCATAGATCACTTGTAGTTTGTTTGGTTTGACCAACTGTAAATTCTGAAAACAGAATCCATTTCATTTTCATTCACAATATTTATATTTGTGAAACTTGATTTTTTGTAGAAACATTCATTTACTATAAGGAGCATCATTATCAATGTGTGAATTCAAAGTAACCAAAAAGTATTCAGATCATATGTTCATTTTCTGCCATGTCAGTTTTAATCAGTAGCTGACTACATTTCAAACACACCAGACTGAACTGTGTTAAGGGAAATAATGGTGTTGTATTGCATCCTCAATCTATTTAAGTGTGTGCTTTTCCTTTTTTCTTTACCACTGTAGAGACATTGCTTTCCTTATCAATAACTTCTGTAATGTATTTACTCTGAGACAGAAATGACAGTGCCTCTCCCACAGCCACCCAGAATTTTGCAGGCTTTTCAAATAAAGCCAAGATAAGATTTTTGCTGGATTTTGTCTCCATTTACTGGATGATATCAAACAAAAGACTACAGGGGTGCTCGGGTAATTGTTTTAGCCATCTGTAGCACTGTTATATCGGGAGCCATCTTCTGTGGTAAAACTGCAACCACTGACCACAGATATGGCACTGTGTTATATGCTTCATCTCATGATCAGACTGATTTCCTCCAATATCATTGTCAGATACTCCACTATGTGCTCAGCTTGACCTGGACCTACTGGAGCATGATGAAACGGGATTGTACCTGTGATCCTATCTGTTTTTCCATTTGTTCTCATGTTCCTGTGCGGATGCAGCATTTGACCCACAGGCTAATGATTAAACAAAAAAAAAAAAGGATATATATATATATATATATATATATATATAGCTCTGCTTTGGCACTGAGATATTGTACCACAGGTCTAATGACTATGTGCTAATTAGAAAGCCAGGATGTGGTAGGGCAGGTGCAGGTGAAGGAGAAATACTGTGGACACAAAGGGACTGCGGGGCTCTGTGAAAAGGTCAGGCGAGGCAGCTGTGTGCCCACTGTGAAGGATAGTATATGACGCGAGGACAGAGCCAGTGACCCAACACTATCAGAGTGTCCTGACACACCATGCTCTGCTTGGCTTACCGTCCATATGACACACCTGGTTACTGACCTGCTTTCATCTCAGCAAACAGCAAAAAGAATGACTGCCATAATGTTCAGAGCATGCACGCTGATTCTTCTCTGAAAATGACCATTTTCTTTTATGAAAGCAAGTAACTAACAGTAGTACACTTCACTGTGGAACATATTGTGATTACAGTAAACTCTACAGAGTGTTTTCTTGCAGGGATGCACAAATGAAGCAAACAGGCTCTTCCTTTGTGAAGATAAGATACACTTCAGAGCTGCAGAACATAATTTGTGATTCAGACTTATATGTAAAGGATTTTGCATCAAAACATCCTAGTGTAGCAACAGTCATAAAGTTATAATAAAATTGACAGTGTGTATGGATTAAAAAGTGAATTTCATTTTAAAGGCCAACTTATAGTTTAATGATTACATGCATTTCAAGCATTGATGGGCTCTGTGGTAATAAAACCAATAAATCTGGAAGTGCACCTACTGAGCTGTACAAGATGTTGTTTGATTATCTTGTGAGAACGAGGGAAGGACATGGGTAGGATGTTTATTATCCACGGGGATTCAGTCTGTCAAGATTAGAAAGCATTTGGTGATTTCATTAATGAGTTTTGTTGCATTGAGTGATCACAGTCAGAGGGTCTCCACAGTCAACAACGGTGGGAAATGTAATTACTCTGAAAGTAATTATTCACTCCAGCTTTGCTTGAAGGATGACTTTGAGAGGATGGTGGTGGCCTGATGGCAGTTAATGCCCTTGGCTCGAGTTTTGACAGTGGAGTCAGCTGTTACAGGAAGAGATCGCCCACAGACTTTGTTTACTGTAAAAATCCACAGTTAACCAGCCATTATTCTGCCTTCGGCACCGCAAGTACAGCTCTTTTTGTAAGTAAAATTTTGTAACTGTCATATCATTTTGACCAGCCAGTTTCCACACCAGTTTTTTATTGCTCCCAGACTGAGAGAGAAGCAAAAATTGATTTTAACAGAAATTCCTCTTGGGGCAGGTGCAAAAGTGCAGTTTAGTGAGGCTCACTGAGCAAAAAGCTGCTTCCATTTTGGATGTCTGTTAAGGTTTAATAGGATTCCTTGCAGTATAAGTAGCCTAAAATATGTAGTCAGACTGAAGTTTGAATTCTCCATAGTATGTGGATAAGCAAGAATAAAATGGTACCGCAACCACTGTAGATTACTTCTTTTAAAAGGATAAAACAGTCTTTGGACAGTTCAGTATTTGCAGAACAGCAGCTTAGTTTAAGGACTCTGGTGGAGTGTTTCCTATGATATTTGTTGTGATTAAGCAGAATGATTGAAGAAAAGTGGCTTGCTGGGCCTAATTTGTCTGTGTTATTGTGTGTGCACATGCAGAGCACACTCCAGGTACCACAGTCTTAATAACACATCCTTATGCCTTAATGAGAAGCAAATAGCTTGATCCCTAGTGACACATATGACTGTTGTATAGTTCCAGTGACATCATACTGGACCTTGCTGTCACATGGTTAATGTTATAAAATATTTGATTAAAATCATAAAACAGTCATAGTTTTAGGCTCCAAATTTACCAGGTTAAGCTTAGTAAAAGATCTTGCTTTGGGTTCAATTTAGTACATGTTACATATGTGACATAACTTTAGTATT
Organism: Acanthurus leucopareius; assembly: GCA_029814765.1. Lineage (NCBI taxonomy): Eukaryota > Metazoa > Chordata > Actinopteri > Acanthuriformes > Acanthuridae > Acanthurus > Acanthurus leucopareius. The sequence continues at coordinate 18,559,163 of JAQMCX010000001.1, read as the reverse complement.
CATACTAATTTTAGGTTAGATTAGTAAAAAGAGATAATGAACAGCCTTCTCGGTAAAAGTTTTGTGTGTTTTTGACCCACCTTCCCCAGCTTCTGAACATTTTTGCTTTAAATAATACACCATCTGCCTTCTTCCTTTGTACTTATTTTAATTACTGCAGCCAAGATTAAACTGTCTGTGAGGAAGTGAGCAACCTGCAGGGCAGCAGACCTTTTAGCCTTTAACAAATGGAGTGACAGTGGGTCCTTTAACTGATTTCCCCTTCTATCCTGCTTGTAGTGACACAGTCGCCCCCTCTCCTAAAATGCTTTGGCAATCAGAGCATTGTCAAAAGCCCTAAATATTTTTCTTTGATTTTAGAAAATACCAATAACAACAACAACAAAAAAGCTGTTATCGTGTTTTTCTGTGAAGTGGTATTTTGCCCCTCACCGTTTGGTTGTTTAAGAAACCGCAGGCGCACAGCAAAAGTATGAGTCCTACAGTCTGACTGCCAGTGTGTTGAGGCAAGAAAGATTCTGTGTTGTTTGGTGGCCCTGAAGTACAAATCACAATGACAAATCTCAAAAACAACCACAACACATCACAAAACACAACAGCAAATCTCAAAACAGAGCAACAACTCACAAAACACGAAGGAGTAAAAAAAATAAGACACAACAACAAATCAGAAAACTTAAAGGCACTATTGTGTGATTTGTTGTAGCAGTTTGTCATTTGTTGTTGTGTCTAATATTTTTTTTTTTGCAGTGTTTTGTGATTTGCTGTTGTTGGCTTTTTTTTGTGATTTGTTGTTGTGATTTGCACTTCAGGGCCACCACAGTTTTGACCATTATTACAGAACAGCACAGAGAACTTGGCCAGTGGTTTCTCTCCAGGATGCTGAGGGAAAAACCAAGTCTCTGCATGTCAGCTCTGCTTAAGCCCTCTGTTTGTCTTTCCTCTTCATCATGCATCATGCTAATTGTGTCAGTGCCTGATTTGCATCATAACATTCAACGATAAATGTACTTGTCTTTCCCTCATCTCAACCTTTAAATGATAGAATCCTGTCATCTTTCTTACTTGTATGTCTCTAATACTGTGTTCATGTAAGAAGTACCGGCTGGGCATGTGAAGTGCGCGGGCTGAGGCCTCAGTTCATGCTCCAAGGAATCATTTCAGCATCACAGTAGGAATTTGTAATGTCTCATAAACTACATATTGGAGTATGAATCTACGATGGTTGTCTTGCACTAATGTATTAGGCCTCAGGCTTGTATTCCTGCTGTTTCATGTTGTCATGCCATACTCATTATAAAATTTTGTCTTCACATGTTAATACTGGTGGGTGTAGGCCACTGGCTATTTGCTATTGTTTGTATCATTTCTAATGATTCCACACTGGATGTAATAAATGTATTAACATGGCTGATTATCTATAGCATTTAGTCTGCACTGATGAACTTATGTTACATCATAATATATCCCAGAGGAGTTTTAATTAAAGTCCTTGTTTCATTTGTTTTTGTGTGATGTCTTTTTTTAAACATGTATTCAGAACATAGGTCGTACTGCAGTCAGAATGAATGAAATGTCATTGTGAAGATCTTATCTTGTCCTCACCATGTTTTATTGCTGAGATTTGCTTTATAATACTGTATAAATTTATTTTACCATCATTAGCATTATTATTAAGTGCTTTGTAAGGTATGCAGGATACATGTAAATGTGAGTACAGTGATAATCCTCAACAAGAAAAGGGAGCATTTCAGTGGTTACTTGAGGTGTGACCACAATGCCATGGGTTCTTTTGTACCCTCGAACATTGCAGTGGTGCCACATGTTGTGTGGTTACTGTGCTGATAGCTACTCTCACTTTTTCCTTTCATCTCCAGTCACCTGATCACACACACATCTACAGATCTGCTTCTTGTTTCTTCACACAGTATATATAATGATCCATGGACTGCATTTATATGGTGCTTTTACAGTCTTTCCACAAGTCAGCATTCACCCACTTGCACACTAACAGCAGGTGTCTTTCTACATTGAGCCAACCTGCCTATCAGGAACTCATACAAGCATATTTACACACCAATGGAATAGCCACTGGGAGAAATTTTGGGTTCAGTATCTTGCCCAAGGACACTGCGACATGTAGCCTGGCATCAAACCACCAACCTCCTAATAAGTAGACAGCCCACTCTACCTGAGCTGCAGAGCTGCCCCTGGTGTCCCCATCTGCCACATCATCTCTTGTTAAATTGCCTCAGCCTTCCAGCCATGTTCATGTTATCTGCTTCTCTGTTCATTACTCATAAATGTTCCCCGCTCTTCCTGCCTGCCTTACTCGTTGGTTTTATATGCTCCTGCTGATTTCCTGCCCGATACCGACCTCAGCCATGTTTTTCCTCTCTAGTCTTGCTTCTAAGTCCACACAACTTGGTACAAACTGTTACATCTTGTTTTGACATAGAGACTGTTTACTTAGTCTGAAGTTCATCGTTGTTTGGAATTGAGCACCCACAATCCTGTACAGTACATGGTGGCCTCTGAACAGGGTTTCCTGGGATTATGATATTGTTCAATCAATAATTTGTTTTAGTGCATTATGCCCTGAATACACAATTTCGAACACCAATGAATTTACAGTAAATTAGAATAAGGGAGTAAATGATACACAGCTCACAATCAATATGAAAATTTAAAGAGATTTATGATGAAAATATAATAATTCAACAAAAAAAAGGCTCAACACAATAACCTGTTCAGTACAGAGATAGTGTTTTCTAGTCTGTATGAAATCCCACAGTCTCACTGGAGTTCACAGTTACGTCTTCTATTAATCCACATTAAATTTCACAAACCTGCTTGAAATCAAATTGCATTTTTAATTTCCTGATAATTCCTGTGAATGTGGTGTGTTATGCTACGCTACCTAAGCAGTTCTGTTGAATTTTAAATGCTTATCTTTTCCAAAATTGAAGCTGTCATGCCACTTCAGTAATGATAAAAAAGTAGGCTGGACGCTCACTCCCACACTAGAGTGTTAAATGGGGATGGAGACGATGTTGCCCCCTAATGACTAAAACATGGAACGATGTAATTATCGGTACATGTCACAAAGGTGGAAGTTTGTATAATGAATTAAATTAAGAATGAATGAATTATGAATTAAATTTATATGTTTATTCTGATGGGTCACTATCAAAAAATAGAAATTAATGTAAAAAGCATACAATATATTCAGTTTTTGTAAGATATTCAAAGTTGATAACCATAAAAATATATACCTTTACCATTTTACCATTTTCTTATACTGTATGGCACTTGTTATATTTGCTCCCCTGGGATATGAGCACTTTACACACTCTTACTCTGCAAAATAAAGCACTTAACCATCATTACACAGCACATTTAAAGTAAAGAGTTTCAGGTTATATTTTGTAAAATTAGACCAGCATTTCACCTGCAATGTAAAGTGTTTTACAATCATAAAAATGCAAACCTTACAGACTGGATGGGCAGGGCTACCAATCTGATGGCAGTGCTTTATTTTTCCTAAATTTGATCTAACTGCACGACAGTCATCAGGATCAGTTTCATGTGAGGGATGCTGTGGTGCTCCTGTTTGACTTAATGAATGTAACTGACAGATGAAATGTTGATTTTTCTGACTCTGACAGAGAAACATGTATTTAATGTGGAAAAGTCTCATCTGCTCTCACCTGATCCTCACTGAAAGGTCAGTATGCCAGTGATATCTCTCTGCTGTACGCTTGATAAATGTCACCAGCCAGAAATGACATGAAAACTTGTTAAGAGCAGGAGAGCCTTTGTGTTTGTGTTTGGATTGGAGTTTGCTTGAAAGAGATGTAGGTCAATCATGTTCGAACATAGAAATCCTATTTATCACTTTTTTGAGTTCCTGGTAGCAGCTGTGTTTGACATTTTGCCTGGTCCTGTATGATGGAGAACTACCCACTGCTCCTCTTCCTGAGACTGAGGCAGATATATGTAGAGCAGCTGTGTGTGGGGTGGAGTGTCGAATACAATATCTTACCAGTGTGGTACCTGAAAAAGAGAGACACAGAAAGTGTGTTTAAAAGTATCATTTTTGCAGACAATATTCTGCTGATACCTGGCAATGACAGCCATCTGCTAATACTGTCAGAATGGGCTGACTTGATTAAACACAAGCAAATCAACACTTTGCCAACAAAGCCAAACAAGACACACAACTTAGCTGGTTATTATACTTTTGAAAGCAAGAAGCCCATGTTGCATCATTTTATTTTTTGCAAAGGGTTTGACATGGAGACTCTTGCCAATGAGCAGTTAAATGTTCCTCTTATCTCAGTCTCTTGCTCAGTTATTCTCATTAAGCCTATTAAAAGTGGAGCTGTTAGTTTGATGTTGAAGATTTACATTATGTTGCTTTAAGGCCCATAGACACTGGAAGCAACAACTGACATGACACCTGTGGCAAACTGCAGGATTCAAAAGACCTCACTTACACACAAAGACCTTATAATAAACACACCAGACTGGCTCCCATTCGATAGTTACATTGCTTTGACTTTCTCCTCTCTACCTTTCCTTTCCTCTCGATGCTCTCTCTATCTTTTTGCTGTGTCAGAACATTATTACATTTACCTCACTATTATTAAAAGTAGTTTAGTATTCTGAATCGATTGGCTGAATCTAGTCATTACTGTAGGGAGATAGTTTTTTACTCATTTTAGCTCTTTTCAAACAGGTACTGCACCTACAGAAGAGAAACAGGCTGGGTACACATTTGATGCTCCACAATTATATCACAGTCGGAATGGGGGGATAAAAACAGTTTGACAAGCCTCTTAACACATTTGGTGTGGTGTGTGTCTTTTTTTGTACTGACACTACTGGAGAGGGGGTTAAGTTGAGCATTTCAGAAGTTAAAATGTTGATCATTTTCCACTCTTTCATCCCTACAGTAGATGCTGCAGCATTACTAATCAGGTGGTGGCCCTGTGCATGACACAACAGCAGGTTACTCATAATCTTGTGCACATGGTGAACACGCACACACATTAAGCATTTTACTAACTGCTTTTCCTGTTTGCTAACCCGAGCTAATATAACTAAATGCCAGGTGTCTTATTTGGATTTCTTATAAAAAGTGTAATGAGCTATTCTCACACTGTATAAACATAGTATTATCCAAAATAAACATGCTGTCCCAATATAGAATTCTAATTTAACTCAATATTTGTGGCACTGAAGAGGGTGAAAAGTAATTGCTATCAGAATGTGGTTAAAGTAGATTTGTAGACACACACATTGTGGCTTACATGTACTCACTATTAGCTGGTACTCTCACTGCATGGAGGGACATCTCGCCTTTTCAATTTGCTAAATGTTTTGTGGTGGCTTACATACAGTACGCATGGCTCTTAGAGAAAATAAATCACGTTTTCTGGCTTCTGCAACTGAAAGAGAATTGAAATGATTTTCACCATGCCCACACTAAGTAGCCTAATCCTGTTTGTGTATCCTCCTGTGCTCATTGGTGTAGTGGCTCCAAGTGCACTGAGAGGAATAAAGTGAGAAGAAAAAGAAAAAGGGGCTTTTTGAAGCTGCACCAATTTGAGATGATACAATTTAATGTGAAGATTATTAACCTGCAGCAAGCTAACAAAGAGCTCCTGGATAACAGTGGCAAGCAGATGCCTCACTTCACTCCTGCAGTTGAGCTTCTCTGAGGAAACATAATATGTCCCTAAAAAAGCAAAACTAAAATTCAAAATCTTTTTTTTTCCAGATCTCATTAACCCTGCTGAGAACATGTCCATTATGATAATTTATCTTTTTTTAAACTATAAAAAATTTCAGCTATGGTGCTGTTGCCATTCTGTCTTAACACATTTTGTCCAGGTCAGTGGTGTCAAGCGTAAAAAAAAAGAGAGATCTGTTTTCACTTCTAATGTTCTTTTTCTTTATTTTTTTTTCTAAAAAGCAGGACAGGAATGGACACATCATCATCTTTTCTTGAAAGTGATAATGTCATTGAAGTAGCGATCATGTGTGCAATTCTCTGAAAGCACAGGCTGAGTGTCTGTCATCAGATGTCTCCGCTATTCCCATTTTGCTATCAATTAAAAAAGAAATGGGAGAAATTATTTCACCGTATAGCATGCTACATCTTTTTTTCCCAGGATGGCAAAGGCAAGTCATGAATATGTAATGAGCATGAAGCATCCATTTAATCATGACATATGTTTTGTCGTCAAAAACTATATTCAGCCTGTTTTTTAAGCGTGTACATGATTGAATCTCATGAATATTTCATCATTTTTTCTAAAGATGAAAAAATTCTTGGTTTAAAGCATGTTGGGTGATTTCATCAGAAAAATATCACATTCGAGTCTAAAGGCAGGGGTGATATAATGTAAAATGTAAGTATAGTGTTAAGAATAAAACATTTATTACTTGCCTTCCCTGTACTGGAAAAAAATGTGTACAGGCTATGTGTGTGTTTTTCTCTTTTAATACAAATATTTTAAAAAATGGTTGGCTTTAAAAAAAAAAATTAATCTGTTCAATTATTATTCTTATGGTTAGTGCCCAGAACATCATTGATACCCAATTACTGAGTGTCAGTCAAACTAATGGGGTGAGATAGAGACACAAAGCCCAAATTATTTTAAGAGACAATACCCACCCGAGCCCCAGCCGGCTCACCCTGCTGCTTCTGGCAAGAGGTACAGAAGTATCTGCTGCATCACCACCAGGCAAAAAGACTCTTTATCCTTAAGCTGCATCTTAGGCTATCCTCAGATGAACTAATGATCTGTACATTCACAGAATTTTTGGTTTAGTAGCATAAGAAAGCTACAACTATAAAATGATATAAAATGAAAATTAAATGATCTTGAATCTTGAATGTTACATCTTAAGTAACAGCAGCATTTCTGGTTTTGTGCAAGACATCACACAATCATTGATAGTGATGTGTATCCTATCCAGCTCCTGCTCACGTCCAACTACTTGTTTTCCTCCTTTTTATTAGTCAACTGACTATCTTTTTCCTGAGAGAACAGTCTCAGGGGGAAAAAATATCTTGTTAAATTTGAATTCAGTGTGAAGGATAAAATATTGAGTCTGAAATGTTGTAAATGTGCCAATTAAAAACTGCATCACTACAGCTAAAGAGTGGTTGCAATGACATTTGCACCGTCAAAGTTGCCTGTAAGAGTAATGTTGCAACCATTTTTCAGTAAGCAGAACTTTAAAAGTTTACAGTCAATAAAGTTAATGCAGTTTGAGAAATATTTTTTGGCATTTTTTGGATGGCACAAACTTTACGCTTGAATTACTGATGAACTCATTCAACTTTTCATAACTCATACCTATATATCAGAGTATATTAAGTACTACTCCACCTCTTCCGATGCTCTCTTTGTCACAACAATTTTATCAGTTTACAGTTTTTTTATGGTGTGCTTTTAATCAAATACTGTGAGAGTTTAGTTATTAGTTTTCTTTTCTTCCTTTTTGAGATATTATACCATTGAATCATCTTAAATTATGATTCTGGTTGAATTCAGCTTGGTATCTAAATATTTCTGATGGCTCATTAAATTTGGAATGACAGATTGAGCCTTTAACCGTTTAACCTTGTATTGGCATTGAAATGGACTGAATAATTATTTTTAGTATAACATCCATTCTGGCCTCTCTGCAGACCAATCTGTTCCTCAATTTGAGAACTAGAATGTGACTCATCTCGTCTCGTAATCTTTTAAGGCGCTCTAAATTACATTACATACAAGGTCAGAGCACGTTCTGAAATAATAAGATTTCGATCATCATTTTTTAATCCCCCCGCTGTTACACCACAAGACAAAATGCATTGTTTATTTATTTCTCATCAGTGCTGCTGCAGATAAACAGTTTTGGTTGCTACTCTCAGAACGGGGAATTAATGCCCCCTCCACTTCCCATTCCTCTCTCCGCCCCCACAAAGCCGATGTTGTTGCGTCGATCTTGGATCCGTCTGCCTGTGAGCTTGCCACACGTTAAACAGCGGAGACAATCTCACCCCTACCCCACAATGCACTTGGGTCAGGTTCATTTAGGTGTGACCACAGGATTGGTCCCTCTGGGAGCAATTAGTTCTCACTAAAGGATCTGGGATGGTGGGAGCAGCGAGATGTCAAACAATGGCTTCACCCCTCGTCAGCTAAACGCCTGTTAGCCTCGGCTCCTGAGAGGCTGAACTGCCAGCAGTTTATGTTTCTGCGTGACTTCTCCCCAGCTGCACACACCGTGACTCAGAGTGATTTCAGACTCTGTTCGACATAACCTGCCTCACTGTGTAATGTCATGATGGGAGCTGTGTTTGTTTGTGTGTGTGTGTGTGTGTGTGTGTGTGTGTGCATGTGTGTGTGTACACGTGACTGAGCTGTTAAAGTTGTTAAACTAAATTGATGTGATAAAACAAATGTGTTTAAATCCGTTCACCCATAAACCACAAGAGGCCAGTTTCCTAATCAAACTCTCAGACAAACATCAGGCTTGTTTTTCTTTTTTCTTTCTATCAAAACTTTTGCAAAACAAGAAACGTCAGATCTGCACTTGAAAAGTATTTGCCAGCTCTCTCCATCTCAAGAAACTGATGCAAAGTAGATGAAACTTTCCTGAAAACAATATCCGTGCTCTTCTTCAAAGTCTCATTTATCTCTGTCAGTCACCCTTCAGCACCGACAATTTATTCATCATGCAAGAACAAAGTGCTCCAGATCTGTTTTCGGGATTCAAAAGGTAATAATTTCGCCGGGATGCTCTCGCTATAAGATAATAATGTAAATCCCTGTTAATAGCTGCAGTTAACACCATTAATGTGTTGTGAGAGCGGCGTTGGCTTTGTCAACGCTGATGAAAGTTTTCTCGTGCAACCTTTTTTAACTGAAGCACAAAGACACCTTGTGACAGTAATGCTTTTTGTTTTGCGGGGAGAAAAGACCAGTTGTTATGGTTACAAGTTATAAATAGAGCAGCTGGGAGTGTAGGTGACAAGGGAACAGAGAGTTTCAGGATGAAAGACGCAGATGAAATTCACCCCACAATCCCTTGCTGCAGAGCTGCAAACTTACAGGGAAGCAGTCTCGGAAACGTTGGCTGGCAAAAACAGGAACTTCTGCTGCATTGATTAAAGAGTGCACATGAGCACAACTGACTGTTTTTTATTTTTATATCATGTTTCTGCCTTCCTGAATAATATCCATGACAGAAACTGTTTTAAAAACTACTGTGACACAGTGCAGTTTTAAAGTTCAGTCTTGAGATGGAGCAGCAGTGAGATAGGGACAGTTTTGTCGTGTCGGTCCGGCCCCCCCTGTGATTTTTGGCATTTGTGTCATGCACATTGTTCTGTGCCCCAGTGCCCAGCACCAAGGGCCTCCTGATATATCCCGTAATTAGAAGCAGCTCAAGGATTTAATGAAGAGGCAATCACTTGATGGCAGCAGCGCTTGAGACATTGCCAGTGGCTCTGACTTCAAAGCTGGAAATATGGCTCCTCAGCAAAGGCCAGGGAAAAGCTGCAACGAGATAACAAGTCATGGCTTTCTTTTGATTTCTGGCATGCCAGGGCACTTACTATATAGGTTTGCAGCCAGCAAGGGCATGCAAATGGTTGATCAGTGTGGCATTGCGCTACTGGGCAATGAGTCTGATCAGCAACAGAGCCCAGTAATGATGCGAGTGGGAGGTGAGATAAGATAGGCTGCTTGAGTTTCCTCCCCCTGCTGATTCCCAGTCAGAACCTACCAGGATCACTCCCTGTCATCTACTGTAGAGTGTGCTGCCTTCCAGAAACAAACTCTGGAGGAGCTTTGTGATCAACCAAAAAGGCTTGGAGGGGGAGGATGTGTTTCAAAGTCATTTTCAACTCTCTTTTACTGCTGCAAACCCCCCAAAAAAGACACCATATTTCCTCCGGAAAAGTGAAATGACATTTGCAATGTGTGAATGAATATTAATGACAGTTGTCAGGCTATACCCTAATCGTGTTTGCTTGTAAGGTAGGTAAGTAGTGGTTAATCACACAGAACATGGTGTTGTGTGCTGGTCTGTGAGGATTAATAAGAAGGATGATGTCCTCTGCTGCATTGCTGAAGGGTTTCCACCCCCACATTCATTTCATATTAACTATATTCCTCCGACTTCATCCAACTGATAAGATACTTTCTTTCTCACTTTGAGATGCCCTCAACTTGTATTTAGCTCTTTCATAATTCCACTTTAAAGCGTTACATAAGATCTTTCCATAGGGTATGTGCTGCACACTTGTATACACGCTGACTTAAAAGCATTTTGAGGAAGGATTTAGGAGATCAGACGTCTTTCTTTTTTCAAATTATAAATCTCTAGATCTGATTACAAGTGTGCGTCCTCATCTCAAATAAGGAACAAAAAAAGCAAATGACAGACGATTTCCTCTCTATTTCATGGTGTTTAAAATTGTTTCAGTTACAGCGTCATTATCTTTCCCACTGCTCCCCCAGATTGTCCCTCTCACCAGAAAGAGCACTTGGGGTTTCTCAAAAACTTTGAAGGCAAGAAGTCTGTTGAAAACAGATACATACATAGTCACACTTTATCCAGCATGATTAAGTTCAAAGAATGAAAAACTGAAGTAGACTCTCTTAGTTCTTTCCAATATATGATCTTAAACTCTACTGACTTGTATGCAAAAAGCCCCTACTTTTCACCTATTTAATTATTTTAATTATAGGAATTAACCAGTGCACTGGATCCAGATTAAGGAGGCCTGTGGTGTCAAATGCATTGTTGAGCAGCGCTGATCTTAATCCAGTTACTGTAGGCAATAATAGTATATTCTTATATTAGTTAAGATGATTACAAACCAATTCTAAATGACTCTTTTTTTATCTCACTGTATATTCTAACATGATCTTTGAGTTAAGGTTCCTCTGAAAAATCCCCCTCCCTCCTGGACATCTTAGTCCATTTGATAAAACTATGCATGTTAACATAAAAAGCTTTTGACTTAGTGAATGGACTGCATTTATATATAGTATTTTTCTTGCTTCGACCACTCAAAACACTCGGCATGTCAACATTGACCCATTTACACACACACATTCAAACACTAATGGCAGGGGGCATCGATACAACCTGCTCATCAGAGACAGACACAATCACACACTCACACACTGATGGAGGAGCCGTCGGGAGCAATTTGGGGTCTTACTGCTGTCGTCTCTCTCTGTCACGTTGGAATTTAAAAGGACCACCATCCCCAAAGGCAGGTGTTGACCAAAACATCAGACAGCGCTGACATGCAAATTTAAATGACCCAAAACAAACTTTTGGCTTAATTACAATGAGCTTAACTACATGAGCATGTAAGAGATGCTACATATTCAACTTACCTCATCTTTACCTGAGAATCAACCTTTGTTTTCAGATAAATAAGAGCAGCATATCAGCACATTTCAGAAGGTGGAACTAGCAAATTTTAAATAAAAAATGTATTATCAATCAATCAATCAATCAATCAACTTTATTTGTAGAGCGCTTTTCCTGCAAGGACATGCAACACAAAGTGCTTTACAGA
>JAQMCX010000001.1:18516582-18547455 GCA_029814765.1 Acanthurus leucopareius | reverse complement strand
AAAAGCTAAAGACTAAAAGCATAAAATAGGACTAAAAACATAAAATAGCAAGATAAAAGCAGCAAGATTAGTATCATTAGTATTAGTATCATTATGTATAATCAATCATCAAAACTGTGGCCGAGAAATTTTCTGTCAACTGACCAAACAATTAATCTGCTTTTTTGTACAAAGTCGTGAGTTCTCTAAGTGCCTTGTTATGTTAGAAATAGATCTTTTATGCTGATGCAGGTGAAGAAGCCATGAACACAAAACATTTAAGCAGAAACCTCCAGATTTATCATCTACAAGTCTGCTAGTTTACATTTAAGGTTGTTCACAATTTAATAATCTGTAAACAAAATTTAACAAAAAAAAAATTTAGATTAAAGCCCAGTTAACTAAATTTATTTTCCATATGCATAGTGCAGGGGTAACTCTACATACATATGCAGGTTGCATCGCTAAAAATAGCTTTTCTTGAACACTTCATCGGGACAAGAAATAAAAAAATAGAAAATTTGCATGCATTATCAAGCTAAATTATATTAATATTTTAATCTCATGCTATCTCTGACAGGAGAGGCAATTATTTTGTGGTGATGGAGTGTCACAGCTAAATGAATAAGCAGTTGTTACAGCACACCACTGAGGACAGGGGGCATCGCTGTGTGAATATCGAGCCCAATATATCCGCAATTAACTTTTACCCTCCATTCCCCTCCAAAGCGTAAATAACATTTACATTTCACAGTGTGTATCGGTTGAGCTTGCTCTGCAGGGTTAGGTATATTATCAACTCATTACAATGGCACACACAGAAGCTCTTTTATTCTCATTAATCTGCCAGTCTTCCCCAGTGCTCACTATCTGCACCTAATGAGTATTTATGACCCAGGACTATCTGCTGTGATATTGGAAAACACATATACAATACAGTTTGTGTATGTGGGCATTTTGCCTAATGCTGATGTTTAACACAGTGCAGGAATTGAAGTATCTGAGTGGCGAACAATGACAGCTGAAGTATATTTTTTTTCGTGCTTAAATTCGAAATCTGTGCAAAACCTCAATGGGTTTTTGTCATCACCTTGTGGTTCATTACACAAGAGGTGTCCAAAATTATGATGTATTGGCCGATCACAGTTCATTTAAAACAGTTCTCCACCTAACCATCTTTCACCTTCTGCAAATGACATCCCATCTTATCAATGAAGCAATAAAGAGAATTTCCCTGTTTTTTTTTACCGTTTTTCTGTTTCCATTGCAGTTTTGACAATGTTTTTACTGTGTCAAGTTAACTGATCTAAATTTCAATTTTCTCTCCAGTGTACTACATTAAAAACCCTGATTTTATACATTCTCACAGCTGTTCAGCTACTCAACCAAACCAGCTGGGATGTAGGATTACCAAACACAACCCCTCTTAAAGACTCGCTTCAATGAAAAACCCTTTTTTCTCTTGTCTTGTCCATATGGTGTTCTTTAATGCTACGACTCATCAACAAATATGAGCTATCAAAACCATACCAAAGCATCTCTAGAGCCACACTGATATTCATACAAACATGGATTTAGACAACCAGGGTTTCATATGTCATAGTCTCAAGAAACCAATTCAATCAACTTTCTGGGTGAGGCTACTGTGAAACAAGCCGCATCAGAGGGGAAGCCAGACGGAACTACTATTTCCAACCTTGAATATTTTGAAAATCAATGACAGAGACATGTTCTGTTTTTGGTTGCAAAGTTGCAAAAGGAAATATGATGAACCTTCATGTATTACTAAAATGATCAGAAAATCCAAAAGCCAAACTGTGACTTTTGCCTGCAGTGGTCTTCATCTTCTTTATTATTATTTTATAAAACTAATATTGAGGCCCAACACTGTCTCATTCATTTGCCCTGAGGGTTTTTCAGGGCTTTCATAAATACTTGAAGAGGGACCTCTATGTCCATATTGGCATGTACAGTATGTTAAGCAGAGAGAAGTGCAGATTAAAGTCCAGGATGGCCTCCAGTTTGTTAACTTTAAAATTCACAAGGAGAGAGAGGATAAGAGGGGAGAGAATAGGGGAAGATTTTCTGTTTGTGTGCGGTTTGTTTGCTCATGTGCTGCTCAAGGACTCATGGAGCCGTTCACCAATGTTGTTCTCTGAGACAGAACACCTGGCCTTTTCAGCCTTGTGAAACTAACACAGAACTGCAGATTTATTCTTTGTATTACTTGTAAGGTCAAATTAGAGAGATAAAGAATTTAATTCTCTATCTGCATCTCCCTATCCACATCCCCTTACATTGCTTGGATGCATGCTGTGGCAAGTTATGAGAGAAGCCAAAGATAAATGAAGATATTACAGGTAACTTTAAGACTGCAGGTTGTATGTTATTGTCTTCCTGAGTTAAAATGGCTATATGATTAAAGTTAGAGACTTTTGTGGTTATTGTTGAAGAATAGAAACAGTGATTGTTGGATGCAAACAGGATGCAAACACTGTGGTCACTAGAGGCCCTTATCATTTAAACAAAAGACCAGTGCAGGTTTTCTTGTGAAAACAGTCTTGCAAAATCAGCTGCCAAATTAACTGTGGTTTGGTTTGTCTGGAGTGAGATAGCAGAATGAATTACAAGGAGCGAGCAGTCAAAATGACAGTGTTGTGGGTTTTGTAGAAACAAAGGGACTGTAACAGGATGTGCGAGGTAAGTATGATGTTGGGTACAGTCCTTTTAATTGTTTAACAGCTGCAGGTATATGATGCACACCGAAGTGTCAACTTAGGATTTCTGTGTTCTGTTACTTGGGCATTGTTTTAGAGGACTGATGTGAAATCTACAAGGCAAAGATGACTTCATTTCAGCTCTCAAAAGGACGGCAAAAGATCTTTTTAGGAAATGACTCCAAAGCTAAAGAGCAATAAAAGTAAAGCAGCAGAGTGAGGAAATATTCTGCATGTACAGTTCAAGCTGGATAAGCTGTCTCTGTTCAACACTGATCTGTTGCCAAGCAAGTCTGCTTTTATCAATAGCGTGGCCCTGCTTGCATTTATGTGAAACTGGTAAACAGAAATGAATACTGGTTATAAAAGGAGTGAAAAGAGGAGAGGAACATAAAAGAAGACTCCTTCATTTCAGTATTTCTAATGGTCTTTAAATGCAATTTTCATCTTAAACTTTTTCATTTTATACTTTGTTTGCAATCTTACTTTTGAAAATGCTGTTTCATGATGTGAGACATTTATTACTGAACAATTTTCAGTCTCTTTTCATTAATGTTTGATTTTTTTTTTACCCAATTCACACTGTCTATGAGTGTAACAAACTTAACAAACCCAGACCTCTGTCCCCCGGTTTCTCTCAGACAGCTGTGAAGAAAAAGTCTTTTCACTGCAGTAGGTCCTCAACAGACTCAGGGCCACAGTTTTCCTACATCTTCCCTCCATGTCCCTGTCTGTTGACTTTGATTGACTGTACATCTAAAAGAAGCATTTGTGCCATTTTGAAATGAAAACAGATGGCACCTATTCTTTCTGCTCCTGCACTGTTAAACCTGAAGGGCATTTTGACGGTAATGATGACTGATCTGCCAAATTCCTGAGACACTGGCGCAGCTGACCTCCACTGGAAAGAAGTTGCATAATAATTGAAATTATTTAGAAGCCGAAGTGAAGGGCTTTACAGCAATCCAGTTTCAGAATTTGACGAGGATAAATCCTGATGAAATATGTGCGCTGTCCCTAATCCTCTTCGATCATAAACAGCTGTCCTGGGTTATGGATGTGACTGTTGCTTAACCTGCAGAGAGAGCAGCCTTTGATCTGGATTTGGCTCTGCCTGCACTAACCTGATCCCTTTTCCTCACCATCTGTCTCACTTTCATTACTCTTGTATTTTTTAAAGCGCATTTGGGAAGCTAACAGCATCACAAAGAGGTTGTGTCCCCCAGTGACCCTTCATTTGTTTTTTTTTAAGCTTTTCTTTAAGCGCACCTCACTGAACCTGCACTCACACACAAGCACACACACACATACACACACACACACACACACATACACACAAGTGTCTTGGTTGTTACTGTAGTCTGACTTACACCCCCACACCCCCCTACCCCCACCGGCATCTGGCTGCCTCTGAGTGCGACCAGTCATCACCTTCCCTGGGACATTAACAGAATGACATCATGTAAGCCAGCTCTTACAACTTTTATTCCTGTTGGAGCTGCTACACTGTTCTGATGCAGTGTTTACATGTGTGAAGGTCAATCCTGAAATTTAACATAAAGACCCTCTGGTGTGCAATTACAGGGAGAAAATACAAGGAATATGAGCATTATCCTGCTATATTTATTCCTCTCTCAAGCAGCAACAAATGCCTCATAATGCATTCTGCTTTCAGTTTCTGCTGTTTTACATTCAGCTCAAATATTTCTGCTATTAAACTAAAAGCTTCTCTCTGGAACTACCGGTATGCAATTTTCCCAAAGGACTTGACTATCTTTTATGTTACTGCGTTGTCTCTTGTGCCATTTTGACAGTGCTCATGAATACAAGATGCTGTATTCAGGTACAGTTTCCACCTCCTGATTTATTAACAGTAACTAGTGAATAAGAAGTGTAAAAGAACAGTAACAAGAACAATAATTGATATAACTGCAGCTGTAACTTCAGCTGCAAATTCATGTTTTTTTTTTAATTTTTGAATAAATTACCAAAGGGACTTAAATCATTCAAATGCTCTCTTACACATCTCCACACACTATAATTCACTATATGCCCCCTCACCACCAAGATCTGTAGTTGCTGCACAGCTTAATGTATTGGCGCTGAACATTGGCACTGGATGTAAATCATGGCCTCCAGAACCAGAATCATCCAATATGGACCTTATTTCTTGGGAAACTGGGGGGTTTATTTCAGAGTGTAGGTGAAAGAGATGTATAAAACATGGCACAAACAAAAAACTCAAACATGCTCAGATATGACAGTCTTAAGTCACCCAAAATAGTTATCTAAATTTGAGCTGAGCCTTTTTAGCTAGGGCTATTATACTCCATCTTTATTCTTACATTATCAATAGACACAGCAATCAATTGATACACCAACTGTAAGATCATGTTTGCTGTAATTAATAATGTTTGAATTATCTGTAGAAATGATCACAATTTTTCCTTGAATAAATTTGGATCTGTTTGAACAAACTAACTACTACTACTACTACTACTACTACTACTAATAATAATAATAATAATAATAATAATAATAATAATAACAACAGACACTGTAATTTGTAGAGAAACATAACCAAGGTTGGTCTCACTGCAAGTGGGAACATGTTTACCCAGATCAGTTTAGCTCCAGTGTAGTTTGTTTTGTTTTTTTTTACACATTGCCAAAAAAAAGTAAATAATTATCAGATTAAACTGATTAGGTCAAGATAAATTACAACCTTTTTTTGTTATTTCAGTGCATTAAATGATACAGGGGTTATGTCAAGGTATATGAACTCTCTAAAGAGATTGTATCACACAGAGATACAGGAAGAGAATGAGCAGTGTAATTTTCCTTTGGCTCAAGGCTTTGGCTTTGACCTCCTCCCGGTGTGAAACCTTCTTACAGTCCAATAAAATTTTCAGATACACACTGTATTTTGTAACTTTGACAGCTAAGATAGTTTGAGTTATAGCTCTATTGAGATTTTTTTTTTCAAACCATCAACCCAAAATACTTCTAATGTGAGACTGCCAATCCAACTGAGAAGCTCAAGTCCGGTACCTTTTTGCAGCTCTCAGCTCATTCTGTGTCTTGTGGTTCAGAGCGGCATTACACCAAACCAGGGCAATGAAAATTCGTCTTTTAGTCAGATAACCAAAGAGAGGGCTCATTTAGTGTTGCTCTTTTCCTGATGGATCCTTGAGCTGGCGAGTGTTTGCTAACAAGACATTTAAAGAGAACTTGAATGCTCATATTAGTCTCCTTGATTGCAGCTCAGTTCAGCTCTAACTAGTTTCCACAGTGCAAAAAGAGCAGAGCAGTACAACTTGTTCCTTACTCCATCCAAGGTTATTTACACCACTCTGAAGGTCTCAAATGCCTCCTACAGCCATGTTTGTCTTGTTCAGCTCTCTGGAGATCAGCTGCTAGTGAGTCTCCTGACTATAGCCAGCCTCTCAGAGGCATATTAACTAGATGGAAACAAGCAGAGTTGACTCTACTGGACCATTCATCTCTCGCTCTGGCATCTTAGCAGATGGAAAGGAATTGACACATCATCCATGTGCCAACAGCATTGCACCCAGGAGAATATGAACATAGTGCCTGTCATCTTTGAAGGATAGATGTCTTAAAGTAAAGGTAAACAAGATAGTGCACAGTTTTTGCCAATTACAAGACTTCCATTGCAGTAAACTATGTGTAAGTAACACTGGTATGCTGTGATCTATGTGCAAGATTTAAGCTGCCGATCCGCTGCCTCATGGATATTTATACATATTTTTTTTTATGAGTGTCTAAAAGAACAGTCTTCTGTTTGTAAAGAAAGATGACGTGACACAGGATTTTAAAAATATTCAACCCACTCCATAATGAAAACCTGCAAGAAAATCAATCAGATGATTTCCTTAAAGGTTTGGTCACACAACGTGAACATACCATACATGAGTGAACAGTCTGTGCTGCGGGTCCATTAGGATGAGAGCACACTTACCTCGTAGCCATCAATGACCAGCGCGTGTGCTTGTAGCCTCAACAGATCAATGTCACCCACCAAAGCAAGATTGATTTGGACTGTCACTTATGTGGCCACAAATAATGTTTTCCATCCTACACACATATACATCTGTCAGGTAAAGGTAAACAAAGCTCCACAAATTAAAAAAAATACTGAGTTGCAATACAAAATTGCAAAGTTTACAATGTTTCCTGAACCTTTTTATAGCATTTTGACCCTTCAATTAATGATTCAATCCAATCAAATGATTAAAAAAGCTGAAAAAAATATTAATTCTGACTTTTATCAACATAAACAAGCACAATTATACTTTATTCTCTGACCAAAAAACATTTATATTCACACAAACCAAAGTAGTCCGCATGTTGACCTTTGTGGCTCATCACAACTTTGAACCAGACTTGGTATCCATACTAAAGAAGCCAAAAGACGTCAAGATGCTAATAGAACAACAATTCTTTAGAGAGAATTAAAGAACATGAAAAGAAACAGCAACAGAGTCGGTAGATTAGGACACATTTAACATGTTCCATGCCAACTTTATTAATAAGTTCCATTCACTGTTAGGATTTTCCCTGTAGTGCTCGTATGTCTGAGTTTGTCAAAACAACTTTGGTTTCATCTCTTACTGCATGGGGAGAGTTTTGTAGTTGCAGTAATTAGCCTATTACTCATTTGCTTCAGGAGCCACTAATCAGTATTACTCTACCTCAAACAGGCCCCCTACTGAGGAAGCCTTATCTACCATTTCTTTTCTTTTGTTAACTCAGCCCTCTGTGTTGTTGTTCAGATAGAGATCAGTTTTTCCACACAGGCAGGGTTCTGTGCATTATATGGCCTCATTTTGAAATCAAAAATTCTCTTGTTACAGACTATGGGGCTAATTCTTGTTTTAAAAATCAGTGAACAATGAAAATGTTAACTTATCAGAATAATTAATCTTAATTAGCCCTGACCTGCAACCACGTGCCTTATGTTGTCAACCCATATCCATAATTTGCCATGCTTTTTGATAGTTTTGTAGATTATTATCAGAATAACTTGTAATTTATTCTGAAAAATACAGTAATTGCAGCTTTTTGTCTTCAATTGGTTTTCACGGTCATGCAAGCACCAAATATGGCCTGCAGAGGGACAGAATGTTTCATTCACATCTTCCTCAGGACATACTGATGCTTCTCCTGATCAGAAGAGCAGAAGAGTTTTCGTGATTTCTGCTTTGCAATGTATGTTTTCATCTTATAGTCATGAATTAACTAATACTGAGTGATTTGGCAGAAAACATTTATGAATGAATAAACTTGCCCAGGGCACACTGGAATTAGTTTTATGCTATTAAACACGGATAAAACAGAGTTATTAGTTTTGAGAACAGGCAAATATGGGTATTTTTTAAAAATCTGAATACTAATACTGATTATTTAATTATTTTTAAAGACTAGACTGACACAAGCCGTGGAATGATTTCTTATTCTTGTCTGGCTTTCCAGTCTCCTGTCAACTCTATTGCCAAGACAGAATTATTTAATCTCAGCAATATTTACAGACCATTTAATCATTGTGTGATGCTGAAACCATAGTTCACGCATCTGCACCCTCCCCACTTGTCATAAGTTAACAAAAAGGACCCTAGAGCAAGAATGATAATTCAATATATCACTAACAAAAACAAGCTGATTACAAAACAAAAATCAAAGCAGCACAAAGAAACAAACACTAAGAAAACACAAAAACTAAAATAAAACAGCCAACCTGAAAGCACGTTGGCAGGACAAAAACAAGGATGCAGAACCAGGAAGCAAAAACAGGATTGGAAAACAAAGACAGAAGTAGGGAACAACAACAGACTAAATGACAAATACAAAGCAGAAACACAGAGACATGAACACTGGGAGCAGTGAGCCACAGGTGGGGCAATCAACACAGGTGAAGCACATTAGGGTGGGGCAGGTAATCACAAAAGGAGGGAAACTTTACAGGGCATGGGAAATCAAAGAAATGAGGCAAGGGTTAACAAAATAAAACAGGAAGTGACTAGAACTTCAGCCACAAATCAGGACAACTTGATCAATGAAACTCTTTTCTGTAGTATTCCTAGTTGTGCTACAAGAAATCAACTTATTCAAAGTGTTCTCTTCTACAATATTTTTACACACATGGATGATTTTTAACATTTTTTTAAAAATATTTATGTTTAATTTTAACTGTTATAATTTTGTTGTCTGGTGTGTTTTTTATCCTGTTCTAAGATGTTTTGAGACGATACTTCATGCCGATTCTACAATGTGAATGACGCTGATGAATGGACAGATGGATAAATGGATGGATGGATGGGTGGATGGACAGATGGATAAATGGATGGATGGATGGATTGATTTTATTGAGGAAAGACCAAGTCTAGACTATGAAACACACTTTGTAATTACCTATCCCACCCATGTTTAGTTTTTTATCACTCATTTTAGAAAACCCTTACATAGTTGGGTTGTGTATGATGGTTATCTGACTTTCACTTAGTTAGAAAAACTTCATCATATGCATTTGAAGTAAATTATACATCCATAATCTTAAATCCCATTGTCTGCATCACATATTTTAACTTAGAAACTTTACACAGCCAGAATTTGATGCAAGGGTTAAAAAAAATAAATAAATTTGAAAAAACACACATTTATACAGTTTGTGTCCTCATAGTGCTGTAATCCAAATATTGTTATACTATTGGCATAATATGATGTCAGTTACATGTAAACAAACTGCTTTAATGTAATTCAGTACATTTGAATAATTAAGGTTTTTTAATTAATTTCTTTACACAGTTCTGCCACAGACAAGTGTATCAGTAACATGCTCACCAGAATATATTAAAGTAAGAACCCACTTGGCAACACATCTGCCTGCAGGCAGCTTATTGTGTTCTCATTAAACTCTCTTCTGGTCATCTGAAGAGGGTAAATAATCTGGGTCAATTGTGCTTCCTGCCACACACCACTATCTGCTAATTGACTGAAGCATTTCTGTAGGGGAGGCATTGATTAGTTTCTGTAAACATAAAGTATCTTATCTCTCTTTTTTTTTTGAATGATGAAACTCTCAGCCCTGTAAAAGGTCTGTATCTTGGTCAGCTTGGATTTATGATGATTAGAGTTGATTTTGAGAGTGACAAGGCTCATAAAATGGATCAAAAGTATCAAAATGTTCACAGAACCTTGTCACATTGTTCCCGCATAATAATCCACACCTTTGTTATCTTTGCATGCTGAGGGTAATATTTAAAAA
The DNA here is from genome assembly GCA_029814765.1 of Acanthurus leucopareius. Classification (NCBI taxonomy): domain Eukaryota; kingdom Metazoa; phylum Chordata; class Actinopteri; order Acanthuriformes; family Acanthuridae; genus Acanthurus; species Acanthurus leucopareius. The sequence goes on along the minus strand of JAQMCX010000001.1, from coordinate 18,537,474 downwards.
AAAAAACTCAGCCACAGACACTGTTTCTGTCTCAATCTGTACATGAGTTGTGAATTAATTTTGTATTTTGCCACTGTATTCCACAATTACACCCCTTCCTTTGGGCAACAGGGAAGCATTACTAATATTTTGCCTCTGAATTCACCACATTTACAAGCTGAATGAGAATAAGCTTTACTCAAATGTTGATTTAGAGCAAACTTTTTTTTAAATAGAAATTATCTACAAAAGCAGTTTCATTGGAAGTCAGGATATACACACTTTTACATCTGGGAGCTGCTCTCAACAACCTCAGTTTTGCTTGTAATACATTAGGTGACTTGCTTGAGGAAAGAAAGCTTTTTTGCTTGTATAACCAGTTTGAGCAGACAAATCAGCAACTCTCTAGTCAAAAGCTACTGCTGTTTTACTTATTTTCCACAAAACTACTCTTTTAAATATCTTTCTGTTTAATGCCTCTTTGCTTTCTTGTATTTATTGTCTTGAAAGTCCCAGTGTCTTTGAAGGCGCTCCTCCTTCCATTGCAAACGTCCAACCCCTACAAGGAGCAAAGTCAAGGGTTCAAAGCTGAGCAGTTCAACTGTATCAGCACAACTTACAGCTGGCACAAGAGATAAAATTTAGGATGCAGGGGAATTGGCACTCAGTCTACAGTGACAGTGGTGGCTTGACGCCTGGCGGCCCAGAGTCTTCCTTTGTACTTACAGCAGAAACACTTTCTGCTAGGTAGCCAATGAGGGAAAACAATAGACCCATGAGTGTGTAGCATGAGAATATATTGTAGTGGTTTGTTAGGAAAGAATGTGATTAAAGCCATTGATTTGTCTTCGAACTAATCTGACTTTTCTGTAACTTTATTATACTTTGGAAGAAAAACAATGAACATTATAATTGGATTGTACTTTGGTCGTTTCAAAAGTGCCCAATTTTTCACATGAATTTACGATTATAATTAGTAAAACTGCCTCTAGTTCAAATTTTGCATAACTAACTGAGAGCAACGGCCTCATTTAACTGAGACCACACTGGCTGTGTAGAAGTGTTGAAAGGTTTGAGCCTTATTAATAATATCTGGTAATCTAAGTAGGTCCCCTGTGTTCATTTTTCCACAAAATATTAGTCAAAATAATAAGTGAACACTTTAGAGAGTTTAGACATGGACAAATGACATTTGCAAATAATTTATACTTCTTTGCTTATTGACGGTTCATGGTAAATTGCCTGTCAACCTCCACTGAGGTTAAAATAAACATTAAAGATAATTTCCTTCTTAACCACATTGGAGGTGTTTATGAAACTTAAAACTTTTTTTTTCTGCAGGAAGATTGATAGGTATCAAAATATCCTGTTTCCATATACATGTACCTGTCATCACAGTGATAGGCACTCATGTTTTATTGTCAGTGTTCCAGCTCTTGACAGTCTGTCAACTATACCTGGATGCTGTCTGTTATGACACATTGTTTGGAGTTATCTGCATCATGTATCTGCAGTCACTCATAATATTTAATTATTTCTCAAGCTCTCCTTGCATTGGGAGAGAAGAGAGTTGCATCTCCCCCTACTGTTTTTACTGTAAAAGCACCGCTGCAGAAAATAAAACATAAAAAAAGATAAACTGTCCTACATGTCTGGTGTTGTTTGCCCATGAGAACTTGATAGGTTAAATATGATGTGTAATTTAGAACAGTTCTAAGTTGAAAAACAATGAAATCTTATGAACTGGTTAGAAAACAGAGCAATTTTATTAGAAAGATATTCAGTATGAATCATTATAAAAATGAATAAAAAGTCATTATATACTAGATTCTCACCACGTATGCTTTTGAATGTATAAGCACATTGTGATTTCCCTGTAGATCATAAAACGTGCTCTAATTGTCTTACTGTGGGCTTATTTATATTCATGACCATGGAAAATTTTACTTTCTCAGCACATGACTAAAAAAGAACCGAAAGAAGATCCCCTGTGTGTGCATCTGCAGGCTCATGTGTCTTCATTGTGCTATTCCTCTTTTTAATTTAATAATGTAAACTTAGAGATGTAGCTCGAATGATAATGAAACAAACAAGAGATCTGAAAGCCGGATGGTGTCTGTTTCTGTATTCAAGCTCTGCATATTTTAGCCCCTAATAGCTTAAATTTCTGTTTTAGCTAAATTTGTTTAAGTAACAGTTAAAAGTAGGGATGTTTACATGTTAAGTCAATGTCGCCCTGGTGGACATTGAACCTCTACTCCTTACATGAACCTGTTGACTCATTTAACTTCATATTTTGTGATGGGCTACAAGAACACTACAATTGTTGTCATAAAATGGAAAAATTGATATGGTACTGAAAATAAAAATGCAGCAAAAAAATCATAAACTGCATACAATCTACAGCAATATCATGTTGCTAACTGCCATTGTTTACTTGGTTTCAAAATTATTTCCTTTGTTACTGATATTTGTCTATATTTTAATCAAAATTTCTTGTAGGTCTATTGTACTGTATTGTACTGTATTTTACTGTATTGTATTGTATTGTATTGTATTGTATGGTATTGTACCGCAGACTGAGACGTGATGTTCAGAGGGTGAAGAATTTTTACTTTCATTTTCAGTAGTTGCATGGACTTGAGTTGCTCTAACTCTCTTTCTTCTCTAACATGCTTCTCTTAGCGGTATTTTAATTTATGTAACGGTGTTTTCTATTATTTGGAAACAATGATGCCTCAATGTAACTTCACCGTCAAGGTCGGTCCTATACACATGAACGCAGCACAACGCCAAGTCAGCTGACAGGCAAAAGAGCGCAGCACAACCCACGTGACTTCAGTCAGCACGTGACAGTCTGGACCAGCGCTTCAACATGGCTGCAGCACCACAGTAAGTTGAGTGTTCTGGTTTCTAAGCGAGCTTGACTTAAAACATGTATTTATTTTGAGTCAGATAAATATTAGTGCGTGACAGTTTTTGCTTTCAGTCTGATGAAACATAAATTTGTGTCCTAACTGAGCGCGCGAGCTCGTCTTACAGTAAAGCTAGACAAGCAGGTTTACCGATACTAAACTTTTAATTTCCGCTGATTGACATAAACGGATTTTATGCTTAGTTACGTGAATGTAAATAATTTGAACTGGGGTAAGCATACCCTGTTACTTTTTAAAAACTATTCATTTCTACAGTAAAGGCTATTACTTCACAACCTTTTTGCCTTGACTTCCTAAAAAGGGACAGTGTTTACTTTTGACACATTGTGGCAAAGTATTTGTGGATGATGATATGGAAGTATCCAATAAAAAATGGGAATATGTCTCTAAAAATAATTTCGTTTAATTAATTATGTTAATCCCTTTAATCGTTTTGGGCACATCTCATCTATCCAAATCCCGATGGGAACCACTGTGCTAAATTACTGAGGAATGAAAACACTGACAAAACTGCACCACCATCCTTGTGTGTTGTATGTATTCATAGTTGCTTTGCATTTGACGGCAGTACGTCAAATGCACAATAAATGTACTTATTTTCAATAGTATATTTTGTTTGAAAGGTGTAATGTCCAATTAGGAAACCAACCCACTGGGTTACAGATCAATCGAGATTGTAACTGCAACTATGGGACCTTCAGAAACATAATCAAAGTTGCATATTTTATAGTATTGTGGGTGAATGTTAAGGTAGAACTTAATATGCAGATCTGTCAAATGCAGGGCAAATCTGTACTGAAGTCATGAACTGTAATTCTGTTAAAAGCCCACAGCACAGATATGTTTTGCGATTCTCATGGACATAAAATGAACTTTTATTGATGTCAGTGAGACATGTGGGACATCATGCAGTAATTATGTCAAGTTAAAGAGTTATCAAGTGATGTAAATGGAACGAGATGTATTTCCTTGTGCTCATAACCTGATCCAGTTAGGACTCTTGTTATCATTAGACAAAAGCATAGAGGAATCTGCTGTGATAATCAATCAAGTTTGCAGCCGTCAGCAAATCACTAATCAGTGATTTTTGCTAAAGATTGAAGCAAACAGCAGGCACACCTTTTAACATTATGTAATCAAGTACAACACGAGAAACTCTTTCCTCAATAATTGACTTGCTGCAGTTTAATCAGCAGCTCACTGACACAATTTTAAAGTTCTTCTCTGGACGCATTTTTAAAAAATGTAAAAATACAGTTATTACCAATATTTTGTTTACCTATGTAAATAAAATAAAAGGAAGCTCATCTAAGCCCTCTTTGTCTTCCTCATAAAAATAATCCACTTAATAACGACAGGCCTTGTGCCCTACCCACCACTGCTATATAGGCTAAGTTGACTGGTAAAAAACCATGAAGATTGCCAGCAGTTAGCACAGTGGAAACTGCCTTCCTCAAGAACATTATCTGTTCTCACCTGTATGCTGACTGAACAGTGAATGATGCAGAAATCCTTGAACTATTATATACCATAAGGTTATTATGATACAACCTTTGACGCTTTGCAGACTATATCAGATATGTTGTTTTCCTATCTTATCACCAGAGTCGTGGTCATAGATCATGACTTTTATGGGAACAGCGTATCAGTTAAAATAACATCTATCTGTCTGTGTCTGTGTCTTAACTGAAGGCACAGTGGTCTGTGTTTTATCCTCCACTTCAGGCTTAAATGCACTGACAAATTTCTGAGGATTACAGAGTTAGAATCATAATAGGTCCCCTCTTCATGTTCTGTGTGTGTGTGTGTGTGTGTGTGTGTGTGTGTGTGTGTGTGTGTGTGTGTGTGTGTGTACTTGAATGTGCAAGCAAGCGAGCCAAAACCACATATCGAACTCAACGAGTCAGAAAACTTTAAGTAAAGTTCTTTCTACTGCAGCTGCTGTATACTTGAACAAGCACCATGATGTCCTAGAATAATTAAATGATGGGAGGAACCGCAATATGGACAAAGTTTTGATGTAGACCCAGAGTCTCTCAGGTGGGGGTCAGTCTCCCCAACTGATTATCCATCCTATCCTCTGCCTTCCTGTCCTGTCAGACCCGTATACTGGCTGGGTAATGACACCCTGAGGGTGTCTGCTGCCCTGTTTGCAGAGAACCGCCGAAGACTGTGCAATGGACTGAAAGCCAAAGACGGACTGCCACCACAGTCAGTGGTGGTGCTGCAGGGTGGAGAGCAGAAGCAGAGGTACTGCACGGATACAGATCTTCTTTTCAGGCAGGTAAGTAGACTTAATTGTACCCTGGGTTTGGTGCAAAACCAAACCTGGCACTTTGCTTATTGTTGAAGTGTCAAAAAAGTCTCGTCCAGCTTCTCCTGAAGTCAAATCTAGTTCTTAGTTCCTGTTAATCTCCTCATTCTGTCAGAAATATCTAGTATAGACACCCTGCAGTACATTTCTGTCCATGATCTTAGTTTTTTTAAGCATTCCCACCTGAGGTTGTAAGTTAATACAAAAATCAATGGGCATTTTAAAAGTGTTACTTCATTTTAATCTCTGTCTTCACCTGTTTGCCCCAACTGACCCAATTAAGGATGAATTCTTATTTGTTCTTATGTAATAATCTGACCAGAATAGCTTTTTCTTCTAGCTGACTCTCATAATCTCCCTCACTAATGTTCTGGCTCATTCTTTCCTTTCTGCAGGAGTCTTTCTTCCACTGGGCTTTTGGAGTAACCGAGGCTGACTGTTACGGAGCCATTGATGTGGACTCTGGAAAATCCATCCTTTTTGTTCCCAAACTGCCTGAAAGCTATGCTACTTGGATGGGAGAGTGAGTCACACTAATCTTCAAAGAGCCATGTACTGTGAATGGCTGACATTCATCACCAGCTGGTCCATAGCTGTGAGCTGTGACTCGAAGAAAGGGTTGACAAAGTCACAATACACAATTTATACACCCAGCAATCATTTGTTTTTGTATTAAAATCCAGTCTGGCATAACAGACCAGATTTTTAGTAATTTTATGTTTGGGAAATTAATCCTCTTGCAATACACAATAATACAATTTTGACAGTTTAACTAAAAAATGGCACAAACCAGCAGATGAGCAAAATTTTTTTTTACACGTTTTTCTGCTTTTTCATAAAATCTGACAGTTTTTTGGATTAAAAGTAATATTACATGCAAAGTTATACACTCCTTAGTGTTTGTGTTTAAGATAGGGGAAGTTGCAGATTAAAAGTTACTTGATCAGCACCTGAATGTGCTGTGCTCGGTTCTTCATTAGTTTTGCTGTTTCCTTTTGATCTTTGTCCTACACAGTTAAGTTATGCAAAGTGTCCACCCTGCCTGTCACATTTTTAGAGACTGCCCTTTTAAAATTCCTAATGAGTGTGCATGTAATTGCACTTTTCTTTACCTATTGTGTGTCCTGCATGTGTTGACAGGATCTTCCCTAAAGAGCACTTCAAGGAGAAATATGCTGTTGATGAGGTGCAATACACCTGTGATGTAAGTGAGTCTGTGTTAGTGCTCCTCTGTGTGTGTGTAACCTTTTTTTTTCTGAGCAGTAACTGAACCTTGGCGTTCAGTCTTCTAGTTATGAAGTTACAGCAAAGGACATCAGTGCCTCCATAGACTGTTTTACAGTTGAAAGTCATCATTCTTTTATGTGAACCTCCTGGCAAAGATATCTGTGGCACCAGATCGCAGTACAAGTATCCAGTTTGAGCTTGTACCTGGAAGTTCTACAGTACATGTTTTCATTGCATACATTTATAAGAGCAGCTAATCATACAAAGTAAATTTCAATAATGAAACCTTTTTTTTTTGTCAGACTTATTTGTCACAGTGTGTCCAAGCCGTTAAAATGCAAATTAACATTCAAAGAGCATTTTACGCAGACTTTAGTTTGTACATGATCAGATGTTTGGAGTTTTACACACGTTTGTGTAAAAGGATGTAAAGGTTCTGGAAGCAGTCCGTAACACTAGTGGCTATTGTTTGTGAAAATCTGCACATTTCTTTGGCTCACACAAAGCATGTTGAGCATCATACTGATACTTCCTTAAATAGAACAATTAATCCTACATTCCTCTGACAGAGATCCAGCATCAAAATTCTCTAGTAACCTGCAGCTCTATTCCCTTCATTTTAATAGTCTCCTCTAAATATATATTCCTGTTCAAACTGTCTGCATTTGCCCTTTTAGAGAGTCAGAGAACAGGGTAGATCAGAGCTGACAGCAGATTCCCACAGGAGCGATGTCGGAGAAGGTTGACAGCTCTGGTGCTGTTTTAGAAGGTGTAGACTTTGACAAATCTAAATAACATAATCTGACTTTCATAAAACAACTCGTTGGCCAACAGAATCCTTACAAGTTTGCATTTGAAATTATTACAGTTCTACATTAATTTCTAGATTTTAACTGCTAACCTCTCACTCATGACTCATCCCGCTGATGGTTTTTCAGGTATTTTTACATCCCACCAACAACACCTACCCGAGGTGTGGAATTTCCCGAGTAGTCACAGGTTAAGATTCAGATTATCACTTCAATTAGCACCAATCTTTTTTTACGAAGCAATAGCAGCTCAACACTGCAGAGTAATATTAGAAAACATGAAATCATGTAATGAGGAACATAAGTACCTCTGCACTGGTTTGACTGAAACTGAGTCAGACAATGAACTCAGTGGCTGGTGTTGGTGTTGGTGCTGGTGGTCAGCATTGATTTGGCAGTGCTGCCTACAGGAGGACCTTAAAGAGAACATTATGTCTTCTTATCAGAACCTGGTCATAAATGTTTCAGCAGCTTCCTATTTTTCAAACATCAGGTGGTGTTGCACACACACTTTCATCAGCATTGCGGTTCTCAACATGCAAACGGTTCTCCTTTCAGTTGTTGATCTCTGCAGCTGCGGAGAAGCTGTGAATTATGTTTTTTGATCTTTTTCATATCTGACTGGTGTTTACCTTTGTGATTTTATTGTTGTGTTTTTAATCATTGTTGAGTTTTAATTATATCCCTGTTTTTGGATCAATGCTGATATTTTAAGAAAATTTAATGTGCAAAAAGTTGCATTTGTTTTTTTAAAACTGTAATATTTATATTATTAGTTATATATTTAAAAAAGCATTTTTTTAAATCGTCGATTTTCCTAGTTGTGCTTTTATTTCAGAAGCAAATCTTATTGTTCTGTAAACTGCTTTTATTTGGCTCTATTTGACTGACAAGCCTGTTTTCCTCTAGTGGTTTAAACACTGACGGACCTTGTTTATGCATAAAACTCATTCAAAACTCAGATGTCTTACATCTAATATTTTCAGTCAAGAATAAAAAGTCAGATGTGTAACTGTAAGTTGTTAAGGCAACATCTTCTTTACAGATTGAAGTTATTCTTGTAACTAATCAGCTTTATGTATATATTTATTTTTATATATATATGTTTCAAAAAGTTAAATATTCACGGGGACACTCCTGATAACAAACTTCACCTCATCCTCGGTGAACAGTGAGTCAGGGATCTGTAATGTGACATTTAGGCTCTTGGCAGCGGAGTAATAAAGTCGCCTGAGGTTTTGTCATTCAGTGTGCTGAGTACCAGAGAGACCACGTAGCGTCTGCCGGAGTGACCTTTATCCTGCAGACTGAGAGCAGAAGAAACGCAGTGCTTGTTGTGTCTGCTCTATTCTGTCTCGGTCTTCTAATTACTTCCTATCTGTTCTGTTGCAGATTGCTGATGTCCTAACTAACCTGAAACCAGCAACTCTCCTCACACTGGTACCCTGATGGCTTCTCTCTATTGCAAAGTTTAGTTAGGACATTGCATTATTTATTCCTACCTGATTAAAGCTAGTGACGAAGAGTTTTCTAAGTATCAGATGCTTGATCCTGGGGCCAATTCTTCGGGTGTGATATGGGAGTGTTTTACTGATTCAATTTTAAGGAAATACTCTATTAAGGGTCTTGGAGGATCTGCCTCACCTCACCTCACCTCACCTAATGCTAGCTGCCAGCTCACTCATTGTATCCATTTAAAATCCACTTAAAAAGTTAAAACACTTATTTCCTTTACATATAACCAATTATTGTTAATTAATGAATATTGTCACAAAAGAGCTGTGGCATTTTCAGCCTCAAAACTTGGATTAATTGATCAACTGCTAGAATGTACATTGTGAGAATAAATGAAAAAAATACTCAAAAAACTTTCCCATCAGTCATTATAGAATAGATTACTAGGCTGGAGCATTTTAATGTGCTGTATAAACCAATTGAATGTGCTGCAGCGGCATCTGAATTCCCTTGGTGATGATGCTGTTTCACTTTATTTGTGTTTGTTTTTCTCTCTCATGCAGCGAGGACGGAATACAGATAGTGGGAGCATCTGTCGTGAAGCCTCTTTTGAAGGAATTAGTCGGTATGTTTAATTTTTCATCACTTCTGCATTAATATTTTATGCCTCCACACTGCCGATAGCCGTGGCCTCAGGCTTTATGTTTTCAGGTTGTCTGACTGCCTGTTCCATTGAATCTTAAACTCAGGAACACCTTGAGGGTATTTTGTTTTTCAAATTTGGCACCAAGGTCCACTTGGACTAAAGGATGCACAGCTTAGAATTTAGTCCAAGGTCACTTGAATCTCACAAAACCTGTTTTTGAGTAGAACTGAAGAATTTATATGTCAATTATGACAAAATGTCTCAGAAATGGCTAATTGACTAAAATGATGCAGTGATGACATTTTATATCCAAAAGGTCAAAGGTCAACCTCACTGTGACATCATAATGTTGTGCAAAAACACTTATCTTGCCATTATTCAACACCGTAACTCCATTGGTGTTAACAGGAACATTGTGGCCTTATTTCACGTTCAGATACTGAATCAGTGACACTAATCTTGGGTGCCCACCTTGAAAATGTGCTGATTGCTCCGATGTTCGGTGCTGGTAGGATGAAAATGTGTGTGAAGTATCCACATTTTAGAATCTGTGGCTTCTTTGCAGCAACATCCATATTTGTAGCACTGCAGTCCACCGCAAGCCCATTGGTTTTGCTGATACTGATCTGCAGGTGATTGTTGTTGCACTGTGTGATGGAGCTCTCTCCCAGTCCTCTGCACTGCTCCGTAAAAATAGTCTCTAAGTGAAGGAACTAACCCATGTTACATACAATGCAACCATATTGGTTGTTGTCGACTTACACAAATGATCTTCCTTTTGCTTGTTAGGTATTCATTGATGGTAGTGTTACTGTTGTCCTAAGCTGGCCTGTGTTCTTTTTGATGTGCTTATACTACACACTTTTAGCTATTCTTCATTTCCGTTCAGTCTGTGAATGCTATGAAAAAAAAAAGAAATCTCTCACTTATTTCAGAGCTAATAAACCAATTTGCATCAAATTGCAATTTCAATAACAAGAAATCAGTTAGAAGTGTGTAATGATTTGTTAAGATTTGAAACAGGAAAAAATTGAACAATTAGACTCCGTTGATGTGAAGCATCTTCATTAACCGTAGGCCCATATGAAGATAAGAAAAGACAGGATCCCCACAGAGTCTACATACGGGTGGCGGTGGAGTAAAACAGCAGGGGGTTAATGGAAACCCCCTCAGACATCCTGGAGGTCACGGTGGTGATGGGAACGTACTATGTTGCGCAATAGTAGGTCTGAAAGACAGAAGTACAGAATTGCAGCAAGGATTACAGAACAGCTCATATGGACTGACTGGCTCGTGGAACTTACACAGAGAGATCACTGGTCTGAATTGTGAATGTCCAGATTTTTACAGAATGGGAAGACAGATGTGATGGGGAAGGCCAGAACAGCAGGAAATGGCAGACATTCACCCTTAGAGGAGCGAAGGCAGAGCATGAGGGGAAGAGATGCTCCTCATTGAACTTTTGCCAGAGCTTTCATAATGTTGCTTTTTTCCTCTCTCGTTTTCATCAGATTCCAAGTCAACAACACTTTTTTACACCCGGTTATTGTGGAATGGTGAGTAATGAACACATGTTTATTAAAACATCCAGAAAGCCCACTTAACATACAAATAAAAAACTGTACTCTTCCCTTAATTACCTAAAAGTTTATTCAGTCAGCCATTCTGCCACTTTTAACTCACAAACATTGCCAATTACAGCTGCCCAGTCAAATAATTGTGTGTCTGCATTCAGAAACAGGAGCTTTTCTCTGGCTTGTTTTTCCCCCTCTTAGACTCAGGAGCCAGTCCACACAGATGTAATGGACTTCGTGCTCACTTGGTTGTCCTTGGCATTAGAGTTTGCACCCTCCAGATGAATTGACATTTTCTGAAATAAGGAGGAATGCTTTTCAGGCACACCTCCTGGGGAGAAAGACTTGATTAAACCCCCCTGCTGCCTCTGCTGTGCAGAGCATGGTTCCCTTTTAATGGGCTATTTTTTTTATGTCACTTTTATTTGTGTTACTATTGGTTACCACTGCCTTGTGTAATTTATTTGTTGCTATTATTGTAGAAATCTTTAATACTCTGTGTTATCAAGCCATCGAAGGTGCAGCTCCTGTTTTCCCATCACACATGAATCAGATTCGCAGGCAAACTGTAGTGTGATTTTAAAGCTTATACTAAAGACTTTTTTGTTATTTGAAACCTATTTGTTTATTTTCATCAGACACTGTATTAGGAACCTTTATTTTTTACAGTTTGTCTGTACATCAGTTGTGCTGTGCATTAATAAACTGCTAGTCTAATGATCAGAATGAGACGAAGGTGTCTATTTCTGTCTGGTTCTGCAGCCGACTGACTAAGACTGATATGGAGTTGGAGGTCCTGCGCTACACAAACAGGATTTCCAGTGAAGCCCATAAAATGGTAAGATCTCCTTTGTCTAGACAGAGCATCCACTGGGGCTCTCTAACTTGTATATTTAAAAGTTATCAATAACAGAAAGGTTCAGAAATAAACTATAAACTCAGAGCATGAAAACACCCAAAGAAAACACCCAAAGTGTCTCATGTATCAAGGAGCCTTTTGAGTTTAAAGGCTTCATTTCAAGTCAGGATCCTCTAAGGCAATAAAGTGTTTGCAATCGATTTTAACTCCATCCATTAGCTTTGAGGCCAGCATTTAACAGAGACAGCTTTTGACCAATAAGCTGTAACATTAAAGCAATATTTTACTGCTGCACAGGATTTTGCTTTACACTGTGAACAACCTCTTCAGGGGCTCTTATCTATCCTCTGAAATCATTTACCATTAGCATTCAATATGGTTCCCCTGTTGCTCCCCTACTGTTACAAGTTTGATCATTAAACTAAGTTAATGAGGTATGTTTTACCCATGTTTTTACCCATTTTTGGTAGATTTACAGACACAACCTTCCCTATGGCTGTACAGAAATTGTTTTCCCAAGTCAGCCTTGCTTGAGGGCACTTGGACTGACTTTTGAACTCTTCATGCTTAACTTATGTAAATTCTGCAAACTGTCCAAGAGGGAATAATTCGCAATTCACTGTGTTATGTTTAAACATGAAGATGCCCCAAATCATCAAATGCACAAAGGAGAAAAAAGAAGAAACTTGCACAAAAAACATGAAGAACTATTCAAGAATTTTAAGCTCTTATGCCATCAGGTACAGACAGAAAACAGTTATGAGGTTTTGGTGCTTTTTGCAGAGGATGATCATTAGAGCCATGTCAAAAGACACGTAACACTCATGTCTAGTAGTTTTTATAAAGTTTGCAAATCACATAAAATTCTGCTTTTCTCTGCAGGTCATGAAGAATGTGAAGCCTGGACAGAGAGAATATGAAATGGAGAGGCAAGTGGTACATTTTATCAGTGGATCCTTATTTCAAAGCCTGAGATTCAGGGACAAGCCCTATAAGAACAGAATATCTGTCTTTTTTATTTATGGATAAGTCTGCAGTATATGTTGGGATAGGAGTGGTCCTTAAAATATAATAAGCTATGTGGCATGCGGAGACCCACTCTGCTCCCATCACTTTCATTTGAATAGACACAGTGCTGTTACAGTCACTGTGGTCACTAAGTCTGAACAAAGAAATGTCATGCCTCAGTGCGGATCGACGGTGCGGTAACTGTAGATTTCTTACTGGTGCTGGTGAATAAATATTCTGAGGTTCCTGTTGTTGAGATCCATAGAGGTGTTTGATGGACTGACTGTGTGATGATTTAAGAGTGATGCTGAATTGGTTCTGAGAGAGCGTGGAGTCAGAAAGTGGGCATCAAAAGTTTAAACTCATTACTGTTTTCTGTTATGTGTGTTTTGCTTAAGTTGTTCAGGTTCTTTTTTTGTAAGTGGGTGCTTTTATTTTGTGTTTGCAGCCTTTTCCAGCATTACTGCTACAATAAAGGAGGGATGCGCCACACCTCATACACCTGTATCTGCGGAACGTAAGCTGCCGTCAATGAATGTTGAATGAATGTATTCAAGTACATTAAGTAGGCTATTTTCCTCCAGTATTATTTTATTCATTTTTTAATTTCTTCTTCTTCTTTTAAAGTTTCTACCTTTGAAAATTCATAACAAATGAGCCATTCGTGCAATAGTTTTACAGAAATTTTCAGAAGGTATGAGCGGGCAGGCATCTGTTAAAACTAACAAAACTATCTCCTCCCACATGTTGTGCTTTGTTAAAACCAACATAACAACACTGCACCTTTAGACTGTCCCCCACCAAGGATCCAGGTTTATTTTTGAATTATCAAAGAGCCCACAAAGCATCAAAATGTTACTGTAAACAGATACTGAAAATTCTCATTAAAACTTATGGATCAATCTACCTTTGTAAAAGTAAATTATAGACATCTCTACGTTGTGTAGATCAGCTACACAGATTCTCTAAATTGTGTCTTATTCATATGCTGACATAATTTTTCAAACTGCCTTAAAATGCAACACCACTCATGGTTAAGACACAGTATGAAGCCTTCTGTTCCTGTTTTGATATAAAGCTAGGGAAGATAATGACTTGCTCCTGGTGTCTAGTGTTGTGATTTTGAGCCCTGGAGGATGCAGATTAAAAAATCTGAAACATATTCAGGCATTGGGCTGGGGTCCTCTTTCATTGCATGTTTAAGATATTTCCCACTTCCACATAACTGATTTAAATGATTAGCTCATCGTCAAGCTCTGCAAACAACCTTTTTATTTGAATCAGATGCAGGAAAACATCTAAAACATGCATTCAGAGCAGGAAACACTGGATTACAGAGACATGACTCAAAGATATATTGTAATTTATGAAGTTAAAATAGTTGTGATTTGACAGATCTGATGATGGACCCTCATTTTTTTGTCAAAAAGATGTTTGAAGCCACCTATGATTACTACAGTTATGGCTCAATTAACATTTTCTCTTGATGAGCCTTCTCTATTTCTCGTTTATCTTTGTCTTCTTTCTCTTATCATTTTCACCCTCCTGCTCTCTCATTCTTTTTCCTCACAACGCTCAGTTCTGACTTACTGTTGTGCAGCAGAAATAATTAGTTTGTTTTCTTGGCGTCTTGATAAGTCATATATTTAATTCAATCACCACAGTGTAGTGTAATAGTAATTCATAGTATTGTATTGATGTGGCAGTTCAATTCAGGTATTGTGTTATTGTTTAACAACAGAGGCAATAACTCCTCCATTCTTCACTACGGCCATGCCGGGGCGCCGAATGACAAGACAATTATGGATGGAGACATGTGGTTAGTAGCCGTCAGTAGTTTTCAACTTGCAGCTAAAAAAACTGAGTGTAAAATACATTTGATTGGCTCAGTCCTGATGGTTTGTCCCTTGCAGTCTGTTTGACATGGGTGGAGAGTACTACTGCTACACCTCAGACATCACCTGCTCCTTCCCGGCAAACGGCAAGTTCACTCCAGACCAAAGGGCCATCTACGAGGCCGTCCTGAAGTCCTCCAGGGCTGTCATGGCTGCTCTCAGACCAGGTTATCATCTCTTAGTCCATTTAAAAATTGAGTACACTTTACTGACCTACAAAAAAAAAAAAAAGTGAAGGAAATAACTTACAATCTTCTGCCTCAGAGAGGTGTTGCAAGCTCAGGGTTCGCTGCTCACTGTTTAGTTATACTTTATGGACGTGTGTTGTTATACATGCCATATTTAGTATATATGAAAGCATATATGAAATCATACTTGAGTCACTGACAGAGGTGCAGAGAGACCATAAAGTCCTTGGGATGTAGTTTTTGACTTTGCATCCGGAGAAATGTGCCCAGCAACAACAAACACATTGTTAAATTTTCAAGGCAGAAAATAAGGGCAAATTTACACTCAAAACTCAACATCTGGTAACATTTTCAGTCTGCCCTCACTCCTTCTACTAAAGTTTTGTCCTCAGTCGACTGTGTTCTGTCAACTGTGACCACAATCTGCCCATTAAGTGAAATAGCTTGATCTGAGATGTTGGGGTGAAGCCGGGTCTTTGTGAAGATGTGGACAAAGCAGTCTCTGACTTTTTCACTGCTGAGTTAGTCCGAGTCTTACTTGATTCATTTTATTTTCTTGTGACCGGATGTTAGCCAGTAATAGGCTGGTTAAAGGTGCAGCCTCAGGTCCAAACTGAATTAGTTTAGCTCCGACCCTGGCTCTTCCCTCTCGTCCTGGGTCAGTAGCACTGCTTGCGGTGACGTTTGGTCCAGCAGCTCTGGCTGAGTGTTCAGGAGATGCTGTTGGCAGTAATCATTTCAAGGTCTGCTGCATTTAATCCAAACTCTGCACTTCTTTTTCTAGCATTGTGTCTCTGTCATAAGCAATATGTGCTTCAGAAATACAGGCCTTAAAATACTAAATTAAAATAAAAACTCAGCAAAGTTTAAAGCAGCAACTGGCTGCTTCCATGTACATGTGCTGCCTCCACCATGGTGATGCCATTTTTATCTTTACTGTTACTTTTTAGTTATAGTTTCTGAGGTCTTGTAAATTATATTTCTGTGTAAACTAAAGTTATAGTGAAATCTTAACCTGAAATTAGATTCATACCAACATTTTAGAGGCATTTAAGGCTTAAAAATATTGACATATGCAGTGTACTTAAATTCAAAGTTCAAGACAAAACACAACTTCTCTTCTGTATAAACCATTCTGCTCGTGTTGAAGGTGTGAAGTGGACTGACATGCACCGCCTGGCTGACCAGGTTCACCTTGAGGAGCTGGTGAAGATCGGTATCCTGAATGGCAGCGTGGAGGACATGATGAAGGTCCACCTGGGCTCCGTCTTCATGCCTCATGGGTTGGGACATCTGCTGGGCATCGATGTGCACGATGTGGGAGGATACCCTGAGGTGAGAGGAGATGACTGACACTCCGAGATTGCCCACATCATGACCAGGCAGCAGTTATGACTTGCAACAGTTAAGGAATTCAGATAGTAGAAGAAGAAGAAAATGGTTCTCTTCTTCCAATATTGATGTGTCATCAATAATAAAGAGTCCCTCGGCACAAGAGTGAGAGCTGAACGGAAAGAGGTCAAGCTGCAGGAACAAGTTCAGGAGGAGGGCAGAAGGGAGTAGAGGCTGAAATGTTGTCTTAGCGCTGAACACAGATGGTTTCAGGTTGTGGCGGTGGATTTGTACAGGTATGCACCACTGACAGCTAAATATAGGAAACTGTAAACCTGCAGAAGCTCTAGTGGAACTGCTGTTTGTTAGACTGAAGGTGTCAGGGTGGTAAGTGCGCTGTGGAGCAGGGCTCACTGAATCTGAGTCAGAGCTCACCAAGTCTGTTGGTTACATATAAAAATCTGTGAAAGATCATATTTGAAGTTATGTACCAGTCAACCCTAAAAAAGACCTGTGTCCCTTGTTTGCATTTCCCTGTAGCAGTCCCTACAAGGTATTTCAAAGAAACACAATACACACAAGACTTTGAAGTCCAACACGGTGTATTATGCAGTCGGTGCTTGATACAAAACCCACAGTTGACTTTCATGAGTCCTTATCCCAACAAAAACACTTCTCCCTGGGATCCCTGGGAGCAACTTAAAATGCTTAGTATGAGATTCAATTCAGCAGTCGGCCAACAAAAATAAACTCACATGACGCCTCCTGCATCTGTTTGACAAGCTGTGTGATTCTTTGACAAATCTGGACTTAGCTCCCAAAGTCCGGCCAATGTGCAGCTGTCAGCTTCAGGACATTAGCCAGCCTGGAAGTCAAGTAGTACAATGGTGGGTCAACAGAGTAGAGAATACTATTTTTCAATGATATTCACATTTTTCTCACTTGACACCGGCTGTGTCATCACAGAAAACTGCTGTGCGTCATGGAATGTGGGACTTGGTAGATTGTAGTCTTGCACATAGTACCCCTAAATTATATTTGCAGTTTGAACAAATTTATTTTTAGAGACAAATGCATGTAAAATGCTCTGCTTTAGAGCCTTGAAGGCACCACCTCTGTTAATTCTGGGCTGCAGATATCTTACAGCATTCCATCTAAAACTAAAAATAAATATTATCTTAACACTTTTATCAGCACTGTTAACGCATTTGTGTTTTTTACTGAGAAGCTGTAGTTAAACAAACTGTGCTGTTGTCCAGGGTGTGGATCGTATTGATGAGCCTGGACTGAAGAGCCTTCGGATGGGCCGCCTGGTGCAGGAGAGGATGGTCCTCACCGTGGAGCCTGGCATTTATTTCATCAACCACCTGCTGGACAAGGCCCTGGCTGACTCCACCCAGAGCTGCTTCATTAACAACGAAGTGCTGGCTCGCTTCCGTGGCTTTGGAGGGGTCAGTCTGCCTGTTAAAGTTTTTATCTAGATGTATTTGAAGGATTACATTAACCGGATACTTGATCTATAGGATGACAACATTGCTAATTTTTCATACTTTGCAATTGGCTAAACGTACAACTGTGACTTCAAAAGTGACAAGCAATGTGATCTAGGGCATAAAGATGTCAGGTAATGTGAAATAAAGACTACATTTGATACAGTATAAAAACCTCTGAGCTGAAAAGTCTGTGAATGATCACAGATACCATTTGCTTTGACAAATTCATGTAAGATTCTGTGGAATATTTTGTCCCGGTCATAATGATAATGAATCTTGTATAAAAATTTGTTAAATTTTAAATCACCCACTTAATTGCTGAAATCTTTCAATTTAGTAGTAGCTCCAGTGTGCATAATACAGTAGATAATACAGTAGATCTATGTGGTTTAATGACATTAACAAGGAAATCCAGATCGTAATTGTGTAAATGTTCACTTTTCCACTTTTTAGATCAAACTGTGAAATAATCAATTTACCTACTACATGTGTCATTTTTTTTAACCACTGGTGTGTCTTGTGCAATTAGATGAACTGTTTCTGTTCTCAGACATTAAATAAATGTGTTATTAAAAAAAAGCTTTTACAAAGGCAATGATGAACGATGATGTTATGTCATTTTAAAACATATTTGTAATCAGCGTGGTTGATTGAGGACTGTGTTACTTCTTTGTGCAGGTTCGCATTGAAGATGACATTGCAGTGACGGCTGATGGCATGGAGCTGCTGACCTGTGTCCCTCGAACTGTGGAGGAGATCGAGGCCTTCATGGCTGACTCTGCAAAACCCTTTAGCCCTGTTGTCAGCAGCGAGAAATTCTGAATGAAGTCTCACAATCAAGTCTGAGCTGTACGCCGCAATGATATTAATGACTGCAGATAAACAACCAAGTATACTCCCCTGTAAACTACAGTTAATTCTCCCACCCTCATATCTCTCATATTACTTACATAGCAGACATACAGTCAAGATTATAAAAGTAATTAAAGCTGTACGATCAGCATGACTAATTAAAAACAAGCATGAACAGTTTTATACAGTATCTTTTTAAAGTTTTTTAAAATTGTGATGAATAGATTATAAGTGTTCATTTCTTTGCCTTCTGAAACAGCAAACTTTCTTACATATTTGTATTTGTAAACATTGATTTAAGAAAAAATTAAATTAAATTAAAGAAACATTTTACTTTGCAGCTGTGTGCAACAGATTGTTATTTTGTATCTTGTGTGAATGTTTTAATGCAAGACAATTCAATATTAGAAAAAGTGGAGCCTCTTAAATATACTTTTTGTGAAACCACTATTGTCATAAAATGGATAAGAATCAATTAAGAAATAACACACTTGCAGGTATTGGCCACCAAGGGGCACTGTAATTCTACAATGAAAAATTTATACCTGCCTGCTTTAGTGACACAGCAGGTCCAAAAAGCAAGATTTTTTCAATTATTTTACAATAATCCTACACTGTGTGGCTTGAGAGCCATGTCTGAAATACACAAAAACTGGTTAAAACTGAAATATTAAAGACTAATGTCAGATAGGAGATTTTGCTATGAAACTGCCAAACTTTAAACTCATGTATGTTCTCCAAAGGAATTTGTGTGAATTGTTTTAATATTTCCTAGAGAAAGTTTTTTTTTCACAGTCCAGTTTTTCAATTTAAGAATTAGCAGCTTCAATTTTATTTGGCATCATTTGACAGTTATAAAAACTGGTGTTGAAAGAATTAGGTTTTGTTTTGTTATCATTAATTGTGTAAAACAAATACATATCCTTTATTATTACTTTTGATTTGAGATGTTCACAGAAGTGATATTAACAAGGATGGAAATTTAAGAACAATTCTAGACAACATGTGCACAAGGTTTTTTGGGGTTTTTTTGCTTGCCTCCCAGGACTTCTGCAGACAAATGATGTAAGAAAACACACAAGCAGTAGGCAGCCTCATCTATCAGACTACATTTGTTGAACCCAATTTGGGTTTTTTATAATGAGTAACTGTCAGTGTGATTTACAGAGTTAACAGCAGTACTACTGCTATTGTAAAATAGCTACTGAGTATCACACAGGAAAGTCTTGTGACCCACCAGACACTACCAGTCAAGCTAGTGGGGTTTTTTTCAAAAAAAAATCAATGGATACATTAAAAGTTTCGACATATTGAGCCTAATATTGTCTACAATGTCCATTTTGTTCCTATGTAATAATCTGACCAGAATAGCTTTTTCTTCTAGCTGACTCTCATAATCTCCCTCACTAATGTTTTGGCTGATTCTCTTCATTCTGCAGGAGTCTTTCTTCCACTGGGCTTTTGGAGGAACTAAGCCTGACTGTTACGGAGCCATTGATGTTGACTCTGGGAAATCCATCCTTTTTGTTCCCAAACTGCCTGTAAGCTATGCTACTTGGATGGGAGAGTGAGTCGCATTAGTCTTCAAAGAGCCGTGTTCTGTGCATGGCCAACAGTCATCACAGAGCTGGTCCTTGGCTGTGAGCTGTAACTTGAAGAAAAGGTTAACAAAGTTTTTTGGTTTTATGTTATTTTTTGTCTCTATATCAGTGAGCCGAAGAATGATTTGAGACTTCATGGTTTTGTCATCACCCAACCCACCTGAGACACAGCTGGTCACAAGGATACCAAGGCCTGCTTCTGTACTTTCAGCCAACAAGTGCAAGAAGACTAAATTTTGATCAGCACCTCAACGTGTTCCTCATCAGATTTCACTGTCTCCTTCAAATCTTTGTCCCGTGTTCTACAGTTCCAAAGTGTTTATGAGCTCTCGGACTGTATGTGTTAAAGTGTTTACGTTTGTTGACTACACTTTTCTTTATTTGTTGTGTATTTTGCATGTCTTAACAGGACATGTCAAGTTAAAGTTACTGTTTAAGAACAGGACAGTAGTGCCACTATAGATTGTTTAACACATAAAAGTAATTATTCCCTTATATCAGTGTCCTGGCTCAGATATCTTGTTATTATTGCAAAAATGGTTGCCCTAAATGAAGCCTCATCATCAGCTGTACATTGACCCTGAGCTTCTAATCAATAAATATTTCACATACTTACATGCTGCTCTCTCTGCTCTCTCTCTCTCTTCTTATATATATATATATATATATTAGTGGTGGGACTCGATTAAAATTTTTAATCGCGTTAATTATAGGGTCTGTAATT
>JAQMCX010000001.1:18467244-18514429 GCA_029814765.1 Acanthurus leucopareius | reverse complement strand
ACACAAACAAACACACACACACACACACACACACACACACACACACACACACACACACACACACACACACACACACATACATACAACATACACAGCATGAGACATATCTACTAAAAAAACACATCTTGCCAAATAACTTTTGACCAATATGATGAAACCTAGTTGGTAAATACGGGAAATATTTAACTAACCCATTTTAAGGGTAATACGGCAGAAAAAAGATCAATGTGTCTTTTGGCTGATACAGAAAATATTTGATGATGAGGATTTATTTAGGTCACTTATCAAACATTATTTTGTCTCAGCATCAAGGTGTTTCGTTGGTGGTTACATTAAATAAAGTATTAACCTTACATGCAGTCTAATAATAAAATAAGAATGTATTGACGTTTCATCAGGTGAAAGATGAGCCAGTTCATTAAAAACTTTCTGATAGCTGGCCCATAAACAAATGAGATGTGCTCAGCAGCAGTAAAATATCTTAATTCAATAACACATGGTCATTAGGATATTTGTAAATCTCTCATTTAAGATTATTGTACTTTTTAATAGTATCTCCAGCGCTGTGGTCAAACTTATTAATAATTTAGAGCACACAGCTGTATTGATTACTTTATTGATATTCCATCCTTTACCTGAGAAGTTGTCAAACGCGGTGGGGACGTACTCGGTGGGGTATCCGTTGGTGGTGTAGCTGACCACCAGGCTGGTTTTCCCCACAGCTCCGTCTCCCACCAGCACACACTTCACCCGCCTCTCCGCTGCTCCGGATCCCGCTGACCCCGACCCTGCCCCGGACTGCCGCGTCCTGCCGGAGCCCCTGTCCCGGCTCCGGACGCGCCTCGGTGGGACAGGCGGAGCGGGGGACACCGGTGCCGGTTTGTAGCCTCCATTGCCCCGCTGAGGCATCTGGCACGGAGAGGAGGGTGACATTAGACTGGGGGAGACCCGGGCAGGCGACTCAGTCCCGGTTTGGGCCAGTTTTCACATCGTCCATTCTTCCGTTGTCTGCCGGGCCACAGAGCGGTTTGTCCACTGACTTGTTTGCTGTCGCTGCCTCCTTTTTGTTTCCATAGTTAAATTACACAAAGTTTGAACATCTGCTCACCCACACACAGCTCTGAACTGAGACTGTGTCCATTTTAAGAATCATGATTCATTTAAAAGGAAATTACTGTCCGATTAAAAGAGCGGGGATTGAACTAACGTTTGCTGTGCGTGACGGTCCGTGTCCGGCCAGCCGTCCAATGGACAGACAGACCCGTCCCAAAATCCCCTTCAGATGACATCACGGCGTGTGTGTGTGTGTGTGTGTGTGTGTGTGTGTGTGTGTGTGTGTGTGTGTGTGTGTGTGTGTGTGTGTGTGTGTGTGTTTGTGTGTGTATGTGTGTGTGTGTGCGTGTGAGAGAGAGAGAGAGAGAGAGAGAGAATCAAATCTGTAATAATGATCGAAATAAAACTGATTTTTCATTATTTCATTTAGCAGAATTATTCAAACAGAGCAACATCTTAGGCAGAAGGAGAAAAAAATGTTCATTAAGTAAAGGGTGGTGACTACTGTGCTTCAAAAATTATTGAAAGTTTTCCTCAAGTCCTTCATATCTCCCTCTTAATTTCCAAACTTTTAATGTCTGTTTAGATCCACGAGCGCAATGTCATACTTATTTTTCATAACTTTCAAAAAACTTTTCACAGGTTTATTTTACACAGGGCTTGTGCATTTTTGTCTACATATTGACTTTTTCTTTTTCTTACAATTCTTTTTGTTTTATCTTACCAAAATACTTATACACTGGTTTAAGATATGCTCAGATTCCTGACTTAAGTGAAAGTAGTAATATTATACTATATTAAATGATATTATATCAAATTATATTATCCAATTATAACCTAACCCTATTATATTATATTTAGACCATTTAAAATTTAATGTTGTGAGACTGATCAATCTAAAAAATTGCATAATATTTAAATTAAAATTAATTTAATTGATTTAATTGAAATTAAATTTATATTGAACTAATTACATGTTTTGGATTAATATGCAATGCTAATTTGATAGGCTATAGCTGTCAGATAAGTGTAGTGGATAACAATACAAATATAATAAAATATAAAGTATAATGACACGGAAATATTAAATGACAATACAAGAATATGGCACCTATGTCTAAATTTGTGCCGTAACAGGCTTCTGGTGGGACATTTGCGCCGTTTGGTGGACAGATAGAAGAGTACACATGACACTTCATAGTCTTCAAGTTTTATACAACCACAGTTATATTTCATGAAACTGAGATTTTCAGGCAAGCGATTAAATACTATGCTTCCCCACAAATTATAGAAATTTAGATGAGCTTGTAATATTTCTACTGACAGAGTTTTGATGGATGCGGAACAAACAGGTTGCTCAGTGTTTCCTCACGAACGCTTATATGAGTTGCAACCGGTTTCATGTGGGTTTGTTATGACAAGTTAAAAAGACTCAACTGGTAGCTCAAGTTGTTTTCATGCCGTACACAAAACCTCTGCTTTAACATGTCCAGCGACACGAAGGAGTCCTCTGCGGCGGTGGTTCTCGGTTTCCTGGAGGAGGCGGAGCCGTGGCGGCTTCTCTCCCCGCAGTTCCCCTGCAAAGTCGGTGGGAAACCGGCGTGGCTCAGCCAGAGAGGCCTGCCCTCGCTGCCCGGACTGGACTGTGAGAAATGCCGCCTGCCCATGGCCTTCCTACTGCAGGTTAGTGTCCTGGAGGAAAGGGAGGGAGACAGTGGGTTCAGCTGGACGATAGGAGACCATGCACCATAAATAATTACTGTGTTTTGTTGGAGATCAGTTTTAACTTAAGCCTGGAACAGGTGTTACTAAACTGATCCACCGAGAAACAGACAGATGATGCTGCCTTGGTTAGAAATAAACCCTGCATTGTATAGATTATGAATAATGGAAAAATGAGAGAGCAAGTTGAATGGAATACATGTGTGGGAATTTTCAGGGTAAAAACAGCAAAAAAGGTAATAGAAAAGATAATTAACTATTATTACACTCTAGGACAAGTTGAAAATTAGTAAAAGAGCAGAGAAACAATACTGTGATATGCACATTAAGAATTACCTCTTTGAATAACCAACCCAAAAGTGTTCGGTTAACTTATTTTTATGACAGTTCTGTTGTTAACCTCTATATGTCTCAGTCTCGTTATTATAAAACTACATTGACCGCTTTGTTGAGGCAGTCTGGCTTCAGATCTGATTAGATTCAGTGTTGGACTCCTCAGGGCTGTTCGGTGCTCTGTGTCTGAACTCTGCCATGTAGTTACCTTATCCTCCTCCTCTCAGGTGTACGCACCAATTTCTGGTCAGGACAGAAGCTTCCACCGAACACTCTTTCTGTTCTGCTGCAAAACTCCTGAGTGCTACACACACAGCGACAGCCGCTGTATGAAAGGTGACTGCTGTTGTGGCTTTAATGTTTGTCATTTGTCATGTTCATGTCTGAGGAAAAAAGTGATGACAGCTCATTTAAAATCCTCTCCACTGTCTTTACCAAAGCTCTGTTTGACATTCTTCCTTCCCATAATCCTCTCCTCTCTGACAGTGATCTGACAGATTGTGTTTTCTCCTCCTTTTCTTATAGTTTTCAGAAGTCAGCTACCGAGGAGGAATGAGTTCTACCCTTACAACCCCCCACCAGGTTTGTGTATTTTGCTAGGATGTCTGTCAAACTAATTCTTCATAAATTCAAACTATCAAGTATTGCCAAAGCAAAGCAGAATTCCGCTGAGATTTGCCATTATCAATATTTCCACATGTTCAGGGAACTGATATTAGAATTGACTGTTTATGATTGAATGGATTAAATTAACTTTTTATTTTACCTTTTGTACTGTCAGATTTTGGTTTATTTCAGCAGTTGTTTTGCTTTGGCCTTCATCATGACACCATGAATGTCAGACTAAGCACATTTGCAGATAAAAGGTTTCTGATTTTTCCTTTTTTTCCCTCAGAGGATGAACCACCTGGTGGTCCTGAACCGGATCAGAGTGTGTTGTCCGTCTCTGGAGTTAAACTGTGTTGGGTGTGTGGTTGCCCTGGAAACAAAGCCTGCTCCCGCTGCCACACTGTAAGCTACTGTGGAAAACACCACCAGACCCTCCACTGGAAACACACACACAAGAGGGAGTGTTGCAGCCAAGGTGTGTATAATGCATTGGATTAAAAAAAAATCACTGAACCCCCAGCTGTTCAGAGGAAATCGAACTTTGTGTGCAGCCCCATCATTTAAACATCTGTCCCCAACAAGTGCATGTCTATACGCCCATTGTGTGCAAGTTTGGAAAAATAAAAATAAAATTTAAAATAAAAAAAATTGAATATCCACAGGGATCTAATGGAGTATCCTTGCTACTTCTTCTTCCTTTCCCCTCCATACAGCAGAGCAGCATTTTACTTCTTCCATCTTGAGTTTAGAGCAGCAGACTTTCTGTGGATTCCTCCCACGAAAAAGACATAATGTCTCTGTTGTGTCTTTTGTCCGTCTGTATAGAAGCATCTATTGTCACAACATCCCCTTTCCTCTTCCCTGAGTCTGAACTGGTCACTGAGCCTGAGGAGGAGGAGGAGGAGGATGAGAAGAAGGAGGAAAATGACACAGAGGAGGCAGAAAAAGAAGAGAAAGGGGGTGCAGATTGTCCCTCCTTAGCGGACAGTAAGCTTTCAATTACATTTGACAACTGGTCACATAAGTTAATTGGAAAACTCATAAAAACTTAAGCACGACTTTCTACTGTCTTTATTTTGACTTTGGTTTTTTTTCTCTTTAGCCCTTGAAGAGACGGACCTGGAGGAGATGGCAATGCACGAGACTGAAGACACTGAAGTGTTTCAGCGGTTTAAAAAGAAAATTGCACCAGAGCCACACCAGGTCACAAAACAAAAAACTTAATATGAAGAGAAGACTTCTATAAACAAAACCAAGGCCCGTGTCCATCTCACAGTGTCTTCTTGTGTTCAGGTGGTGCGTTACAGTCGAGGTGGTTCTCCACTGTGGGTTTCTTCCAAGCACATCCCTTCAGATCAGGATATCCCATCATGCACCTGTGGCGCCCAGAGGATTTTTGAGTTTCAGGTAGTCACTGGCTTTTATTTACATTTTTTGCATTCAAATTTAGGCAGAACTCATGTTAATGCATTTACTGTCATTCTCTTCACCACTTGTCTTTGATCGACTATCAAGCATGGCAGTGAAAGAAACGCAGCTGTACCTCAGATTACAAGCAACTGGATGTTTTCAAAGGGGGGGTTGAGGGGTTAGATGTTTCCCCCCTCTTTTTTTACTTAACTGTGTTGCAACAGCACATACATGCATTATTTAATTTAATCAAAATGTCCAGAAAGAATACAATAAAGCACTCTTTTTCAAACATCACATGTGTGTGTGTCTGCTGGGCTCAAATACATGTAATAACCATGTGTGTGGTTTTGTCTTTAGGTAATGCCCCAGCTGTTAAACAGTCTGTGTGTGGACTCAACAGGAGCCAGTATTGACTGGGGGACGCTGGCTGTCTACACATGCTCTGCAAGCTGTAACCAAGATGACCAGTACCACCCTGAGTTTGTTTGGAAGCAGGACTTCAGCTCAGATTAGACATATTCAGTGTTGTTGATGGACAGAGTTTGGGACAGTGATACAAGTGAAAACTCACACTTGGAGTGACTGTTAATGCTGCTCTTACATGTAACAGACCAAAGATGGACTGATCAAACTTGTCCCTCTGAGACTCTCACAAAATTTAGGATGTTTTTATGGCAGAAATGTGTCTATTAATGGTTTAGATAGTCAAACAAGAAATCTGGATGCAGCTCAGTGTTTCTGGTTTCATGTCACTGCCAAGCCCTTTGTGAATATTTTCCAAATGTGGCCATGAAAAGCAACACATCTGCACTACTTCTTTTTCGGCAGTATTTTGTTTTGTAGGTTATACAAAATCAGTGATGCATACTTTTGTACGGTGGATCTGTTGCAACTTAATAATTTAATCAGATTAAATATGATGTGCCACCTTTTCACACAATAATGTTTTTAATAAAGCTAGCTTTACAAGCATTGATCACATTTTCTGCATTTTTTAAAGGGAGACAGATGAAGCACACAAAGCAAAGTTAAATCACTAAGTTGGCATAGAAAAGGACATAAGGTCTGATGTTTGGTCCTTTTTTCTTGTTTTTTCTTACACTGAAGTGACACAATAAATGCTGAAACACAAAAGAAGCAAAAGAATATGCGTTAAATTAGCAGACTGGTTCACACAGCAGTGCCTCTGTTATCAGCAGTATCTAATATTAGCCATTACAACATACCAAGTAAGGCTGTAGCAGCAAAATTTCCAAGTGAATGAATCTGAACTTCTCATTTGTAAGAGGCAGTATGTTTTGTTTCTCCTGTTAGGAGTTAAAGTTTTTCTTTGAATGAAGGCAGCCTTTTGATAAAAAACTGGATTTAAGCTACACATACAGTATGTGATTAATAACCTTTACACTTAGTTTTGATGCGCAGCAAGTAGTGGACGTCGCAGAGAATGAGAGGCATCCAAACTTTCCCACAACTGTTTGACTTTTCTTAAATCTATATTTTCAGTGGACAGACTGTCTCTGCACACACAAGTGCAATCAAACTCAGCAACTAATGTATCATACCACTTTTTGTGGTGCATTTTTTTAACTTCAAAATGTATCCACCTGCTAGTAGCTAAGATATTTTTGACTCTTATAAAAATTTGTAGCTCTTTTGCACACACATCATAGGACTTCAACATTTCTCTTTCCAATGAACAACAAAAGTATTTGTCTCCAAATAAAGAGGCATCAAAATGTTACTGAGGTGAAATAAGCAGCATTACAACAGAGTTAATATGTACACATTTATTAATGCACATTGAAGCACATTAACCATTCAGAAGAATTGCATTTAGATGTGACAGGGCTTTGTGGTCTCCTGCTCAGCCACTGCTGAGTTTACATGAACAGAAATCCCTCAATCTTTCTGCCGTTCTGCTGTCCATACAGACATACAGACATCGTGAGGCAGACAGACACACAGACAGTGAAACTGACTGCAGGTTGCCTGTAACTGTCGCACAAGCACACCAAGAAGTGCCCAAAAACTTAAACTTATTATTGGTGTGATTTAGCAAACACTGTGAACAACCAAGACAGATCGACATGTCCCTATACTCAAAAATAATTCATTAGAAAAAACATTTAAATATAGTTTTCAATGGCCAAAAAAATATAGGAAAACTTAAAAACAATACATACACATACATGGCTGCATAATACAAAGTTTAACTGCCATCACGTTGTCTTTTAGTGCTGGGAAATTTAGGATGCACGGTGTAAAAGACAAGTTGTCTCCTTTAAGACCAACGGTATTTTCTTTGTGTTTTGGTTCTGGTTGAAACCTTAAAAAAGTAACCAACAACTTGAAGACAACCTCAAGGTTGGGACTAGGATAAATTAAGTTTACCTGCCAATTAAAAATGTGAAAGTATCCAACTTCACTTAACAGGCTTGGCTGCAGTACATCTCGTCCAAAGTTTTAAACTTGGAGGGAAATCCACTTTCAGCACATATGGAATTGGGACTGAGCTAAACCAAGATTCAGATGACTTGAATGTATCACACACAATATTCAAAGCAGATTTATACGGTCTGGCATAAACAGACCCTTCAAATAAAATCTTTGCAAATACTGTTCAGAGAAATGTGGGGCTGAAAGACTCAAACATCCTGATAAAACTTTGGGGACAGAACAGATGATTGATAAAAATGCAATATACAAAACTATTTAAAACTATTTAAAATAAAAAAAACAGTCCTTGTCAGACTGCTTCTCATCTAATCAGTGATTTTTTTTACATTTCTTTACAGTCCTATGTACAGTCAGGGATGTGATTTTGAAAAAAAGCTGAAATAACCGAGCAAAAACGAAAAAAAAAAGTCTAAGAAAACGGAGATGTCCGGATGCAAAATATATGTATCATGGTATCACAACAATGTTACAAAAAACTTGAAGAATCCTGCATTGAAAAAAAGTCTCAAATACTGGAGGGGGAAAAAAGTGTTACATCCCTGTAAAACAGCCCTTACAGCAGTCCACCTGTAGAGGTCAACATAAAGATGATGCTTCAAGTTAATTAAAACAAAAATTAAAAGTAAAAAAAAAAAAAAAAAAAAAAGACAGGAAGTGGGGAAGTGGTAGGAGGAGGATCTGCAGGCTCTATGTTGTCTTTCGGAAACCTTTCAGGATGGGGTAAATGTTTTCAAATGCTTCATAGATCTCTGCTCTCACCTTGGCACCTTAAAAACAAACAACACCGATTAACACAAACTGTTAACTGCAATTAGTTACACTGGAAAAAAGCCCAAAACAGTAACAGTTTTTGAGGAATCAGATCAATTTCCAATACTCCTACAAATCTCAGCTTGGTTGTGTAAAGATCTTGACTGAGCATATGTATATTCAATTACTAATTGCAATCTTTTATCTGTGACCCCAGAAAGAGGTGATGATTAGGACATTGGGTAACTTCTGATCATAACAAATAATGAGTGTGGTAAAGCCATTTCACAGAAAAGAGCAGGTCTTACCGGTGAGCACAACCTTGCCAGAAACGAAGATGAGCAGGACAATTCTGGGTTTGATCATTCGGTAAATCAATCCAGGAAACAGCTCAGGCTCATAGCTGAAACAGACCCCCCCCTTTGTTTTAGTCATTACAGGTATAAGTACAGGTATAAGCTCTCTGCAACCTATGTGCTATATATTATACAAATTTACATTCTTTGAGTAAAAACCCTGTTTGTATGAGAGGCCTAAGAGTAACCACAGCTCTAGAAGGGGAGGAACTACACACGTTGACAAGAATAAACAACAGCCATCCTTCCCCTCTGTGGCCAAACTCTTGGCTTGGCTCACAATGCAGTCGCCTCTGCTGGTGGTTTGAAAAAGGCAGAAACAGACCTTAGATATTAGCTACACAGACACGAAAGCATGAACTACCTGCTAAACTGCTGATGTGTGAGCACTAATCCTTCCAGCCGAATTGGGAACTTCACATCGCAGCTTCCCACCATGTTCTGAATCTTGAAGTCCAGGAACTTAGCAGGAAAACCAAGCTTCTGCACCACACGAGCATATTTTCTGGCAGCTAACCTCGACTGCTCCTCACTAGAGGAAAGTTGAGTCGATGAGACGTAGGTTATAGAAAAACAGAGAAAAAAAGATGAGTTTTGAGACAAGAGGGTAGAAATATTTTATTTAAATCCAAAGGAAACTAAGCATCCCCACTAGAGACAACAGTACTGTGAAATCTGACTTTTTATTATGAACCCCAGTAACTGAAAGGTCAGTGACTGAGCTAATGCTGACCTCTTGGCTCCAGTGCAGACCATCTTTCCCGAGCTAAAGATAAGGGCAGTGGTTCTTGGTTCTCGTATTCTCATGATGACGGCAGCAAAACGCTATAAGAAACAGAGAGAGCAGCAATATTAATACAGCCAGAAGTGTGTCCCTCTAATTTTTTTTGTCTTGGCTATTAACATATATCAAATATTTTATGATAATATTTTCCCCAGTCAATTTTTGTACTTCTTGTACATAAAAAGAAATGTTGGCCTCATACTGATGGTACTTGAGGAAAAATTGATAAATCATTTAAGTTGTTCTTTGTAACTTCAAATGTAAATTTAACTTTACTTTGACCTAGTGTGTTTCCCATAAATGTAGCAATCAAAAATGGCCACTGAGAGAAAAAGCTGAAGTTGCAGTAAATAATTATCCCTAGATTTGACCAAAATGAGCCTGTTATCTCTTCAAGACAGCCTATCTGTGTTGAGAGTTGACAAGCATCTGGAATGATTCATGTAAATATACTGTTTATTCTGAAAGCTGTAGTAGATTTATGCAGCTAGGCTTTTTTCGTGCAAATCCATCTTTGTTGTAGAGATTCCAAAATCTCTACAACAAAGGTGATAAACACAGAATTAGTATGACCCATATAGCCACAAGAACCACATTTATAAAAAATACATTTGGTTGAAACAAGGAAACAGGTATTTCCCTTTAAACAATAGCAGCTAAAAAGTTACTATGTTGAGCAGTTGAGCAACAAAGAGCTGATCACAGTAACGTGAAAGGCAGCCTCACCTTTGGGTTGTACTCTGCGTTCCTGGCTCTAAGGGCGATAGTCTTCAAGTCCAGTTTACAGCCCAGATTTACAGTGGATACTATGTTTCTGGTTGAAAGCAGAATAAGAAAAGTATAGAACAAAGACATGAGTGAGCGACAAACAGGAAAACTGTTCAGGCAGCTCTGAGTCAAGCTTAACAGTGCAGAAACCATGCAAAGTACCCAAATTCTGCTGGCAAAACTCTTGACTAAGCAGAGATGACATCAGAACACCTCAGGTAGTCACTGAAGTTTAATTAGAAGCTCTAGATGTGCTTGTGGTCTAAATAAATTATATTTGCCCTTGTGTGAAGTTTTAATACTTTCATGTGCTTCTTTACAGGAATTTCCAGTGGTGAGAAAACTTTTACAATTTTCACTAACACAACATAAAGGAAAAGTGTGTGTGTAAAACTAGACTATTTCCATGAGGAATGATTACAAGTGGCATTAACTGATACTCTAAACATCTTAGCATTGGATGTAAGACATACTGTAGCTGTGGTACTATTCCCGAGCTTTCTGAGGCTGGTGTGGCAGGTGTGATGGGGGTCATGGGGGTGAGTGGAGTGTTATAGAGCGGGGTATTTCCTGGCAGCGCTGTGGTGGTTGTGCCTGCGACTGTTTGGGAATGGAAAAGCTGAGGAGTCTGCCCCGATGTTCCAGGAAGGCCTGAAGAAAGAAGAAAGTTATTTTATTTTACTGATTAAATTCCTTTTGGTTTTGATGTGGATGATAAACTTTAGGATTTTTTTTTCTCAGAAATGGGGAAGGGGAGATGAGTTTATGCAGAAGATGGCAGTAGTGTGTTGTACCTGTGTTTGCTTGCTGTGCCTGTTGTTGCTGTTGCTGCTGCTGTTGTTGCCTCTGCTGTTCCTCCAATATAGACAAACTGTTGGTGTTCTGGACTGGCTGGGGTGTTAGGCCTGAGCCATATGGCATCATGGGACTGAAGATGGGCATACCTGGGGTCATGGCACCCTGCACGAGGACACACCATTAAAAACAATTAGTTAGAATCAAGCAAAAAAAAAAAAGAAAATAGGAAAAGAGATAATGCAACACTTCAGTATTGTCACTGTTATTTTCACTTTGTCTCTATTTATATAAAACAAAATCTAACATGTCTCTAGTCTACTGGTCAATTTGGGAGGATCAAAATATTAGTTGTGTAGCTATGTTATCTGTAAATTAACAGAAATACACTGGGCCCTGAATTGTGAGCAGACTTCAACCATGTTTCAAATCATTGCAGTTATTGGCTTGACATTTTCCAGCATTTCATTAAATTGAATGACAAAATCAGAAATAGTTTTTAATAATCCAAACCCAATTCATTGGGTTATATGAGCATTGGTATTGAAGCATTGGGTCACAATTGCTTCAATACTGGAGGTAGGTGTTGTCAATAAATGCCAGAGTGCTCAAGCTGCAGGATGGAAGCTTGAAGGAGGTGATATTAAGCAGGTACCCAGAAGCCTGAATAAGATGTGGGTATGCTGATCAGCTACAGTGAGCTAGGAGTGTAACGTGGTAAATTTGACTATTTGAGTTAGAAATTTTGAGGGAAACTGAACAGTTAATGCTAGTATCAAGGCAAATTTATTTAAAATGTTTTCATGATAAATAACAGAAATGTATGTTACCTGAGGAGAGGCCAGGCCCTGGAAGGCTGGTATACTGTTGTTTTGGTCCATCTTTTTAGCTCCTCAAGTTAGTTCACTGCCAGCCAGGAGCAGGAAGTAACACAGGCCAAGAAACTTAACAGCAGGTTCCTCAAAAGTTGTGCCTTTGTAGTTTAAACTGCAGCAGAAAAATTTAAATAACCACACTGGACTCTGCAGAAACACCCTCTTCTTGTGTCCTCTCTCTCTCTCAGGCAAATTTGTTCCACCTGAAAAATGTAGACAGAGTCAAGGTTTGCTCAGAAAAACATTTTATCACTACAAAATATTAATCACCTTAAATCGTCTAAACTGATTGGATGACTTGCAAATAACATAATGCAAATTTCATGCAGCTGCATCGGTGGCGCGAACACCTTCACCGCCTGCCAACAACCACATCAGGCTTTAACTTTTATTAACGTCAACGTTCCTCTATCTCGTTCATTTATGTTGGTCCCTATGCATCCTGTGTCCTTCATTAAACTTATTACGCAGAAAACAGGAAAGAAAACAGCTACATCCAAGTAGTTTTCCTTTAGGATGTCTTGACAACCTCCAAAATGAAACATATCAAAACACTGGCTAACTCAAGTTAGCCGCAGAGCTAATGTTAGCAACTCTGTGCTAGCTAACATGAAGTCTTACCACAAGTCAAACGCATTGCAGCTAACGTTACAGTAGAAGCAGTGAGCTCGTATACAAAGAATAATTGCAGATAACTCCGACATTTGTTAGTGCAACACACTGAACTGCTCTTGAACTTACACCTGCAACCTCGCAGTTCGAATCGGCATGTGAACAAAATTATTTCAGCTTCAGGTTCGTTTCATCCTCGGTCTTGTGCTCCGGCGGTGCTCATGAACGTTATTGGCTACTTCCGGAAGTAGAAACGTTATTTTCCGGTGTGACACAGCTCAGCGCAATAGACAGAGCAAAGATGGCGTCGCTGAGTGACAAGTCAGTTTGGGACGAAGTGGAAGATGGAATCGGTGAAGAAGTGTTAAAAATGTCCACAGAGGAGATAGTTCAGCGAACTCGTCTCCTCGACAGCGAGATAAAGATTATGAAGAGCGAAGTGCTGAGGGTGACCCACGAGCTGCAGGCTATGAAGGATAAAATCAAAGAAAACACGGAGAAGATAAAAGTGAACAAAACCCTGCCGTACCTTGTGTCCAATGTGATCGAGCTGCTGGATGTGGACCCCAACGACCAGGAGGAAGACGGGGCAAATGTGGATCTGGACTCTCAGAGAAAAGGAAAGTGTGCCGTAATTAAGACCTCCACTCGGCAGACGTACTTCCTGCCCGTGATCGGGCTTGTGGACGCCGAGAAGCTGAAGCCCGGAGACCTGGTGGGTGTCAACAAAGACTCCTACCTGATCCTGGAGACCTTACCCACTGAGTACGACTCGAGAGTCAAGGCCATGGAGGTGGATGAGCGCCCCACAGAGCAG
Source organism: Acanthurus leucopareius (assembly GCA_029814765.1). NCBI lineage: Eukaryota > Metazoa > Chordata > Actinopteri > Acanthuriformes > Acanthuridae > Acanthurus > Acanthurus leucopareius. Next base: position 18,501,085 of record JAQMCX010000001.1, on the reverse strand, counting down.
TACAGCGATATCGGAGGGCTGGACAAACAGATCCAGGAGCTAGTGGAGGCCATCGTCCTGCCCATGAACCACAAAGAGAAGTTTGAGAACCTGGGCATCCAGCCACCCAAGGGTGTCCTGATGTACGGACCTCCTGGCACTGGAAAAACCCTCCTGGCCAGGGCCTGTGCCGCACAGACCAAAGCCACCTTCCTGAAGCTTGCTGGTCCACAGCTGGTCCAGATGTTCATTGGAGATGGAGCAAAGCTGGTGAGAGATGCCTTTGCTCTGGCCAAAGAGAAAGCCCCATCTATCATCTTCATTGATGAGCTGGATGCCATTGGAACCAAGAGGTTTGACAGCGAAAAGGCAGGAGACAGAGAGGTGCAGAGGACCATGCTGGAGCTGCTCAATCAGCTGGATGGATTTCAGCCAAACATGCAGGTCAAGGTAAAGATGCTTTAACTATAAAAGCTGCTTTAACACCTTTTTTTTTTTTTCTATATATGCATTATGTATAACCATGTTCTCTGTTTGACGTTCATCACATTGGACTAAAGTCTAAAGAAAAAAAAAAATCAGTAAATTTAACTAAATTTTTCTGTTGTGGTAACAACAAAGTGGTGTAAAAATTGTATCGTTAATATCAGAATCACTTTATTATAGTGCAGGATTTAAGACCATAGAATCACAGTGTAGTGGCAACAGTAAAACTACATATTCTTATTTTTTAGGTGATTGCTGCCACTAACAGAGTGGACATCTTGGACCCTGCACTGCTCCGTTCAGGCCGACTGGACAGAAAGATCGAGTTCCCCATGCCAAACGAAGAGGCCAGAGCTCGCATCATGCAGATTCACTCCCGCAAGATGAACGTCAGTCCTGATGTTAACTACGAGGAGCTGGCTCGCTGCACTGATGACTTCAACGGTGCCCAGTGCAAGGCTGTGTGTGTGGAGGCCGGTATGATTGCGCTGCGCCGTGGGGCCACAGAGCTGAACCATGAAGATTACATGGAGGGAATCCTGGAGGTCCAAGCCAAGAAGAAGGCTAACCTTCAGTATTATGCCTGAGAATACTGCCTTGGTCTGTCTTTGTGCGTGAGAGAGTCTTTTCTTGATATAACACTTCTTGAGTTAATACTTACAGTTGCTGATTCACTTGAGTTAATAAAAAGAAATACAATGTTGTAACTAAGTGTTGTGTATTATTCACAATTATTTAACAAAATGTCCCTCCGGAGCACAGGCAGTGTGAGGTTACTGCTGGAAAAATGGATACAAAACAACAAAACAGTCTACAAGTGTGTGTATTTTTCTTAGCAGGAGATTCACAGATATAACTTTATTCACAAATGCTTATCTTCACATATCTCAGGAAGCCATTCCTGTGAGCCCTCTTGCACAATACTAGAGCCAAACTAGAAATTCTAAATGAAGAGCAGCTATTATTAATGTGAAGTAGTCACAACTGGTTTTTCCTCAATAATAAATCAAAATGTCTGCAGTGAGAAAGGCTTATCATGTATAGGAGTAATGTTAGGACTCTAGAGAATCTCTTATATCTGCTAAAAATTGTTAAAAAAAATATATATTAAGAAACTAATCTCTCTAGGTGCTAATCTCATGTAGACTAACAGAAATTTGTGGTAAAATCATGCATGTTGTGAGTATTCAGAGCCTGGGAATCCTTAATGACATCCAGCTGGCTTGATTAACTTTCAAGTTTTGCAAAATTTAAGTAATTACAATAGCTCTTATTTCTCTTTCCATATGCAAAGATTCAATAACTTTTTTAGTATTTTCATATTAAATCTGATGGCTGTTTAGTACTAAAAATAGATGGATACACTTTCAGCATGCGAGAATGTAAAATGAATCAACCCTCTAAGAAAAAAAAAGAAAACTGAGGTGACTGTAATTTCAGTCTGATATAATTAGGAAGCTACTGAAAAGTAAATGACGCTTTAGTCCATAAATTTATCAAAATGTATGAATTAACAGGTAAAATGTATTTCAATTCCCTTCATGTGGGTTTTTTTGTATCCCAAAAGCCTTTTTGGTCATCAGATTTTATTTCTCACTGTAAAACCTTGATTGTGTGAACCAGGGATCTTACTAAAGGTAGTAATACTGTAGTAATACTTTTACCACCTGAATGTACCTCCCCTCTCAAAAAAATCACATGTGAGAGCAATCATACTTTATGGTCATTATGAGAAACAACCCATCAACTGCATGACTGTGAGCCACATAGTCTATCTGAGATGGAGCGTCCATGTGAGAAGGACACAAAATGAACAAGAATAACACTTTTTTTCCAAGTCTTTACATTTATTAAGAATGTAAAAAGAACAGCAGAGAATATATCTTCCAAAAAATATACCGAAAATCAGAGGAAGGATGATCCTAGACCACAAACTCAAAGATATATCAATAGCAGAAATTAAAGTGTTGATGTTTCTGAATGTAAACTGTGTGCCAACCAACACAGTAATAGTGGAAAGAAAAGACCAAAAGGGAAAGCAGAGTAAGGGCAACATTTCCCTCCTCAGTCTTTCCTCAGGGGTATGGTCTGCTCATTAATGCCCTCCTTAGTGATGACACAGATTCGAAGGGCATCTCCGGTGTAGACATCTCTCTCTGCAGCTGAGATGAACACATCTTTTACCAACTGAACCGCCTTTTCCTGAGTCAGGGGTACATGCTGCACACCCTCCATGTTCTTGAAACCAATCTGTGGAATGAAAAGCAGAGATGAGTGGATTTTGTTCACCAAATTGTCCTTCTTGAAGACAAAAATATGGTGAGTTTATGGCAAGAACGCATAGGTAAGCAGTGTGTTATTTACCTGGTTGTCTAGCAGGGGTTGTAGCATGGCACTGGCTGATCCTCCAGCCTTGTAGGTGTCTCTCTGGTAAGAGCCAACTGGGTCAAAGCTGTACACGGCTCCCTTGCCTATATTTCAAAGATGCAATATTACAAATGGAAACAGTTATAATAAAAACATGGGAAAATCTTTACACAGTTTAGACACACAAAAATAATACAGTGAAGCAGAATGTAAGCACCAGCCCAAACAATATATTTCTTCCCTGAAATCATGGTATACAAGAAACAAAGGTGGAGCCTGAATATGCATTTTTTACTTACAAAATCCAGTGCATATACATACAAGAGAGATACATTGAATATTCTTAATATCTGCAGTGAATGTACTCACCTTCTTCATCCAGTCCTCCGATGATGTTGTAGACATAGTAGGGGAAGAACCTCCTGCCATACAAGATGGTGGACAACATTGCTGCAATGGCTCCACTTGTCATTGTCTTATTATTTGAATGTTTGTACATCTACAAGAGGGAAAGAAACAGAAGTTCAGCTGCTAGTAACCAGTGGCACCCTCTGTGGCTCTTTTTGGGGTGTAAAGAAGAATTCAACAAGATGGTGTCCTCATTGTTAATAAAGTGTGACGAAACCATTAGAGGTGCCTGTGAAATTGAGACGAGGCTTCAACAAATATAAATAATTCAAATAAGACCATTCTTGAAGTTTCTTAAGAGATTTGTAGAAAATTTAATAAAATAAGGTAACTGACAGCATTAAAGACAACAAGATTTTCAGCCTACTGTCAACTGTGTCTTAGATACCACAATCAACAGACTCTGCTAGTGTGCAGTCAGCTGAATTTGATCATTTTAGGCATGAGACCAAAGAGAGATTGACACCAAGAAACTTTCTGCTCTAGCCCACCTTTAGTCTAGCATCAATGATTTTAGTCAGTGTCAGGCAGTCACCATGGAAACCGCTGCAGCCAATAACGGTTGTGTCTGTCCTGTGGAGGAGAAAAGCACAAAAATCAGTTCGTGAAAGCAGCATACTTTGCACTTGGTCTATATTATGTACTAATTACTAATGATTAATTAATAACAGGTGATGCGTTGCTGAGAGGCACTGCAGCTAGTCACTGAGAAATGAACAGGAAGCTTTTACACCTCGCAACTTCAAGAGTTTCAGAGCATGTCCTCGATGACTTCAAGGAGCCACTCCAAATTACACTTACAATGGCTTTACTACAAATTAAAATGTAACTATGAGAGAAAGTAGGTAAATGGGGACAGGTAACGTATTATGAAGAGTTGACATGGGTTAATCCTGACGAACTGTTGCCCTTCATGTCTTCGCTATGACTATGCACACTTACAGCTTGTAGCATTTCGGTGAGTCCCGGCTGTGGATGGAGTAGCCCTCGCTCAGCCTGGTGTCTGAGGCCACAATGGCAAAGTCTTCCCCAGCAACAGCTAGAACGGTTCTGCGACAGAAAAGACATAACACAGGCTAGTTCATTTACTAAGAGTACGTTTGTCTCTGACAATTGATGACACGGAAGCTAAGCTACTGTTTCGAAACTGAAACTGTGGCAATAACTAAATTTTCCTTGTGATCTATATAGTTAACTTATTTGTACATTGAGATAAAGTGATGATACTTTACATCCCGGGCAATACAACTATCTTCATATACTTTTCAGTCGTTAACTTCATATTTTTTAGTTTTAGCTAGCACATCATTTTCTTGGCTGGTCAGCTAGCAGGCTAACTAGCTAGCAGTTTACAAATCATACTCACCCTCCGTTGAAAGCGTATGGTGAGAACTTGTGCTCTACTGGGCCGGTGTAATGGTATTCTTTCATTTTACCAGGGTCTCCAAAATTATTAGCTGAAAGCATGGTTGTTTCAGAAAGCCGAAGATGTTCAAATTTCAGTCCAGTAAACTCGCTGTATCACTGCAATATGGCAGGCTCTTCTTCGTCTGTTGTTCTTCAGCGTTCAGTTGCTCTCTAAGCGAGAGTGCACCCAGAGGTTGTTTGGTGTATAACAGGGTTCACAGCAGTAAAGATATTACGCAGCTTGAAAACAAAATTACACTGATTTTTTTCCTCACATTTGATCAAAACCGGATCATTCTTTCTGATTTTCTCTCAAAAAAAGAAAATTTTAAATTTATTAAAGGTGGATACCAAATACTTACATACAGTTTTCTGGACTGGATGTTCTTAATCAGAATCCGAATCAGAAATACTTTATTGATGCCCAAGGGGAAATTGCCTCTAGTAACAGATTTAGTTAGATCATTGTACCAATGCAATATGAAAGCAGTAAGCTGCAAAAAAAATGAGTCCATCAAAAGTTGGTGATATTAAAACTGTTGACATAAATACTCCAAATACCTAATTTCCTGCAAACTATCCATGTTTAAGAACCATTAAAAACTCAAACACAGCAACTGATGATCAATAAGATGTAAGAATCATAATTACTTTAAACTGTATATCAGTGATGCATTTACAGTCTGTCTTTACATTTTCAAGAGGTTATTTTCACTTTGGTAGCAAAAGTGGGATTCAATGTACCATTGTACACAATACATACAGGATGAATCCGAGTCTTTTTAAAGTAGTCTTTATTGAAAAGAAAACACTTCTTTATACAGTGACAGTGACATTAACTGGCAAAACATATTCCGTAAAAAACCCTCTTACTGAAGTACAGTACAAAATATAAAAAACAAGCCTTTCACACTAAGAGCAAGAATATTAGTTTAAATTAACTTAGTTGATGGAATTTTTATTTCACATTGAGTGGTATTATACTTATTAGTGGAGGGTTGACAACAAAATCATTAATGTTAAGTCAGACACTTTGTCTCAGTATCAAGACTTACACATAAATACCTGAAAACTGCTGCAGCCAATGAGGTCAGCATCTCTAATATTTCATTACACAGGACCACAAGCACTGTGTCATCAATTAAGACTGAGTTTAAATATAATTGCTCTTTACTGGCCTGCCTCATTAAATAAATGTTAATTAAACTGTAGGATACAAAAATACAAAAAACATAAACAATTTAAACTGAACTAAATCAGTGAGCTTGATTGTTCCAGTAGTACAGGATCAAAAGCACCATTTGCTCAACTGAAACAATTTCCCAGTAAACAGCCAAACACTACAGAAATGTAACATGACAAACTATAAGATTCTTGTTTTGTTGGTGAAAAAGCACTGAAACTGTAAGTGGTTAGCAGATCACAGGATTTAGTGCAGTACGTTTGGATGGCTTCATCTGCAGTTTAGCTTTTAATACTATTCATGTATGATGTCTGTGGTTGAGTCAGTCAGTACCTAATGTTACAGCGCAATGACGCTATACTAAAGTTAATGCCTTATCAGGATTCTTTTGAGTATGCACATTTGGGAGCCAATCTAATGACGTGTCTTGACTGATTGTAATTCAAATTGTAGGCCTGCATACTGATGTCATCAAAGCTCTCATAGAAAGGGTTAATATGTGTCTGTTTTAGTGTTAGCCTGTGTATTTAAAAAAACCTCTCAGGCCATAACTACACTTCTGTTTATTTTTGGATCACAATGATCTGATTTGAGACTATCTTACAGGTCCTGAAAATGATTGAACAAATGACATTTGTGCATTTGTGTAGAATTTGGTGAAGTTCCTGTGGTTCATGACACTGCTTATCATTTTTTAGCTGACTTGGACTTCTTAGGTGTTTTGGCTCCTCCCTTCTTCTTGGGTGTGTTGAAATCTTTGTCACAAACTTCACACACCCAAAGGCCTGAAAAGAGAGACAGAATAACTTGTTAACTATAAAAATGAAAGCACAACTACAAAACCATATTTTAAAATGCAGGCAACTTAGTAATTAACCAAAATGAAAACTAGCCAGCTTTTGTCTTTCTCATGGTTTGTTTTCTAGACTTTGGTAAGTGGTTTTGTTTCTTTCTACCCCTCATACATTGTGCTGCTGCTCATTACATGTGTCCATTCACTCACCAGTGGGTATGGAGTCCATGCCCACACAGAATGTGTGGTATCCTCTGTCACACTTGTCACAGAACATCATCTCGTCCTCATGGTGGGGCTGCTGGCACACAGTGCAGGTTTTACACTCCATACACTGCCAGCGATACGTCTGGATCTCACACACCAGCTCCTCGCTCATGTCCAAGCAAGATGGGTGGCCTAAAGTTTATAGACACAAAGACACGTGTGCAGAAGCAAACATGTATATGCAGAGCCAGAGACATGCAGCCACACACCACAGAGAAATAATTGCATACAACATGCACATATAAATTATTGGCAGACAAAACACAAAAGACACAAAGAGAGAAATGATGACAAGAGAAGAGGCACATCCATCAATGTTGTTATTTCTGTGGCTTTAGCCCATAAAGCTCTCATTCACACATCGCCATTAAAAAAGAAACATCTAGAATCTACACACACTTATCCTTAAGTCAGCTTCAATGTATTGATGGAAATTCTTAAAAAAAAAGATAAAGTTGACCAGCAGCTATAGATACCAATGATTAGCATTTCAATTATCTGTTAATACAGGCCCTATTGATGTTCAATGGATGACAGTCAGTTGGACAACTGTTTAAAGATTACAATTTTTTATTCTGTGGGGGAAAATAGTAAATACAGTACAGTAAATAGTAAATACAGTTGGCATTATGAGTGGACAAAAATAAAATCTAAAAAGAGGGAACTCTCTTTTAATCAACAGTGTGAACTTACCGCTGTTATCACATTGGGAGCAGTGAATGAGAGCTTCTGGCTTTCCCTTCTTGTTGGCCTCTTTACCCTTCTGGCAAATGCCACATATAGCATTGGGAATGACCTTAGGCTGCAAGGGCAGAATAATGCTATAAAAACCACGGGTATCCTGCAGTCATGGACAATATAATTGTTCAACAATTTTTTTAAATCTGGAGAAAAAAACAAAAAAGAGCACTTGATCTTTTCTGGAAAAGGCCTTTTTTGGGGAACAACACATGAAAACGTGAACTGTTTTTTCCTTTAACGTATAAATTGCATTGCACAACATCAAAGCTGCCATCAAACTATGTTTGATAGTTGTAAATGTTACGAACCTAGCTATTTTTAAAGTTTTTTTCTACAAAACAGAGATTTTGTGTCAAAGAGCAACCCCACGTTACTGGGCCTCAGAGCACCAAACAGAATTCTTTGTGATAAACTGCAACAGTACGCGAAGTACCAGAGATAAATATGTATCACAGAGTACAAATACAAGAAAGGTTCATAGTGTCAAAAAGTACCTCTAGCATGCATGTGGCATCTTTGATCTATAGCAGATTTATTTACTCTGTGGTCGTGTTGCACACTTGATTGCAGGTTGACTTTAAGAAACTTGCAGTGTTATTTTTATAAGAAAAAGCTCTACAATCTCCCATTATTGATCATATGAGAATGTTCAGTGTTATTTGACATGGATATGGACATCTAAAGAGTTGGTTTCTATGCAATTTACCTTTCAGTTTAACATGGATTAGAAAGGAAAGAGCCAGATCAGAGAGATAAGGAGACTTGGAGACATTTAAATCAGGATGCCACAGTTGAATGAGCAATCATTAAGATTTTCTATGAAGCCATACTTTTAGAACAGTGGAGATTGAGTATAATTTTAAATTTGAACTTTAACAGCCTTTAAATATGCACATAACTTAACTAAAATGAACAATGTGACCTAATTTTAAAAAAAAAAGATTTGTGGAAAAAAAAAGTATTAATCTTATGAGTATAAAAAGAGGTGAGTATTAATTTGCAGCAGTTCTTGTGACACAGTAGAAAACCTAACGTTAACACAGTATGTGCAAGTAATGGCTTTGTTTGTTAAGCATGGCTGAGCATTTTCTGTTTAGTCTCCCACATGTCCAGGCAACTTATTAAGTTTCATAGTGACATCCTCTATTAAATTGTCCCCCTGACAGGAAGTGCGCTAGTTAGACTAAGCAGCCATAGGAACAAAACTATGGGTCAGTAAAGGCCATGGGATATGATGGAAATCTAAGACTAGAAGCAAAGCAAAGAACTAAACCAAAGACAAAACAGCAGCAGAAGAGGGAAATAAGGAAAAAGAATGTGTACATTTTTATACATACTCCATGTGCATATGCAAATATATGCTCAACCTATATTTCTCTTCTTCATACCTTTGCCTGCTGCGTTACTGAAATCACTGGTCGAAAGGTTACTCCTAATATTATTGTGAACTGACCCTTTACAACTGTAAAAATATATTTGTGGTCTCATGACATGATAAAATTTCACGCAGTGTTCAACCAATATGTAAATCAGCTTGATGCCAGTACAGTCAAACCATCTCTCTGGTGAAAACATTAACAACAGAAAAATCTTAAATGAGCAATTCATGAGGTTGTTGAATCAAGCTAGTTTCAATGAGTTTTATTCTAAAGTAACTAAATTTGGTCAACACAAGAATTGCTCTGTTTTTAAGTACATAAAAGAAAAAAAACTTTCTCAGAGTGCTCACTTTCAGGCATATTTGCTTTTATATAATTCTGTATGATTTCATATAGATCTAAACATTATGCATAATTCAGACTGAGAGAAAAACATACAAAGACACAGTAAGCGAGAATTTTATCCTGGCTGACCACGCTCTCATCTACAGCTAGGAGATTCCACACATGGTGGGTCAGGTTTGAACATTTCAGTTTTACTTTTATTTGCATGGCACTGGTTGTTTGTGAAATACTACACAACTGGTCATGAGATCATCATTAACCTACCATTAATCTACCACTGAAGATGGAACTAGCACATTTTAGCCACATGGGGCATTTTACTTTGGTTGGAGTAATACAGGTACAAAATTATGGATTGAATGCCTGAAAGCTATTAAATTCCCCAGCTTGTACAGTCAAGAGGTTTTCAAATTACTGACTAATTCCTACTGAATTCTGACTACGAACATGCCATGCCATCTCTCTATGCTAAAAAAATCATACACAAAGTGATCTGATGAATAAAGGACAGGTCAAAGTTGAGTTAAATCAAACTTAAACACACAGACATCGGTAACTGTTTTTAACAGATGCTAGAACAGGACCATGCCCACACCGCAAAGCTGAGCTGAAGTAATCTGGACTTACTAAGGTCCATCATACTCTCCTTGATGATGATATACAAGAATATTTTTAAGCTCAAGTGTTCGAAATGCAAGGCAGACATTTGGAAAAAAAACAAAAATTAGTGTGGCAACCACAGTGGGCTGTAGAGAACTAAAATAATACTTTTTTTTTTACAATCTACAGTCCCTTAAACAGTTAGCAAAAATGACATTTGTTTAACATTACTATCAAAGACATGCCATGACCAGGTGTTACAGAAAGTTAAGCTGATGACAGACAGCATACTGACTACTTCTAACTCAGCAACAGTGTGAACAAGGTCAACAAGTCCTGATTTCTCCAAGATGACATTATAGGGACAGGTAAACCCCATGTCAAACAGCAGTCTGATACTTACTTTTATTTTAACAGTACATCACATGGTGTATAAACAAAGGATAATATTATACCAATAAACACTTAAAACATTAAGGTTAAGTGCATTCTACACTTCAGATATAAATGTTAAAATTCTCTAGTGTTAACATCAAGCACTTTTTAAAAGCAACCACAAAATGTATGTGGTTTATATCTTCTACATCAGTATCACAAAAAGACTTCTCTTTTCAAAAATGAAAAAGGAAAACTAGCAGCCAAAACATCCACTTACTTGTCTTTGAAATATCTTTTTTTATGACAAGTGAGGACAGACAAGAGGTATACTGAAGACATTCCAAAGGAAAAAAACCTTTAAAGTTCAAACTTGTCTTCGCTGAAAACCCAGAAAAGTGAAAGTGCAGTCAATTGTTCTTTTAAAATGTTCTTATTGCTCACAGTCTGGTACGAAGAGGGGGGGAGGGGAGCCATCATAAAAACAAAAAAACTGAAGATAGGACCACCAGTGTGTGATCATGTCTGTGCCTGTGTGTGTGTGAGTGTGTGCGTGTGTGTGTGTGTGTGTGTGTGCGTGTGCGTGTGCGTGTGTGTGTGTGTGTGTGAAACAGGCAGTCCCAGCCAAAAAGCTGACAAACTGTAGAAGCCGGAGAACAAAGTGAAGAAAGCTAGGGAGGGGTGGCGGGATGGATGGAGTAAGGGAGTGGTAGTAGTAGAAAGAGGAGGAGGGGGGTAGAAAAGTGCTGCTGCTGTTGTTGGAGAAGAGTTCAGGTGGTTTTGTCCTCTACCTTGTACCCTGGGGTGGCCTTGTGGGAGGAAGAATGGCGGTGGCTACCATCTTTGCCCGGTGTGGACGTCCTGTCTTTGCCCTTGGACTTGTGGCCATGTCCCCCTCCTCCCTCCTGGCTCTCCACGTCTGATGTGTTGCCTGAAGAACTGTCCTGTAGATGAAGAAAAGAAGAGGGAAAAAGTGAAGCACAATGATGTATTTCCAAGTCGATGTCTGAGTGAAGTCTAGTAAAGGTAAATACCCTGATATGGAAAATATCATGTAGTTGCTTGTGCAGTGCATCTCAAACATTAAGCATCTGTGTCACTAATCCAGTACAGATGTGTGATCTGACACAGAAACATATTACTAAGGTAGCAAAACCTGAAGTCTTACAGATGAGTTCTTGTTCTTTTTCTCATCTTTGCCATCCTCAGCGTCATCTGAGTCAGGTTCTGAGTCCAGCGCGGGGAGTTCTGGATCCAGTGGGGGCTCAAACAAGGCTGTGTTTAACGGTAAGTACCGGAGCTCATTGGGAGAGTACCTGTTATGTACAACACAACGATGCATCAGGGCTAAAACATTCGGCTCTGCAACAGATTATACAGGCTGAAAGTCTACCCAAAAAAGAAACAGGTTCATTCATGTAACTGTGTAATATACCTTTTGTAATAGTCTTGGAACTGTCCTGGTATCAGGGCTACAGGGTAGGGCCCCGTCCTTGTCAGCTCTGGAGCCAGCACCTTAAACCTGCCCTGGGGCACCTGGATAATCTGGAAGAACAGAAAAAAACATGCAAAACTAAATGCATGTAAAAACTTTGCAAGGTAACTGATTCAAAAGGCTCTTTTTTAGTTTCTCTTAAAATCCCACTGTGTTAATCCTCTGTTTCTGTCCAGGTTGGACTCACGTGTGTCTGGAGGTCAAAGTAAGCTCTCCTCTCTTCCATACGCTCCCTGTTGAAATTACTGTTGAATTCGGCAGCTTTTTTAGCTGCTTTCTTAATGTACTCAGGCACCTTGCTGGCTTCCACCTTCTGAGGGTTCTGTTGCTGCATTTGCTATGAAAGACATCAGACAAAGACTGTAATTGACATGTACATAAACCAGGAAATCTCACTGAATGATATAAAAAGTCACAGCAATCATTAACCCAAGTATTTTTACTATGTTGGCATACTTACAGAGTACTCTTTAGCTATCCTCTGTCGCTCTCTCTCCTGCAATATAACTGAATACTCGGAATGTTTGGTGGGATACTCCTTTATCATCAGATCTATTACCTCATCACTTCGCAGAGCTGTCAGACCTGGAAACAAACAGAAGACACTCTGTGTGAACTTTGACTGTATCAGGCACATTAGGACTTACATCATAAAAATATTATTTACTGAGTAAATCTTATAAACAAGGTATATGCACCATGTTGAGCAAATATTGAGATTTTGTTCCAGATGGTGAAAGAATTATAACTGGTCTGTGAGTGTGTAAAGTGTGGTTCCTACCCAGAGTACATTGTGTCTCAGTAATGACGTTCTGTTCACGCAGGTAAAGTTTCTCTTTGTGGGACAAATCTCTTCTCTCCATATCTTCACAGTGACAGAGAAACAATATCAACAGTCAAAGAGCAGCTTTATTTTTCTTCACATCACAACAATAGCATAGAAGCGTCATTACAGCAGTATGACAGCAGATGACAACTTTTTCAATACCTATAAATGTTTTTTACTGTACTTTTCCAGTATTAATACTTGTAAATGAACAAGGATTATCACTGAAAAAAGTCCCCTCCGTAAATACACGCACTGCAAAGAGAGTTCGTATGGCATGTATTGGAGTTATTATATAATAGACTCAAACAGTTTTTTACAGGTTTCTCACCAGCATTACAAACTACAATAATTATTTAACTGATTATTCTGGATTAGCAAATTAATACAGTATGGAATAAATATATCCTTGCATACTTTAATACTTTAAAACGTAGTGCAGTTTTATATTTTTACTTCAGTCTTACCAGGGTACTTCCTCTTGAAAGATGTGACTCCCAGATACTCGCTGACCTGCTCCTGCAGCATGTAGTACTCTCCTGTGTCATCTGGAGGCCACTTGTACTCTGTCAGGTTCTCTGCTGGGAAATATGTCGGGCTGGAGGGAAATGTAGGAACAACAGAAGCAGAAGATAAAAAAGTTAGTCGTCTGAGGAACATAAAAAGAGGATGGGATAGACTGTCAGGTTCTTGGCTAGGATAGCAAACTTAACCCAAACCAGTATTAAAATTGAGTATGTAAAAGTGGAATGCATGAGATGGGACTGAACTACGTTGTAAATGCAGTGCAAACAAGAACAGAAAATAATAAGTTATGTCTTTTAGTATATGCCAACATACACAGACAAATATAACACGGAGGCCATGGAGGGAAACTACACAATAAGACAACAAAAAAACTGTGAGCTCTAAGGTTAACTAGACTGGTTTCAGTGAGACCTGGTATTACCAATTCATTACTTGTTGACAAATATCAGGATAACCTACCCAAGATCTTGACTGGAGGTGTCACAGCTTCGAGAGCTGTCCCCTGAACCCATTCTCCTTCTTTTGGGAGGCTGGCTGCCATCATTGGACTCCTCCTCTATTACATCCTCCTTCAGAAAGAAAGCAGGCAGCCTATCTTAATATTATGAGTATGGTCCTAATGATTTTGCTCCCTTTTTGCCTTGAGCAGGCATGATTCTTCTTTAAACTATGGCTTGGTGTTTCCTAAGTATCCTTATCATTAAGACATATAAATATATATGAGCATGGCTCTTTGGTTTCTAAACAGCTCTTGCGCACAAACAATTGACAGCAACATACTACACTTGGTGGTATTTGCTACAGTTGTACTCATTTACAAAGACTGAGAAAGCAAAAAAATACTTGAGAATTAAATAAAAGCCACATTAATCCACTTTCAAACATCAGGCATAAGACATGAATCACAATAGACATTTATAAAAGGCTTTGTTATTTGAACAACAGTGACACACATGTATGTATAAAGCAGAAGTATACATTTCTGGACATCCTCCGCTTTTGGCATTACTTCTCAGCCATCATCAGAGAAAGATAACGATAGCATTATTCATTGAATCATAGTGTGCATTTCAGTTTTGAAATTTTGTCCTGAACCATTAAGTGGCTTTGACCCAGTGGGTTTAAAATGACACTTTCATTTCACTAGGTAGTACATTAAACTTCTTGTGCGTTATTAGAACCTTAAAAAATTTAATAGTTAGCTAACGTTAAATGTTTACATAAATGTGGTCACGTTTAGAGATTAGGGTCCAGCCTGCAGTGGTGTCTCCATTGAGACAGAATGATAGGATAATTGACGCCCAGCAGAAATAGGTCTTAAGCATAAACACCATGTGATTCAGGAAAACAGCAAAGTTATGTCGATGTCAAACGCAACGCAAAGCATGTGCATTACATAGTTACATGTAGGTTAGAGTTTGCCTAAGTGGCTCAAGAGATGAAATTGGCTATAAAATTATAACCTTGCCGCTGCCATACCACTAATATCCACAGATTTTGACGTTATTTTTCTTACAAGGTCGTACAGCAATTATTAATGTTTGTGAACACGACACAGAAAATTAAACTAATTGCTGACATTCAGCACACATTTGAAAACAAAGGAGTGATGCTAACGCGCTATCAGTTGTCATTCATGAACGGAGGCAGAGGTAGGATAGCTAACTAGCCATTAGCTGAGCAAGCAGCTGGGCTCCATGAAAAGAGCTAAATATTAATCGTGTTTTCTATAGAATTTAAACGTCACCTTAATGGATTGTGCTCCAGGAGTAGCGGGGTTGCTATCGCAGGGCGGTCTAACAGGGAGCACAGCAGCCATATTTCGCTAAATAAAATCTGCAGCTAGGCTAGCTCACTAGCCGCTTCTTGGCTTTCTTCTTCGTGAAAGTTTTATGTGGTGGTTGGCCAATCATAAGGTCGCCACCTTCTGGACTGGAATTTCGGTTGGGATCTGGCTGGGACCATTAAACTATGGCCTTTAATCTGTCATAGCCATTATTAAAATTAAAACCACAAGAATTACATTCATTGCAAACATTAAATTCATTGAAGTTGCCATTAAATATTATTTTGGGACATGATTATCAATCTTTCGGCCAATTTGAGCGACAGAAAAAAAAAAGTCTGCCTGTCTTTCAGAACACTTTTAACAAGTTCAACAGCATCACCCTGTGGCAGTTTATAAACATGATAACGGTCAGCATGTTAAGGTGGCTTTTATTTTGAAAGTACAATCCACGTACGGGAAGTCGGAGGGGAAAGTCAGCTGGAATCCGCGGAAATCATCAACAGGACTATTTTCCTTTACCTAGCTAGCTGTCCATCTGTCAACTTCTGTTTCTTTTTTGCTTCCTTTTTGTGTGAAAACGCCACACTGGCGATGTCAGAGTCTTACGGTAAGGATGCTGTTCAGACGAGCTGTCACGAGTAACGTTTTCGTGTAGCCACAGACATGGGATGAGGCAGGTGTGACGAGAGAGCTTTTTTCTCATCGTAAATAGATAGCTGTCAGGCTAACCGAACCGTTGCTGAAGGCTGCTGGCCTTAGATATGCCATGTCAGCGTGAATAACACGTAATGGGTTATACAGCGGAGTTTATGTTGTTAATTTTATTACGTTACCCCGCTGAGGTTAGGGGAATGACCAGGAAGCTGGGACATGGGAACATGGGAACGGGCTGGGGATGATGGGGCTGACATGGGCATCTGACTGAGCTGTAGATCCTGCCACATAGATTTGTGGGGGATTGATGTAGCCTCACGATTTTACATGAAAATTATCAAGATTTTAACGTGAGGTTGAGATATTTCTGTAAAGCCCCACCACGATTCGTGTACCGAAGTGTCGAGTGTTTTTATTAGTGGGTAAACTCACATTTCTCTGTCTCACAAAGAGGTATGTTGAAATTACCACAGCTTACTATGATTATGAATAATGTGGATACAATACTGTATTTTTATGGCTGAGAGTTACAAAATAAAGTTCACAATTATGTAATAAATATGGTTATGAAATTATTGTAATCAGTAAAGATACTGATTTAATAGTCGAAACATGGTCGCTGGCAGTCCTCTCTTATAGAAAAACTAGTCTGGCTGTAGTTTTCACAATTATGACGGCTTTGACATTAATAAATGTTGCGTTGTGCCTGGTGTTTATACCATAATTCATATTTTCCCTTCTCAGATTTCCTGTTTAAATTCCTGGTGATTGGGAATGCTGGAACAGGCAAATCCTGCCTGCTGCACCAGTTCATAGAGAAGAGATGTAAGTCGGAGAGATGCTCTCAGAGTTTTTCAGACCTCTGATGTTAAAGTGCTAGCATAGCTAACACTCTGTACTTTCCCAGTGTGGCTCTTCAGACAAATGCTTGCATCCTGATTAGGTAGCAGTTCACACTTCACCATAGACTATAACAGTAAAATTGGCAGTATTTAAAAAAAAAAAAAAAAACAGTGTTCCTATTGTTTGTAATTAAATCAACACATACCAATGTGTGAAAATTGCATTAGCTTTTTTTTAACCCAACACAAACAGCAGTGTGTCTCAGTTAAGTTGAGGGACATATTTAATGGGATATACATTGTATTTTCTTTACTGAAAAGATGCATTTCAGATGATCACTACGCTTTATATTTATTAATTCATGATGGAAACATATCTTGTTTCATTTTGTTTCCCAGTTAAAGATGAATCCAACCACACAATCGGAGTGGAGTTTGGCTCTAAGATCATCAATGTGGTCAACAAAATGGTCAAATTGCAGATTTGGGACACTGCAGGTCAAGAAAGGTTCAGGTAGGCCAAAGTCAAAACGTAAACTTACCATGATCAATTAATCACTGAGCAGTTTGCAGATTTTATCTCTTAGCCTTAATGTATAAATGCACTCCTCACACTTTACTTATGGTGACAGAAAATGTTTAATGACATTGACATGCTTGATGGAGAGCTAACCAGATCTTTATCTTTATCAACAATGGTTGTAATTTTGTCAACCAGAGTTATCAGATATCTTCAGTTTAAAGTTCACTGGGGATTATTTTGTGTTGCTATGTTTTTCAAAACTTGAGGATTTGTTATTGGGCTGTGCTTTTTCTGTACTTACTAACGTTAAGTGCTTTCAAAGGAGGCAATGATATAGAGTCTGGGAACTGCAGGGGCCCTTCAGGCCTCTGTCAGTAATTCACTAAAAAATATCAGACCACCTACTCATTTGAATTCATCTGTGTGTGTGTGTGTGTGTGTTAGGTCTGTGACCAGGAGTTACTACAGAGGAGCAGCAGGAGCCCTACTGGTCTATGATATCACCAGGTAAATCAGCCAGTCACAGAGCACGATATCAGGTCCTGTCTGATTAAAGTCCCTTCTTAATAAGTGTTAACTAGCTTCCCTCTCCTCTCCTGTGTCCCTTCTCTCCACTTCTCTCTCTCCGTGCCCTGCAGCAGAGAGACATACAACGCTCTGACCACATGGCTGAGCGATGCCAGGATGTTGGCCAGTCAGAACATCGTCATCATCCTCTGTGGAAACAAGAAGGACCTGGACGCCGACAGAGAGGTCACATTCCTGGAGGCGTCACGCTTCGCACAGGAGAATGGTAGGAACAGAGTCAGTGCACTCTGAGATCAAGAAGAATTCTTTGGCATTTTCTCCCGAAAACTCTCAAAATAATGGCAGAGGAAGGTTGACCTACTACTGATAAAAATCGTACATAATTTTTTTTTGTGTGTCAGAGCTGATGTTCCTGGAGACCAGTGCTCTGACCGGGGAGAACGTTGAAGAGGCCTTTGTGCAGTGCGCTCGCAAAATACTCAACAAGATAGAGTCAGGTAGGAGCTCTGATCCTCACCTATGACCTCAGCACCGGACTCTAAATGCCGTCTGATCCTGACAGGATAAACTAGGCAGATTCAGACCCCACACTGCAGCAGCTCACATGGAGGAGGTTCACAGTTAAATTTTTTTAAAAAAACAGTCTTTCAATCATTTACAAGCCTTAAACCTTTGTGTTATTACAAAAAACTCTGCTAAAAAGACAATGAACTCAGCCTTTTCAAGTCTCAGTCTCCCTTGTCATACTGTATTTGTGAAGTTACATTTATTGTATAAACTCATAGCATTAAAACCAATGTTTTTCAAAATACAAAACCAGCAATAGCAAGGTGAAATGTTAAAAAAAAACAATAAGAACATATAAGATAAGGTGGTAAATATATAAAAATGTGTAAGATAAGAAGGTATTGCATATATCAATATTTATATATAAGTAGAGTTCTCTCTACTCATGTGTGTCACTCATTTTCAGGGGAACTGGATCCAGAAAGGATGGGCTCAGGTATCCAGTATGGCGATGCTGCGTTACGACAGCTCCGCTCTCCTCGTCGAGCGCAGCCACAGGGCACCCAGGAGTGTGGCTGCTAGTGGGCGCGCCCATGTGACATACACAGACAAGAGGTGCGTTTGTAATGTGTGTGCATCTTGGGGTGATGATGTGTTTGCTGCTTTAGACAGATTTCTTTGCTGCTGTGTTTCGAGCTGACTGGAACGACTTGACATGCTGCTCATCGCTCTCTGCGCTGTGTGTCTGCTGCACTCAGCCACTCCTTGTCTTCCTCCTGTCAATCATCCTGTGATTTCCAAACCCCAGTCTGAATTCAGAATCGAAGGGAAGGTGGTTTTAGAGAGGTTTTTTTACTGCTTCTTCACAGTAGTTTAACCTAAGTGCCCATGTTTATTGTTGTACAGCAGTGCCACATTGCTGCTTTCAGCTGTGTCATCAAGCCTCGTTTCTCTCTGTGATCAGTGTGTTTCAGACAGGTTTGAACAGCCTCGAGGGGCGACGGTTCAGGTTGCTACGCTGGTGACTCCTCTATGACCTTTGACCTTCGCACGGAATCTTCAGAACCTTTTGAACCTTCGTTGTCATGGCAGCACCTGCAGAGAGCCAAAAAGACTTCCCAGTCACGCCCTGTCCCCCTCCTCCACTCCCCCCCCCCAGAACTCTGTACGTTGCACGTTAACCAGAGACTGCCCACCCTCCAACATTCTGCTCCGCTATTGGACCAAGCCCTCCACAGCCCTCCGGTCAGGATGTGAATTGCTGACATGTATGTACTTTCTCTGTCTTTCCTCTTTCTACTTGCCTGCCTTCACACCTGCTTAGTTTAGGACATTTGTTTCCCATTCACCCTTCATCTAGACCACTTAAAGGACCAGCTGGGAAATTTGCTTCCTTGCGTGTTGTGTTTGAATGGAACAAAAGAAATAAAACTAGTCAAACTCTTTCCTTACCACAGTGCTCCTCTATCACCATCCACCTTCTCCGACTCCCTTTTTTTTAACCACACCACTAACAGACTACTAACAACAGTACATTTTGCACTCCCTCTAAGCATATTTCACTCCCTCCTCACACACTTTCTCTCCACGTAAAGTGCCCCCAGGCAGTACAGCTGCCAAATTACACTACATCAGCTTACCTGCTCTTCCCTCCTCCATCCTAGCCTATCTTGCTTTGTTTACATCCCATCGTTCTCTCTTTTACTTTCCTTCACATCTGCTAGCCTGTCAACCTGCCCATCTCCTCACCCAGCTCTCTGCTTTTCTAAATCTACTCCCCCCCCCGCATCTTACACTGTACAGTGTTTCTGTATATAGAGAGTGACGCATGCTTTCTCAAACAGAATATCAGAGTATTTCATTATGAAGAGATATTATATGTATATTAAAGTAGAAATCATATCCTGCGTCTCTATTATTATCATGTTAAGCTACAATACACTGGCAACTTGCAAGCAGTATAGATAGGCGGTACTGTTTGCAGCACTTGTGTTTCTTTGTAAATGAGACAAGCTGATGTGGATTACACCATGAACTAACACATTCATGTGGAAAAAATCCTGTTTTTCATCGTTCAAGCTCATAGATAAAACAGACAGAGGCAGCCTGAACATACATTTGGCTTTCTCTTCATTTCAGTCATTTGAAGTGTGAAAGTTACATCTTTTAATGTACAGTGGCACAGTCAGCATTCACCATTCAGCTGAATGACTTACCTGACTGTAGCATACTTCTTTATCCAAAGGATCCCAGTTCTGACTAATGTCTCATTTGTAAATGTTGCCTGTTTACAAGTGTACCTCACTGACTGCTGTCGGCTGTGGGGTTAAACTAACTGAATGCATTTCAAGTTTTAGTGATGGTATGAAACTATCTGATCTGTGTTTGGTTTTTATTTGTTCCCAAAGATGTTTTATGTCTCCTTTTTTAAACATTGAAACAATTCAGCCACATAAAGCACTCGTCAAAAAAACTTCAATTTGGGAATTCTTTGAAGGTTCAGATTTAGAAGTGTGTTTTGCATCATTGTATTTAAGTATTTCAACATGCTGATTTTTGTTTTTTAATGGGTTTCACATCATTGCCCCTTAAAATGATTACTGAAGGTTTAAACCAAGCACACTGGAAACTGTAGAAATATTTCACATTAGATCTGATCTGATCATCAGTTTGCTGTCTTGTGTCTCTGTCATCACGTCCTCTGTTTATACTCATGTATGTCACTTTTTCTCTCGTCATTATGAATATCATGGATTTTTAATTTATTGAGTATGATAAAAGCATATGTTTTTAAAATAAAAAAACTACTACAAATATAGAATTGTCTTTGAAACATAGTTTTTATTTTTTTAATCTGTGTTTTTGAAGTTGCCTCATTGCACTTTTGATATTTAATTATTTGAGGTGAATCAATTATAGTGACAACGACGGGTGGAAAAGTGATTTATTCAAAGCTTTGCATCACAACATGTCACTTTAACCGTCTTTTCCTCTAAACAATACAAAATATGTACACACAGTAGTGTATAAGCCTTAAATTTAAGCATCAAAATGTTTAGTATCATGGGATTGTACAGTACTTTGTTACTTCTACATCTCGTCTGTTATCACAAAATACAATCATTTAAATTTTAATGGCAGAAATAATCTGACTCTCTTTTCTTTTCTTATTAAAACCGACATTACACAGCAGAGTTTGTCAGCAGTTAAACTTCATTACATCTGATGCCATGTTGGTCATAATTTCTATTTCTTCTACATTGACCCTGATTACATTTCTAAAACTGGTCTAAAGTGGTATTTAAGCTTGGTGGATCTTTGCGACACTTCAAAAAATAAAGCTGGGACATGTGTAAAAAGTACAGAAAAAAATAGTATTATAAAAGGGTCTTAACTATAAAGTTTGGTCTTATTTGGTAACTAAAGGAGAATTGGAAATGTTGTTTCACTCCTACTTTCCAAGACTGTCAATGTTCATCACATCTAACTTTAAATAAATATGTTAAACATTATAATATTGCACAAAATTTCACATTTGTTCCTGATTGTATTGGAGTATAACTTAACACTGAAAAACTAAATCAGTACGAAAGCAAGTCATGTAATACTGAACTCAGAGTTGTAATACCGAAACATAAAGAATCAGAAAATATCAAAAGTCCAACTGTAAAGCAGTCATACTATCATCGCATCGTATTTTTTGCAAAATATTAACCAACAATAATTACAGAAATCAAGGGGAAAACATCTGTAGTCTTCATGGCACATGAAACATTGATTTAATCATTATGCTGACACAAGAAAAGTCTGATGTTTCAGTGTTTTGATAATGAAACTGTCATGAAAAAGAGCAGATCCATAAAATAGAGAATTTAAAGTCCGTTTTTGTCCTCTTGTGTAAATACAAACAACATCATCTGATGTTCATTTTATTTGTACGAACATACAAAAACATACATACAAAGAATCAGCAGGTGAATAAATTGTACGAAAAAGTAAACAGTTAGTTAGCAAGGTTTTTCTCTGCAAGTATTACTTTAGAAAGGTGACTAATTATCAAAGTGCTGTTTGATTTGGTCAGAAAAGCATGTGCTGCTTTTAGTGAGCAGCAAACGCTAACCCAGAAACAGGTACTCACTTATATTGATTGATGGTAATATAAGCATCAGCTCCATGCCCATCAGTGTTATGGTTCCTCTTTTGCTTCTAAAATATTTTCAATAAAAACAAAGATATAGAAGTTCGGTCTCAAAAATTACATTTGATTGTTATTCTTTGAAAAAACAGTAATTAGCAGTATGTCATTTTTAACATCATGATAAAATTATTATTATGGCAATCATTATGTCACCATGACCAGTGAGTGTGTAACAAAAACACACTGTTCACAGTCATCCATTGGCTTGAAAACACCAGTTATTTCCACTCTGCCATAGCACCGGGCTGACTGATCACCGTGCACAGACGTCAACGCAACTAAACAACAAACACAATGTTGTTATGAAACTAGTCTGAGTCAATAACACATTAAAATGTTGATGAACGTGTAAGAAATTGCAACCGCCAAATCACACAGCTGTGACTTCACACACAATCTGACATAATCTGACCGTGTGATTCACTACTCATTCTAACCCAAGTCATTTGGGATTTACCCACAAACCATTAAATCTACCAGAAACAGCTCACAGTACTGAGTGATCCGACAAGCTTTAAAACTCTTAAAACAACAGATTTTCCCAACACACATCAAGAGCTGCATAAATCTAAGAAAAGCTTGATTATCTGACTATTGATTAAACTATCTTGTTGTGCTTGGCATGGTTTTATGGAATATAAACAGCTTGACTGTGTGCATTTGGTTTAGTCAGTATTTGTATAATAAGTGTATGAACATTCTTCATGTTTGTGGAGTCACATTTTATCTCAGAGGTTTTTTTTAATAAGGCAGCTGAGTCTATGCAGACTTGCTGCCATGTGTGAGTCCACTGGTTTTATCCCTGCATAAAGCCTGTGTTTAAAGGGATTGCATCCAAGTATGGCTGTATTTAGACTCTTCATCGTAATCAAAGTATCTGTATATGGCAGACATACTCATTAAATCTACATTTACTTTCAAATGAGTTCTTTCAAGAGTCTCTTCTACCCTGTAAAATGTTTGTATTGTATATAATAAAAGTAATACAAAATACCATAAGCCACACTGTGAATTGCAAAGTTCAAGGTTTTGTCAGTGTAGAACCTGAATTTCGGGCTATTACACATTTAGAGCTCAATGCTCTGTTTTACATTTACTGTGTTTCAACTTCAGGGGTTACAGCCAGTCAATGGCTTTGATTTTGTCTGGAATCACCCTAATGTAAGTTTAACAGCTGTGTGTGTGGGTGTGTGTGTGTGTGTGTCCTATCGAGAGCGAGATGAGAAGCAGCGCATGTACTCGGTGAGCCAGGGGTTGAATTCAGGTTGAACCGCCTTCCTGGTCTTGTCCACGTCAGCAGACTTGGCTCTGCGGCGCTCGGTCCTCTGAGTCTGGATCTGACGCTCCACCTCCCTCCTGGTCTTGGCTCGTAGAGCTGACTCATGGATCTATCAGGAAAATTAACACAACTGTCAGTTCCTCTGGACACTCATGCTCAGTGGCAACACAGCTAGTCATGTACAGATACGAGAGAATGGCACAAAGACAGACGACCTCTTTAGTGGAAGCTGCAGGGCCGACATTGTGTGTCTTCCTGCCTGCCATGTCTGCATCCTTCTCTCCTGAACCATACAGAGCGAAAGGATGTCTGCTGTCCTTACTGTCCTCCCTGGGTTGCCGTGCCACTGCGGGCCTAACTCGCTGGGATCGCCACGACTGTTTTAAGGATCTGGAGGGTCTACTCTTCTGTGTTCCAACTGTGTCTCTCTCTACAGAATGAAAAGACAAAGCAGTGCTATAAAACCAGAGCAGAGAGGGTTGAAATAAGGGTTAAAAAGTCTGCTTTTGCTGTCAAAGAGGGAATTTTGACTTATAACACTGGTAGATGAGAATCCACATGCATGAAGTTTCTTGAGTAAATATTATTTGCAAGAATCTGAGCAATCCAGGGATGAGGTCACTGTCAACGTTTCTGAATCATTAGAGAAAACAGTTTTTGTAAGCAGGACCAACAAAGCAGATTCCCATTCAAAACAACACCTCTATATAATGAGGAATTCAAAATGTTTGTCTCTTTGAGTGACTAAAATTATTTGAATTTCTATGATAAAAAAACAGAAAAAAATACCTGACTTATGATTTTTGAAAGTATAAAGACATTATTTCAGAAAATCTCTGTTTTTATTTACCAAATGTAGCTAAACTTTGAAAGTGTTAAATGTGGTATAAACACAAGCAGTCAAAGAAGAATTTCAGCTAAAGGATAAAGAGTAAAACTGGCATCAGAAATCAGTAATATCTAGTTCAAGAATGACTTTTAGCGATAAGGACCTCACAAACCAATATTTGATGAAATACGAAACCATTAGCAGTCCTAATGTCTGTGAAAGCCAGAAACCTTTTAGTGAGGGAAGGATTTTGCAGCTTTAAACTGTCTCTCTCTCTCCAGAGGGGGCCAGCCTCGAGCATCACTTGACTGCTCATCACAGATTCACTTTTTTCTTATTTTTTAAATTTTATTTTAACCACAGTCCTGACTCCATCTGTGGGCGAATGCAAATTTGCTGATGTCAAGTACCTCTGTCTTCCTTTTGAGGGACTGTTAACTGTTTGCTGCCTCTCTGCTCCTCTCTCTCCTCCTCTGGTACACCTGCTTCAAGCTGAGGTCCTGAGAGGAGTGAATGACATCATTTGATTCAGTATGAATACATCATCAACATGTTTTGTACAGTCTTTTAATCATATTTATGGCTCTCTTTTTTTTTTTTTTTTTACCACGGACTGCGGACTGTGCAGCAGACACATGGTCCCCCTGTTCCTCCTCCTCCTCCTCTTGAAGGTGAAGCCTGGGTACAGCCCCTGTGGTCCTGTCCACCCTCGCCCTCTCACACTCCTCCATCTCAGCCTCCGTCCTGACTCTGTCGGTCTCCGCCTGTACCCGGCTCTTACCGGGAGGAGCGGGACTTCTTCCTCCAGAGTCTGAATCCGTGTCGGAGCCGCTCCAGAACCAGGGGTTGTGTGTGTGTTCCAGCAGCCTGCGGGTCAGCCGGTACTTCAGCATCTCCTCATAGCACTTAGTGTAGGTCTCCCATTTGGGGTCTTTGAATTTCTTCATGTATTCCGAGCGGATCCTCTTGTTCACCATATTGTCGCTTTAAATACTGTTTGAAGTGAAATCCAACATCAGGACAAAAACTCAATCAAAGGCTTGCGTTAGTACACTGCCATAACAGAGCTGATAAATGTGCAGTTCTCCTACACTTCAAAAACACTGTGTTACAAGCCTAAACTAAGCTCTAAAAAACAAAAGCTATGACGTTTTCTCACACAGTCATTTGAGTTTTGGTAACACCGCCAGACATTTAAACCATAATGTGTAGACGGTTAAAACCAATCGCAAGGCAGCTGGAGATGTTAAAAACCCGCCCACTTCCTCCTACGCCCGAAGTTAGCTCATCCCGCTGCGCCGTGGACGAAGATAAATGTCTAGTTTTGAAGAAAATGCAAACTTCGGCATCAGCTCTGTAAATTAAATCAGTGTTTTACTAATTAAAATAAGCTTCCGGTGAAAATTTGATTTACGTTACAACGCCAGCGGCAGAAATTTCTTGAACGTGATGACGCAACAGTCATGTCCTCTTCTGATTGGCTCTAGCGATGTAAACGACTGTTGAGGACTCCACATTAAAGGTCAGCTGCAATCAGTGTTTGAAAACACTTCAGGCTTTAAAACCTGTTGTGCCTCAACAACCTTGTTTTGTCATTGCCAAAATGGGGCGTTTTTGTATCCCAACGCTTTGCAAAACGCTTAAACTAAAGCGTCATGGCTGACTACATCATATTAGGCTATTACGCTATAACTGTAAGTAGTAATGGTAAATAAACTTCCATTTGCTCCATATTAGTCCATATCATAATGGAAGTGTGTCCGTGTTTTCCATGGCCTAAATATCTGCTAATCATATTATAATATGGAGTACTGCTAATCACCTGTCAGCGCTCGCAGATATAGCCTGATACGTAAAACCTCACTGTCAATCCATCTTCTCTCATCTACAACAGTGCAACGCCTGACAGCAGAAATTTAGTGCTGTAAGAGTCTAATTTTGTGTACAGTAAATATACTTACACTGAGGTCGGATTTCACGGAAGCGCAGCGGAACAGATGGCGTTCACGGTGCTGCTGTAATCACTGGCTGCGTCTCTTAGCTCCGCCCGCTTGAAGACGTTTTAAAAAGCCAAACACACCCGCAACAGGTGGCCCGGGACCGCGATGTCAGGAATGCGGTCAGGGTGGTTATGAGTCATTGGGCTGATAATGATCTCTATGAGATGGTAAAATCAGATGAAAAGACTAAGCCTATTTGTTTCATTGTCTTCAGACACTTTGCGCACATCCAACACATCAAAGAGCTTAACCGAGAAACCCATTGCTTTTTATATTAATCTGGTGCTCTACCTAGCCACCAGCCTATAATTGTTTAAAAAAGTAGGCCTGCCACAGATAGCTGAAATATTGTATAATTCATATGTCTTTGCACTAATATTAGCCTTTTGTGGTCCTACCTGTAATGTACCTGCATAAAAGTTTTAGGAATGAAATGACTGCCCAGGAAATATCGTGAAAGATGTGTTATTGTGAGGAACATAACGTGTCAATACAGTGATGAGGTAAGCCTATACGCTGGGCAAGGGGTGGCGCGCGCCTCAGATGCGCCCATGCACGCTCCTTTGTCTTTTTAAGCCCAAAGCCAAACCCCACACCCCGATAACCCGACGAGCTTCTATGCATATAAGGTATAGGGCTGCGAAGATTCCTGCGGGGGTCTGGTTTTGTCTAAAGATAGTCCGGGGGGGCCGGAGCTGCGCGTATGGTGGTGCAGCTCAACGGGATTCAGAGCTGGGTGTCAGGTGTCCAATGCTACTGATCCGCACTGTCAAAAGCGGTGCTGCTGCTGCTGCCCGGGCAAATTCCTGGCAAGTCAAACCTCGACTGTCGGAGCTTGTAGGCGTGTCTTTCTCTAACTTTGTCACCCAGCAGAGGTTAATGGGAATGAGAGAGACACCCTGTCTCCCTTCCTCTCATCCTTCCAAGTATGGGGAGCCGTGCCAGCCGACCCCTGTGAACTCCTTCTTGGACGGCTTCAGAGGACTGGTTTATAAGACATATTGCGTGTCATACAGTAGACTATGTTTGATTGCTGAGTCATTTAATCGTCCCCTGGGCTTACTTGTCTGGATGATTTTGGTTATTTTTTTCCCCATGTAATGGGATTCCTTGTTTTTTGCATAGTTAGTTAGAATCTTTTATGATTTGCACTTTTTAAATACTATAAATCCTCCATATTCCATTTTTTCTAGAATTTAATTTTCTCCAAAGCTTCGTTTTTCATCTGCTCTCACTGCCCTCCTTCTGATAGAAAAACAAGGCCAGGATCAGAAATACCAAATAATGGACTTTAATAAATTATCAATATGTATATACACTTACATTCACATGTGTTGGGCAACATGTTGTTGTTATTTTTTTTTTATTAAAGTTTTTTGGGTGGATGCATGGTTCAGTGATGGTCTTTCACAGCCTCTCTCCGTGCAACACAGACAACAGACAGCTACAAAATATGCACATTTTTAAAAGATAACAAAATGCATATGAATGTCAACAGCGCAGACAGAAAGTCCATTGATAGCAGAGTGTTGCTGTGCCGCAGAGGTTGATCCTCCTTCTCGCTCAATCTCCCGATAGCTGGTGGTGTATGTTGTGGAGATGAAGGAGAAGCTGGAGAAGAAGATGGAGGATTTAGAAGCACTTCCTGTGGACAATGCTGGGGCCGGCCTCGTCGTACTCCTGCTTGGAGATCCACATCTGCTGGAAGGTGGACAGGGAAGCCAAGATAGAGCCACCGATCCAGACGGAGTACTTCCTCTCGGGAGGGGCAATGATCTGGAGGAGAGGGAGAGGGAGAAAGTCGATCAGTAAAGTGTCACTGCGTAATATTTACATCATCTGTTATTGTGCGTGATTATCGTCTCCAAAAATTTAAATTTAGGTTAAATTGTAAAGTTGTTAAATTATTTTTTTATCATAGAATACCTTGATCTTCATGGTGCTGGGGGCCAGGGCAGTGATTTCCTTCTGCATACGGTCAGCAATACCAGGGTACATGGTGGTACCACCGGAGAGCACATTGTTGGCGTACAGATCCTTACGGATGTCAATGTCGCACTTCATGATGCTGTTGTAGGCAGTCTCATGGATACCAGCAGACTCCATACCTGATCAGATGAGAGGAACAAGTGTTAAGCGGAGAAGGGGTATCCAGCTTGGCACAACATTTTTAAAGCTGGTGTTAATGAGAGAAAAATGATGGGTTATCTAACGTACCAATGAAGGAAGGCTGGAAGAGGGTCTCGGGGCAACGGAACCTCTCGTTACCGATGGTGATGACCTGACCGTCGGGAAGCTCGTAGCTCTTCTCCAGAGAGGAGGAGGAGGCAGCGGTGGCCATCTCGTTCTCAAAGTCCAGAGCCACATAGCACAGCTTCTCCTTGATGTCGCGCACGATCTCACGCTCGGCTGTGAGGGGACAAGTTGATATTATTATTCAGAGAAGCAAACAGCTGAGACCACAGACATAATGTGCAAAATGACAAAACTATGGGGGCTGATAAATTACTGTAACAGAAATGTCTAAAATTGAAAATGAGTTGTCTTCTCTTCTTAAACTTACAGCTTCGTATTTTGCTCATTATACGTGTTAATTCATTGTAATAATATAATGATTTTAAATTTACCACATAGTTAAGGAAAAAAATGTGTCTTTCTAAAAAGTGATCCATGTGGTCTCTGAGGTTCTTTGTTATTGAAGCAGGTAAAGTTCCTCACCGGTGGTGACGAAGGAGTAGCCACGCTCAGTCAGGATCTTCATCAGGTAGTCGGTCAGATCGCGACCAGCCAGGTCAAGACGCATGATGGCGTGGGGCAGGGCGTAACCCTCATAGACTGGGACGTTGTGGGTCACACCATCACCAGCATCCAGCACAATACCTGAAGAGAGGCAAGAGTTGAAATCCAGGCAACACATAAAGTTCTAAAACCTGTTAGTTTGGTGCGTAAATGTGTGACTAAAGTGGAGTCTTTCGATCTTGTGACAGGATGATTTACAAATATACACCGAATGTATGTATCATGAGAGTCATAAAATAGCATAAAAGTCCCAGAAATGCTGATTGACTGTGCGTAAAAGTTGTGCGTAAAATGGCTACCAAGGAAAATTAGCGAATTAAACGATGTAGATAAGTAAATATTATGTGTAGTGATTATTGTATAATTTTAGCATTAAATTTGTCAATTAAGATATGTTTTGTTTTTTTACAATGAATGTGTCTCCCTTTTTGCACTATGTATGTTCAGGAAGCTGCACTTGTGTTATGAGTAGCAGCTGTTTGAGGCTGTCAGTCTTACCAGTGGTACGGCCGGAGGCGTACAGGGACAGCACAGCCTGGATGGCCACATACATGGCGGGGACGTTGAAGGTCTCAAACATGATCTGGGTCATCTTCTCCCTGTTGGCCTTGGGGTTCAGGGGGGCCTCAGTGAGCAGGGTGGGGTGCTCCTCGGGGGCCACTCTCAACTCGTTGTAGAAGGTGTGGTGCCAGATCTTCTCCATGTCGTCCCAGTTGGTGATGATGCCGTGCTCAATGGGGTACTTCAGAGTCAGGATACCCCTCTTGCTCTGGGCCTCGTCGCCGACGTAGGAGTCCTTCTGACCCATACCGACCATGACACCCTGAAGGAGGAGGAGAGGAAGGTTACGTCAAATATTCCAAACAGAGGTATGACCTTCCTCAGGCCAGATTAAAGTCTTTACTGTGTGGCACAAAAGGCATGCTGGCCATGGCGTGAATGTGCCAAATAACAACGTGGGTCACAAAGACAGACAGAGAGCAATTGTGTGACTGTCAATTCATCTGTGCTTAATTTAGTCTCGTAGAGTTAAAGGCCACATTGCTTCTAGTGAAAGGAGCCAAAATTACATGGCTCAAGATATAAAAAGCCACGCTGTTAACACCTTTGGTTTCTAATTGAGCAAAACACTAAAATATTAAAATCTTAAGTATTTAGTGGGATGTGTCTGGCAAATTATTTTACACCTGCCTGAAAGAAATGCTAATTCTTTTTGGCTTTTTTGTAAAATTGATGCAAACCGATTTGTGGCTTTTTCGACAACGAATTAGCAGGTGTGTTATCTTTTTCTAGAACTGTAATTTTACTTTTTTTCATGTCCCATATTCAATACCATCAATTAGACTTTTCTATTGATGTATTTGGGTTTTTGCTCCTGTTTACCTGATGACGGGGGCGGCCGACGATGGAGGGGAACACGGCCCTGGGGGCATCGTCTCCGGCGAAGCCAGCCTTCACAAGACCGGAGCCGTTGTCGCACACAAGGGCGGTAGTCTCATCGTCGTCACACATGATGGATTCTGTAAGAGAGGAGGGGGGGAGGAGAAAGAGTTCAGCTCGCTAAATCCTTAAGGCGATACATTCTGTATGTGATGAAAATGAAATCTTAAAGCTTTGGTTCACCCCCTTTATCCTTTGAGCTCACACGTGTTTGTTAAAACTAAATAAATTGTAATAACTGGGCCCACTGGAGGATGATCAGGCCTCTATCTGGTGCTGAACATGACACGCTGACACCAGGCCAATAAGCATGACAAGCCTGTCCAAACCTAAACAATAACATTAGAACTAAAAAACATAGAAATCAACTATTTTTATTTACTATTTCCTTCAGTTATCTGATTCTGATGAGGTTCGATTATCTATATTATTCAAATCTGGCGATTAGAAACCAACGCAAATTCTGAAGCAACATAAAAAAACTTACATTTTTACAAAATTTGGGTAAATCTCAAGGCACTTAGTCTATTTCACTAATCTTTCCTGGAATTGTAATTGGTTTGAAGGCGCATTGCGTCTAGCTGTGTCAGCACTTTTTCAGGATTCAGTGTTACACTGATGAAGATGCTGAAATCAGTCCAGACCTAGTAGTTTAGATAATAGCTTCTCCTGGCCAACACTGTACTTCTACATATCAGCCTGCTCTTAACAAATAGTTTCCCTCTCCTGTAGCAGGGCTGCCCCCCACTGCAGCCTGTCTCCAGTGGAGTTGCCCATGTGGCCTCCAAAAGTATCTGGTCCTAAGCGTCCTGTTTCTGGCTCTCCTGCCTAACTCCTGCTCCAGTAGATGCTCCTGTGTTGTTCTGGTCATGGCCTAGTCTGATGCCCCCAACCTGGATGTGTGGCTTCAGGAGTGGTCGGTCCTAGCAGGGTCTTACCTTAGGAGTGTGTCTGCGGCTCGGAGAGAATCACCCAACCAGTGCTGCTGCTGAACCAGCTACGGTCCTCTGTGCTGTCCTTCCACCTTATATACCCAACCTCCACCATTCACAAACCTCGGCACTGGCCCCAATCCCGGCCCTCTGCCATATTAGGACGCTGAAGGCTGAGGATGAGGAGTGGGTGGGGTGGGGGTGCAGCAAGGAGGCGCGCCTGGCTGAGGGGAGGAGGGCGCACCATCCATCAGGATTCAGGAGAGGATCAGTAGTGACGCTGCGCGCCCCCGACGTGGAGAGAGCGCGCGCCATATATGGAACTGTCGCTTTGACCTCCCATCGAGCCTCGCGGTCCCACCTAGAGGGCCGTATAAGGAGCGCGCGGGCCGCTGGGGGTTTTCTAGGGGAGACGCCAGTTGCTACCAACCAGGGTTATAGATTTGCTGCTAGTAGGCCTTATCCAGCCTTAAAATGGGAAAATGCTGCCCTCAACTGAACAAATTTAGACTACGGTGAAAGCCAGAGCCTTAACTACTGTCTTACAGATCAACAAGAACTGTGCTGCAGCCTTAAAGTGCCAATTAAGTGTTCAATACACAGTTGTGATCAATAAAAGATAGCACCAAATATAACACCAAAGAGTTTGATAAAGGCCAAGGAATGTGTAAACATCTAAAAGTGTCTGCTTCATCATTCCATTCATAACATTCAAATAATACATTTTTAGTTGACTTTTTGTAATTGATTGCATTAAATTTGTCTGACTGATCCCAGCTTACATAAAAATGAGCCTTATAAGGATTCATGAGTAGACAACTGGGGGCCTCTTTGCATTATTTGCCCCCATCCTCAGCCCTACATGAATGCACAACATGTATTATTGCCTGTAAAAAATATTAATTATTAAGATGAATGATGATTTTGCAAAGAAGATCTTGTTCTTTGCAAATTATTCTCTTAATGGGGCCAATGCAACACTTGAACACCTAACAGAAGACTTTGTCCATACACACATTAACAATTAGATGATTTCATAATGTGCTCTCCTGCAGACCACATGGCCTGATATTCACACATGTCTCACTGAGGCTTATTGAATAAATAAGGAGAGAACCACTGAAACAGCCAACAGCTGAAACCTTATCTGCAGGGGCTACTCGGCTCCGTCACTGGAGCAGTTGGATTAATTATAACCCTGCTGGAGGAGGGGGGCTAGTCTATGTGTGCACGTGTGCATGTGTGTTTGAGCCGAGCGTGCATGTGGAAATGAGAAAGAGGTGTGTGTGCATGCATGCACATGGATGTTTGTGTTTGCTGTGGTATGAGAGACTAGAAAGAAGAGGAGGTGCAAAGGTGCTTATAATAAACCTAGGGACTGTGTGGAATGACAAAGGAACAGGTAGACATAGAGAAAAACAGATACATCTACAATGGTAAAAAAACAAAAAAACAAAATAGAGTTCATTTTGTACAAGAAAGGAGCTGAGGCACAGAAGACAGAGACATCTGTCAACTCTAATGACACCTTGGGGCAACTGGGGATTCTTTGCTGAAATAATGTTTTAAGGATTTGAAAAAGAAAATAAGATAACATCAATTTGTATCATCAGCCAAAACTTCGTGAAACATGAAATGTGTAAATAACAAGAGATTGTGGGGGAAAAAAAACAACATTTTATTTTAATTACATAACAAAAATTAAAGCACTACTGAATACAATTATTAAAATAGTGCTGGTCATAATTCTCAGTAGTAACATGTTAATAATATGGTGCTCTCATAACATAAAGCTGAATTCATGCAGGAGCTGAGAAATGTTACAATACAGCATGATCTTTCATGACCTAGATTCCCATTATGGCAAAAAAAGAGTTTTTGTATTGATTCTATGTGACTGGATATGACATACTGACTGTCTGTGTAAACATGGAGGAAGTTTGATTTTTATGCCTCCATACTTATTTTAATCCAATGTTGTCATTGAGCAATAGTAAACTTGCAGTAATTGGCCTCTAAAATATTTACATAATAATGTTTTTGCACCCTAAAATAAAAACTGAACAAAATAAAAGCTGTTATTGGGAATCCTCAGTGCTTCAATAATATGTCAAGAAAAACAGAGAAGAAGAGAAGAAGGAGAGAGAAAAAACCTCAAAGTCAAGAGGGAGATTGAATGAAAATTGAGTGGGGGGCTGCAATGGTGCAGACTGAAAGTAGGGTGTTCGTGCATGAAGATTTCTGTGTATGTGTGTGTGTGTGTGTGTGTGTGTGTGTGTGTGTGTGTGTGTGTGTGTTGTGTGTGTGTGTGTGTGTGTGTGTGTGTGTGTGTGTGTGTGTGT
>JAQMCX010000001.1:18418396-18457553 GCA_029814765.1 Acanthurus leucopareius | reverse complement strand
ATATCTGCTTCCTTCAACCAGTCCTTTGGAACTGAAGAAGCTTCTTGGATGAGAAGTGAAATGTCTTCCCAAAAATTCAACATAGTCCAGTTACCTTGTTTTAATGACTCTTCACAAGATCTTTCATATACTGACGTGTCAGGTGCTGTGGTTTCACAACGAACCTGAAATACAAAACGCCAAAAAGCAGAAGCCCCTGTGCAACACTTCATTTCCTAACTGTTGATTTTGGTTTGCATCACTGAAGCCTCGTTGCTTTTTCTGAGGCTTCTTCCATTTTTTCCCTGCTAAAGTTTTTTGTATTTATTTTTTTTAATTTAAGGCTCCGAGGACAGAAAATGTTAAATGCTATCAGACTTTTAAGCCCCTTGAATCAAAAGCATGATTTGTGATATTTGGTCAAATAAATAAAAACAACTTGACGAACACACACACACACACACTTACCACTCCAAAGAATCCGGCTCGTAGCACAGCCTCCTTCCTGGCCAGGCTGAAGACCTGGTCTGTCCTCTGTGTGTATGTGTTGACCTCTGACAGCTCTTTACCAAAAGCCCTCACTGTGCGTATGTTGCTGATACGCTCCTCTGCCAACTGCGCGCACACACACACACACATATACGCAAAACCAAAGAGATTAATTAGGACTTCATCTAAATCAGATATCAGATTTACAACTTAGTAAATTTACTCAGCAAACTTCATTAAGCTACCAAAGGTATATCAGGTATACACACAGCCAAGGGACAGAAGAGCAGAATGGCTTCACTCAAATACAGATATAAACTGTTTTCGATGTAAAGCTTCCCTAAAATAACATAAAAGGCAAAAATAATGGGTTTATTGACACTACAATTTGAAACATATTGTCTGTTTTTAACTACCACATCCTCAAATAGTATCTTAATAGTCACTGCAGTTGAACATCTGGCAACTTTACCAACAAAAATCTGATTTAAAACATATAATAAATCCTCCTAACTACTTGTAAATCAGCTATTTGATCTGTGAGTTTTTGTGCACTGTACCTGTGTGGCTTGCGCGAGTGCGTCCTGCGTGTGTTTAGAGATGGAGCGAAGGTATCTGCCATAGACTACAGCAAGAGCAGCCATAGGGGGAACAATCAGCAACACAAAGCTTGCAAGACTGGGGGAGACGTAGAACTGAAGAGGGAGAGAGAGTAAAAAAAAAAATACAGCAGTTGGATCAGATAAATTAATGAAGGAGGAGAGGAGAAAGAGAGGTGGAGAAAAATCATGGAAAAAATGCAGTTCACACCCAGTTGCACTCATCAGTCACAACAGGAACTAATTTCCTTAAACGTTCGTCACACCAGGAAGTCTTTTTAACATCAAATAGCAGACCTGTTAGTCAACAAATCTTGAATCCATGAAAGCTAAACATAAAAAGTTGACAGAATATCACCAGATGAGCCTCCTTTAAATGATTAGCTTCACAAATAAGTATGAGTTCAATTACCTGTTGGTCAGAACCACATATACAGCAATTACACACACACAAAATGCCATGTATCTTTCGTACTTACCAGAATGGCTACCTTTCTTGTTTTTGTAAACCTGTTTCCCAACACTCCCATTAACAGTAATGTTTGGGGAAACTCTCAGCCAGCATACCAGCAGAATAGAAAGGAAAGACCCAAACAAAAGATGCTATTTTTTTAACTACTTCCTCATACATAACAACAATACAATACACATACACACACCTTTCTCTGTTGTTAGATGACTGTATGGTTTTTAAAAGTCAACTTATTGGTTAAGCTCAAAATAGTAGACATACTATGGGATGATTTGGATTTCTGTGCCTTCAGTAGCCTCTGCCATCAGTTTGCAAAAATTATGTCAGACACATTAGTAACACAATCTGTAACACATCAGTTAAACAATTACTAACACGTTTATTTTACAAGATAATTATTTCCCAAAAGATGTTTGTTGCACCCTCATGCAACCCTCAGTCGGACCACTCTGAGGGACCCACTCACCATCATACTGACACCAGCAGCTGCCTGGGCGACCGCTCTCAGCCCATCTGACAGATTGTCAGTGATTGAGCGACCAACCACGGCCGTGTCAGCAGAGAGGCGGTTGATAAGCTCGCCCGTTCTATTCCTGTCAAAAAAAGCCACTTCCTGTCTGAGGACGGAGGAGAAGACGGAGGCACGGAGATTACGAACAATCTTTTGGCCTGCAGAGAGAAGAGACAAGATATTCACAAAGGTGGACAGTCAGACAAATTTATTGACACTTTTGAAAAAATGTGATTCGTATTTGTCTTTTTTTTTCTGGAAAACTGCACAGTAAATGATAAATTAATTGACTGGAAAGAGGAAACTGGACTTTTCCAGTGTTTGACAATAGGTGTACCGGGAGCTCTAAGGCTTATCAATTAATACAAAGTATCTTGTGTGTTTAATCAGTACACAAACAGAAACAATTTCATTATAAAGGGCTCTGCACCTGGCTGACAGGCACAAAGAAATTATTGTACCATCATTATAGCATTTCTGGCTGTGCTCGAAGTAAATAAACAACATGTTATCGTGTTAATTAGTGAACTTTAGAGATGCTGGTGGACATTCGGCTTTAGCTTTATTTTTACTGCTCCTGACTGAACTTCTCATCCCAGTCTTAGCAAGAAAGCCAATATATTTCCCAGAATTTTAAAACATTCTTTAATTTATATTAGACTGATATACAAGACACTGAAAGTTAATGTGTCTTGTCCTGTCCTGGGGGGGAGACACAAGTAGATTCCTCACATTCATCTTACTGACCTAGACATCATTGAGCTTCTCTGATAATCTGCTTAAAACTCGGTGTCTTTCTGCCTGTGTTTCTCCGTGTGACCATGTGGAGTATTAATCCCCCTCCTCGTCTCACCTGAGGTCTGCATGAGGTAGACTCTGGCAGCATTGGCTGCCCCACCACACAAGAACACTCCAGTCAGCATGATACATAAGGACGTCAGGGATGCCGTCATCGTCTCTGTGTCTGTTCCAGTGGTGTAAATGGTGTCAATCACTTTACCCAGGAGGAATGGAGCTGACATAGTTACTGCACTGGAGACTGTCAGGAAGCCAACAGCAGCTGGGGTGGATGAAGGAAAAGACAGAAAAACAGAGACAGTTCACAAAACATTTAAACAAATAATAGCAGAATGCAAAATCCATGATGAAAATTTATAAAATGAGGTCCAAAACCTCAAATTTGGAAGAGGTTATCCAGCAAAACCTGATGAAAGGTACATGAGGATGTTTTTCAAACTTGAAATGTGTTTTTTTACAGAAGCTCCCCATTTGAATGTCATAAACAACTGAGAAGCAAAGAAACTTTAGCCAGGTAATGAACACAATTTGATTAATTGTAGGAACATCATACTTGGGAAAACCTGTCTCCAAACATTTAAATGTAATTCACAGCTGCTGACACAACATAGGGCAGGAAGACTCAAAAACACCACAGTGTCCCACAGGGTACAGTGAGATGACCCGTTGTGATTAGAAGACCTGAGAAAATATGGCTAAACGTTTATGTGGACTTCTCCTGAGTGTGAACTTTTATCTCACATAGTTTTGAACCTCCCTAAAATCAGGGAACAATGACTGTTGTAATATTTGAAACCAAGCGCGAAAAGCAGAAATAATTTCAATATTTTTTTAACAGTCAAATCCTGTGATATAAAGTAAAATGATGCTGCAGAAAGGTAGTTGTGTGCAAATTCCCTCCCCTATATTACCCCCTAAATTTGAGCACAGAAAAAGATCACAGAACTAAAGAAGTAAAGACTGAATGCATCAGCTGGACTAAGCTTCAAAAACTTTGAATGACTGTGTGCAGCATTCAACTCTTACAGGCACAAATTTTAGTATTTTCAGTTCAATAAAGTTTTGAGAGCTTAAACTCTGTGTGGATGCTCTGTACTTTTTTGATTCCCTTATCAGAAAAGCACCTCAAAGCTACTCCACGCACAGATAATGATCGTCTATACACACAGTTTACCTGCCAGTCTCCATCTCTCCGGATGAGCGAGATGCAGGATCCTTTTAACATCCTCCAGAGGGACAGTGGTCGGGGTTTGCCCCCGCTCCGTGTCCGTCTGTGTCTTCACCGATTCGGCTGGTGTAGGTGTGGAGGCGGCTGAAGAACTGGCCAAGGCAACAGGTGTGTGTGTGTGTGTGAGTGTCCGAGCTCGGCCCGCAGGTGAGTGTGGACAGAGTAGGGAGAGACATCTGAGAGGACTGCACGGCTGGACGGACATGAACGACCTGGCTGAGGACAGAGGGAAGGCGGGCGTCGGCTGAACTGACTTCACCCCGGTGGACAGCCTCTTCCTCCGGAGGGCAGTGGAGAGGGTCACACGGTGCTCCAGCCAAAACATCCTAGAATGTGTCAGCTCGAGTTTGCTAAAATTGCCCCCATGTTTGCACTTTGACATGCAAATTAAAAGCCGCATCGTTCCGGTTGTCAGCTTGGACAAGCTTCCAGCTAAATTTGACAAGAAGTAAAAGAAACACAGGTGTTTTTCCTCGGTCAGATTCGGCGACTGATAAAGCCGGGCTGTTTCTTGTTGATGAAGTAGGCTCGTAGAAACATTTTTGTCCCTCGACCGTGAGGTCAGCAAACAGTGTCCACAGCCGAGCAGCTGTAGGGCTCCTTCCCGCTACACTGACTTCATTTAGACCGTTATTGTCCGTTTTATCTGCGTCTGACAGCCGCCTTCACCCACTTTATCTCTTATCAATGAGCAGCTACCAACACCCTGCTGTCACTGTCATCTGACGCTCAGTATTTGTGTCGTCAGGCGGTCGAAGCGGAAACACAAACTGCCAAAGACCGACTAACACCAAAATCCAGGTTGGGACATGTACCTGGTTTCCCGGCATTAAGTGTAAGGTAGAAACAGGAAAGGTGACCCACACGATTCCTCCTTCTCGACTGGGGAATTCAATGGCTGATGATATAAGCAAACTTTCCCAGGCATAACCAAACAAACCCAGATCGTCGATGACTATCTTCGTGTGTTCATGAATGAGTTTTGAGAATTTGACAAAATAAAAGTATCAATTTGTACCACAGTTTGGTGTATTTTTCAGTTCAAACAAACCTATATATGTTGGCAGAGAATTGGGTGACCCTGGATATTAGTTATATTGTTATTATCTATACAAACATAGTTTTCGTGACAAAAATTGAAACATATTGAATTATTTTGAAATGAGCAGGATTTAGAACCAACCGGAAAACTCAAAATTTAAATGATTTTCGACCAGGGTCTGCGCTGAGCTTTGTAAATATTGCCTAACAGCGGAACCGTTTGGGCGATAAATGAACTCGACTCTCTACTGCTTCTGCCTGGCCGGCGGGGTGAAAGTTGAAAGTTCATTCACATCTGACAACAGGAGACACGTGCAGGTTGATAAGCCGTAAGTCCAATAAAATAATATTACACGCGCGCATGTAACTATTCTTAAACAAGTGAGATATAAATGAAACTGTTTGCTTACGTGAAAGAGAAAAGCAACACCAATATTTCTAATTGGGCTTTAGCTCGAATAAGGTATGTAGCTAGTTGTCGTTAGCTGTAAAGTATATCACTTAGTTTAAGCCGTTTTTACTGTGAGAATCAGACAAACTCAAACAAATATGAAGATAAAAAATAAATTTGCCAATTTCACATTCGCTAGACTGTCCTTGAAACTTTTTTGTGGCTGCAAGATCTTGTCCTATATGTGAAGCCTAGGGCTCTGCTGTATGTTAATAATATTGGACCAAGATGCGTATTAAAATAACGTAATGTGATTAAGATCTGGTGTGGTTGCTCTGCGTTGCTTTTGCCATTAACTGTAGAACAAACAGCCCAAGTATCTGCGATCTGTGACGTTCATATAAAACTTTAACTTTTCTGTTTCTTCATGCTTAGTTACTTCTTGAGACTAAGTAACTTCAAGTAACTAAGTGTGTGTGAATCATGTCAGTATGCTGCGTTTGGCCTTTTTACCGTCCAAAGGAATGAACATTTGATGTTTGATTTGGATGAAAGCACCATTTTCATGGTCATATGAACATAGATTTCCTTTCCCCGTGTACCAGTCTCATCGATATAGTTAATTACTGTTAAAGGAAATTAATACACATCACTACTGTATTTGATTATTGAGATAATATTCGTAGTCTTCCCAGCTTTCCTCCTCTGTTATGTTGTCTACCTCTGGCCTTAACTCCTCCTCTCCATCATTTCTCTTCAGGCCTGTGCAGCAGTGAATCCAGCTGCAGCAATGGCTGCAATCTACTCAGGTATTCACCTAAAACTGAAGAGTCCTCAGACTCCATGGCTGGACAAGTTAAAGCTCGCACGTTTTGCCTGGGTCTCCACTCAGTGTCTGCTGCCAAATAAGGAACAGGTAACAGCTGAAGTTCTTTTACACATTGTTTGTTTGTTTTTTTACAACGAGGATGCTTCTTTTGTTGTGTATTAATGTTGTTGCTTGATTATGGTGTTGAGTAAATGTTCTCAATTCAGTGTGGGAAGTGCCAACGGTAGTTTTTCTTCCTCATTTAATTTTATAAACATAGTCCAGTCTGTTTTCTCTATAAAATGAGCTTCTATAAAGACCTACTTGAAGTTCACATCTACATTTGGAATGTGTGCATTCTTGCTTAAATTATGTGATTAAATTCACCTTGAGGAGGTTGTAGAGTGTATTCATTCATGGATTCTTGGATACTTTAGAGAACATTATATTTTTAAAAAAGGTTCATAATCATTCACCATGTATCTGTCTACATGACTGTATTTTCGACGTAGGTGCTGTTAGACTGGTGCACTCATGCTCTGACAGGCTGGTACAGTCAGAAGGTGGAGTTTCCCCAGAGTGTTTTGGAAGGACTGTGGTGTTACCTTGATGATCTGCTCCATAGCAAGAAGCTCCACTCTCTTCTCAAGCAGGGAAAGACCATCAGCCTGAGGCTCAACATGGCACAGGTGAGCTGTCATTATATTTATTAAAACACCTTTGCAAATCTAGAATAATGCTCGTAATGTAACTGCACAATTTTTATTTCTTCTTTTTGTAATTACTGTTCAGTCACTTATTGGACTGATAGATAGCTGTGGCACATCAATACTGTGTTGAGAGAATGCATCAGAATTGATGTGTAAGAGTTTTACTGAAACCTCTTTTCTCTGTTTGCCTTCAGCTGCTGCTTGAGCGTCTGCAGGAGTGTGCACATGTCGGCTCCAAGTCACCGATGTTTATGTCCATCATACTGAGTGTGTGTCAGGGCCTTCTCTCGTCTCCTGTGCTCTCATCTGTCTTCACCACCAAATATGAGCTCATGGTCGATCTGCTGGCTAAGTTCTGCTCTCTGGCCTGCCATGAGCTACAACAACCATCACTCACTGAACCCCTACTGTCTGAATCTTCCACATGTCAGGATGAAGTGATGACTGAGTATCTTCAAACTCAGCCTGCTAGCGATTTGATCAGTTCCCAGATTGAGAAGATCACTGAAAATCCTCTTAATCAGCCACAAGTAGATGATTCCTTTGCCAAGCCAAAGAAGAACCCTCAGTCAGCTAATTTGTTTGACGTGTTGCTTCAGGTTCTGTCATGTTACTTGTCAGTTCAGCGACAACAAGCCAATCCTAACAGAGTCTTCACTTTGGTAACCAACCAGCTGATCCAGATGTTAGTGCTACTCAGGCACCTGCTGACTTCTGGGGACTTTGCACCTTCTCACACACATCTGCATCTCCGTCAGCAGCTCTCCAGAGACATCCGCATCAAGATAGACTCTATCATTGAGCTGGCTCTCTTCCCATCTGAGCACCTGAACTCCTACAAGGAGGAGCTCCTACCATCTAAAGAGGATTCTGGGAAACGCGGTCCTGGTGGGGCAAAAGGTCCCTTGAAGCCAGTCAGTGTCATACTTGCCAAAGTGAGTGCTCAGGACTGTTGTGAGGGAGCTCTACACTACGCTGTGAAGTCAAACACATTGTCTCTGCTGTTCAAGTTCTTCTTGGAAAGCTACGGAAAAGGGAGAGGAGAAAGTGAGGAAGCACACAGGATGCTGAGTTTCTATTTCCTCACCAGGTTGGTCCCAGCCTTGGATGTAGGTCTTCATGCACACTCAGCCTTACCTGCCAAAGCAGACCAGATGGTGTCTCCCTCATCCACCCCCTCCTCCCCAGAGAGTTGGGGCTTGGCTCTGCTGGCTGTGGAGTCTCTGCTGAGTCAGGCTCTGTCTGCTGATATTTACAATGTAGCAGCAGACAGGATCA
Source organism: Acanthurus leucopareius (assembly GCA_029814765.1). Classification (NCBI taxonomy): domain Eukaryota; kingdom Metazoa; phylum Chordata; class Actinopteri; order Acanthuriformes; family Acanthuridae; genus Acanthurus; species Acanthurus leucopareius. Next base: position 18,449,249 of record JAQMCX010000001.1, on the reverse strand, counting down.
GACATGAAGAGGTCCAGTTTAACTTTTACAGAGGCCTGGGACAAATGCTCTTCAACCAGGCCCAACCAAGGTGAAAATAAACACTCTTCTTGATGTATTTTTTGTTCTCCGTTTAATGTGATTCATGTGCAGATAACTATAGTCACGTTTGTTTTGTCTGTTTATCTGTCTTCTTGTTAACACTATTAACAATTTTCTGTCTTGTCTTTCAGCATTCCAGCATGGTACCGCTGTATAAAGGCGCTGTTGAATCTCAACCATCTGATTCTTGAACCAGACCTGGACCAGCTGTTATCTTCTACCTGGGTTAATTCTGAGTGCATGGAAGGAAGAGTGCAAAGGGCCAGACAGGTCTCAGTTTAATCCTAACATTACTGTGTATTCCACTCAAGAAATCAAAATGAAACCCTGCTCCAGAAATGAATACTTATAAAATTCAGAATTAAAAATTGTTAAAACATGTGAGTCATTTGTTTTAACTGAAACAAAATGTTTGCTCCCTGACAGCTCATGGTGTGCAGTCTCCTCCAGACCTACACTAAGCTCCGCCAGCTGCCTCGCCTCTTTTCGGAGCTCCTGTCAGTGATCTGTCAGCCGGCCCTGGACCATCTCCGACCTCCTCTGCTCTCTGAGGGCATCTCCTCCTCGCTCAGGACCTGTCTTCTGGACACTCCCCCTTCCCAAGGCCTAGAGATCTGCTCATTGGTGTTGGACAGCATTAGGAAGTATATCCTACCTGACCTGATGAAGGAGGAAAGTGGGGCAGAGAAGATGGAAGTTGATGGGGGAGAAGATGATAAAGAAGGAAAGGTAGTCCAAGAGAAAGAAGATGCATCTCTGAAGCTTTTCTCTCTCAGCCAGCTGCTTCATGTTGTTTTGTTTAGTCTGAAAACCCTCGACAACGCCTCTCCTCTTCCCCTAGTCAGGAAGAGTCAGGGCCTGATGGAGGAGATGCAGAGGGTAGTCAAGGAGTTACTGAATGTGTTTTCTGAGAGGAAGGCTGTAACAACAAATATAGCTCAGAGGACCCCAAAGACAGGCAAAAAGAATCAGAACCATAAAGAATCAGAGAAGGTTTGTGAGTCTAAAATGGGAGCCCTGTGGGAACAGAAGACACATGAGGCTGCTCTGTTCCTCCGATACACTTGGGTTGAAGTCGACACACTCTTCTCTATGCACTGCAGCAAACACACATCTCTCGATTCAGCTTTGACAGCAGCTACGAGGGAGACTGAAGACAGCGCTCCAGCCCTAACTCATATAGAAAGTCTTTTATCTGGTGAGATGTTTCCAGCACATCTGACACCACCCAGCCCGATGAGCTGTTTGCTGCTCAAACTTCTCACTTTGCAACAGATGAAGAAGGTATTTTTAGATTCCGCCTTACTTTCTGAACCCAGCACTGCCGCACTGCTGAGCAGGGCAGCCCAGCTTATTTTAGCTAAATCACAGTTTGAGGTGAATCTGGATGGAGAGCAGGTGTGGGATGGACAGACAGGGAGTGTGAACGCCGCCTCCTACCTTGTAGCACACTGCTATCTTGTCACGTCTAATTTGCCTTTGATTGCTCCCTACCTGAGCAGAGAAGATATGGGTTGTGTAGCAGAGGGGCTTATCACTTCACTCATCAGCAGACAGACAGACGATGGAAAGCAACCACCCAGCTGTCTAACTGTCCCCCTGATATCTTCACAGCTTCTCCAAAGCTCAGTTCTTGCCGAGTTGCCTTCACTGTTCTCTGCCACAGTTTGTTGCCTTACGCAAAGGATCATTTGTGTCTTAAAGGCAGCAGAAGTGTCTAAGGCTTGTCCTACAATCCAGAAGTTTCAGGAGGAGGGAACTGAAACAGAGCTGGAAAAAGAGACTATAGTTGCAGACATATTGGGATCCTCACTGACTGGAGAGGTGGCTGTGCTGCTGACTGACACACAGAGCAAGAAACTGCTGAACTTACTCCAAATCTTAACACACCTAAATCCAGATGGGATGAACTCTGAGGATCTCTCCTCCGTTTTCCTTCTCCTCCTGTTCACACTCACCTCCACCTACACTCAGTCAGACCAAACGGCCACAGACCCTCCTGAGTCCGGAGATCACGCTGTATTCCTGGTAAAACTGCTCAGGGTTCTGACTTGTCTCCTAGAGGGTAGAAACTTCCAAAGTGTTTTGAAGCTCATCCATGGTGGCACTTTGCTGCAGGTTGTCGTGTCTTCTCTCCTCTGGCATAGCAATAATGGTAGATTTAGAGCCACACACAACTCTGATTGGCTTGATTTAATTCAAGCTGTGCAGGGTTTCATCAGGTGCTCTGTCCAGTTGGTTATAGTAAGAAACAGCAGCGTTCGACTCAACCTGGACCAGTTTGCTTCCTATCTTACTAGTAAGGAAATGGCAAGCAGGCAAATTGTGGCACCCACAGCAGCTGTGTCAGGTAAAGCAGATCCGGGAGCATCCATTTTGCCAGTTCATCTCCTGCTGGCATCACTTACCTCTTTCTCCCAAGCAATGTCCTCTAATCTGGGGAGGAGTAGACCAATGGATCAAACTCTGACCCAAATGCTGACAAGAACGACTGCTGCACTGGGACCAGCTGTTGAGTCTGTTCTTAAGCCCAAGACTGTCAGTCAGTCAGTCATCCAGCCAGCCAGCATCCTCGGTCAAGCCTTTGTAGTAGAAGTTGTCACAGTCATGCTGCGCTGTGAACTGTCTTCACTGTCAGTAGAGGAAGAGAACAAGCAGAGTGACGCCAAGCTGAGGCATATGACCCTTTATCAGGGCTTCTGCCAGCAGATCCTCAAAGAAATAAGTTCTGCCCACAGGCCCATGGACTTCTTGGTTTCCTCTCTCCATTTCCTGTCAGCTTTCTACAAAGCAGTGGAGAGGACAGGAGGAGAGAGGGAGGAGCAGCAGGGTGAGGAGAAGAAAGAGGAGAAGAAAGGAGGAGAGGAGTTGGATGAGCTTTACATGCAAATACTGCAGAATGTCTACAGACTGCTGACAGGTACATGAAGACGTATGAAGAACAAACATTCACCTGTGCAAACATTCAGTCATGTTTGTTCCTTAAATATCTCTGCATATAACACATACTGACATGTATTTACAACTATTGTATGTACTTTTATGCCATGTATTGTCAGCTGTTTCAGACACTTTGACAAACAAAAGTCTCATCACATGGCACCTTTTTAGTATTCGAACACTTTGGTTTCAGGTCAACTTTATATAGTGAAGTGTTTTATAATATTCTGTTTTCTCATGTATGTGAAGAGAATGGGCAGAACATCAGAAATTTACATCAGTTAGCAATAGACAGATTAATAATTTGGTGAATTATTTGTTATTTTGAAATAATCCACATCAGCCAGTTTTAATGAGTCTCATGATAATAAATGTCTGCAATATTGAACAGTACACCGTTAAATGACATCACTTGTAACATATTTATTATTGACTATTCTGTCTTAAACAACACATTAGTGGCAAAGATCATCATGAGTGTCATATTGTAATATGCATGCAACAATCAATGTTACAAAACTTTTTTTTTATGAGCGTCATATATCTGCCATCTGATAAACTCAAATTGGTCAACCATTACTCTCAATATAATATTAACAGCTATCACTGCAAATCAAAACCTCAGTTAAAGACATTCAGTTTAATTATTACCTCTGTGAAAGAATCAGTACGGAGTAAATATTCACAGCTTTGAAAGGGTAAAAGCAGGCAGAGCAGTTGTGGTTTTGTATATCATTTACGCTTCATTGTGCAAATTGTAACACTTTGTCTCTGCTTTTAGCTCCATGGCTGTCTCCAGAGGAGGTTTGTGAGCTGGAGCCAGCTGTGCAGGAGCTGCTGCGCCACCTGGTGGAGAACAGTACCACAGGCCAGTTAAACCTGCTGCTGATGATGATCAGAGAAGGGCTGGACTCTGGCAAGCTGAGGGCAGGAAACCACAGAGTGAGATTATATCCATCCTAATGATGTGCACTCTTTTGTTCTTTGATGTTTAAGATCCCAAAAACTGTTGACATTTATTTTGTCTTATTGTTTTTTCAGGGACGTTATACAGTTCTCTTTTCTATTTTTCAAAATGAATCATATTTGCTGTGGCACTCAACATCGAGCAAATGAAGTGTTTTCTCACTCTGGCTCTTCCTTCCCTGTTCTCCAGGAGGTGCTATCAGCAATAATCATCATTAAGCTGCTGTCCTGTTGTCAGCTCCCTGATCTCTGCTCTAAAGCTCTGTGGCTCATTGCACCACAGATTATATCTGCTATGGTGGTGAGAAATACACACACACAGTCAAACATGAATGCACAGAGACATATGCTGAAAACCCATGAGGAATTTAGCCTCAGTATAGTACATATGTCGCTCAGTCAGACATGTGCTGTAAATACCCATGTAAACGTGCACTCAAACAAAGGTTTTTGAGGTTTTCTGAGGCAGCTGTTGGTTTGACGCCTATTCATAAAAAATATTTTAACCACACATTATGTCATTTCAGCTGATTGATGTTTTTCTAATAGCAACAAGATTGAAAACAAAAGTGTAACCTTGAATGAAATTGCATGTATCTCTGAACTTGGGCGTTGATAGAAACATTTGTGATAAAGTAAGTACACAACTCAACATGATATATAACACAGATTCAGTCCCCTGCAGACTTTTCAATGTGGAAACAGACATATGTTTAAATTGACACGATGGGCGCAGAAATCTTCCTTCTGCCACTTAGATTGTTGTCCTTATATTTTGATAATCTTGTGATTACTTTCTTCTGTGTGTACATGAAATGAAAAATCATAAAGTGAGAATGGTAAAGGGCTGCATTTGTGCAGTGATTTTCCAGTCTTTCAAATACCCACAAGTCAGCATTTACCCATTTAAACACACATTCTCACACTAAAGATAGGGGGCTTCTCCACAAGGTGCAAACCCGCTCATCAACAGCCATTGAGAGCAATTTGGGGTTCAGTACTTTGCTTAAGAATATGAAAATCAAACAAACGACCTTGTGATAAGCGGACAAGCTGCTCTACCTCCTGAGCCACAGCTGCCCCAAACTCTCAGTTTAAACTAAGCAGGGGACATTACCATGTTGAGAATGTTTTACATTATGTTCTTTGGCCCTACATTGGTAATAATTTTAGTGACAGTGTGCTGGAAGTCCATGTGACAGCTGTCTTTAGTGACTCAGCAGCCAAATGACAATCACTGTCTGCTGATTCCCATTTTAATGCCACTTCAGAGCAATTTCCACTGAAGCGCTTTTAGTCAGTGTGTTTTCCATCAGGCCTTTTGGGTGGAGCTGCAATCTGCTTAACCATACTGCGCAAACACACACACACACACACACACACACACACACACAAACAGTACTTTAATATTCTTACTATGTTGCTCTGTCTCTTTTACCCAAACTAATTATGTCCATATGTCTGTCATCTGTCAGATCTGTTGTTTATTTATTCCCTCCACCCTTCACCCTGCTCTCTCCTCTAAGTCTTAAATCATTTAAATTTAACGCCTGTTAAATATTAATGCTTTAAAAGTAGTTGAATGTTTGTAAACATGCAGTTCTTAAATGTCATGTATTTAGTGAATATGGAATGAATGCAAAGTGTTGAAAAATCCAACAAAATACGAACATAACAACACATATAAATATTTTACAGAAGAGTTTTTGTCATGTAACAGCGAAAAAAACACAGGTTTAAATATTTACATGAATGATGGTTAAATTCCATATAGCTGCTTTAGTTTCAGAGTCCTGGTGTGGGTCATGTTGGCTCACTGCTTGAGCCGATTTAATGTTATTTGTAATAGTCAATTTTCCTCCTTTGACAAGTGAAAGTCTCTGCTGAGAAAAGGTCTGTTGGTAATGCCAGTTACCTTTTTAATTCTGAGCGTGTGTTTCATTCTGTGTTACAGTTCTTGGTAAGATCGTCAAGTCAGGACGTCTCTCTGACCCTCCCCTTTACCGTTCCTACGGTAATGTCAATGACATCACTGCTGCGCCAGGGGGAGGGGTTCATCACCAACCCTCATCATGTGATCCTGGTCCTCGGCGCGCTACAATCGGTGCCCCTGGACCACTTGACCCCACTTGTCTACCAGTCAGCCTTCCTGGCTGTTCATGAGGCGCTGTTTGCCATCATCCAGTGTCATCCTCAGGTATGAGGGGGACAACGAGTCAGGACCAGTCAGGAGAGGGTGGGAATGGATGAGGACGTAAACTTAGAGATTAATTGGAAAAGGATAGAGTGATTTGTTTTAGCTGCAATACCATCAAAGTTTTTTAGGTCATGTAAAGGGAAAACCAGTTTTCATTTGAAAACTAATGACAAGATTTGGGAATATATTTAAAAATATGCAATTCCCATAAATTTCCATGTCATTAAAGTTCAGCTAAATATCAGATACACATTTCTGTAAAGCAGAATATCAGTCTAAGATAATGCAGGAAAGTGCTCTGTAGATGCTGTATGCTCACATAAATGCAGTACATCATTTTACTTCCCTCCCTCACTTATGAAACCAAATCTTGTGTAAGTTTTCAGGTCAAGGTTGCTGGTTTGAATACCTGATTTAAATAAAATGTTTATGTCCCTTTAACTCTGCTGCTGAGCCCAAAAGATTCCCCAGAGGATTGCTGATTTAAAACAAAAAGGATATTGCAGCTTACCGGAGTCATGCTGCAGCTGCACGAGAACCTCAAGACGTCCGAGTTTTCAGATTCTACCCGACATGCTCGCATTGCCCCAAAAGTGTCAAAAAAGAACAACATTCGGACAGTAAAAATGTAAAACTTTAACAGGGGTCTTCATTCCAGCCCGCACAAGACTTTTGTTTGGTTCACGAGACTCATTTATATTCTAATCGTGCTAATGTGATAATTTTTTGTTTTTCTTTTTCTGAAATGTTGACAGTTTTTTTGTGACATAACAGTGACACAGCATGACTGAAACGAGGCAGCTGCATTGCATAAAACAGAACAGGAACCAGCTAACTGATATCAGATGTTTGTGGGGACAAAAAACAGCCGTAAAAGAGAGCAACAGTTTTGGGGAGGGGGGGTGGCAAGGAAAGAGAAAAGAAGAACTGAGGGAAATAAAAACTCAGACGTGTTTAAAAGCTGAGAGATTAGCAGCAATTTGATAGAAAACCACTAACATGTGATTTAAACGTGATGTACAAGGGAAATTTCAGAACAATAAGAGGGGAGTGAGCTGCAAAAAAGAGGTGTGATAGGACAGAGGGCAGAGGGAGGGAGGGAGGTGGAGAGCAGAGGCAGGAGAGCTGGCGAGAAGCACAGGTTGGCATTGAGTGGGATTAAGGCGATGGAAACCATTACTGAGCTCCAACTGGAGCTGGTGACATCACCTCCCCCTCGTTTGTATTCTCTCTCTCTTTACTACCCCCCCACCCCCAAGTCCACTGTAGGCCTCGAATAGAAAACAGAGAGAGAGAGAGAGGTACGACCAGAAATGCAAACGTAGCTCTTGTGGGAGTCCAAGTTTTTACCTCAAGTGAGTTTTTGGACTGTAAAGTTTATGACTGCCCTGTTATGACTCAAGCAGTGAAAATGATGTGGCAGATGAATAATGCAGGACTGTTTGGTTTTTCTGTTTAACTTCTAATGTCCTAAAACTTTTAATTTCCTCTTTAATTTTCCCGTATTTTTTTAAACTCAGAAGCCACAGTTGGTGCCTTGTGTGCTATTTTACTATAGTTTTTCCTGCAATTTAGTGTACATATCCCGTGTTTGGTAACAGTCAGATCTCCACTGGAAGTTCAGAGGATGAAACATGTCTTTTTTCACTCAAGATCCACTGAATGTAATGGATTAAAAGAATCAGTAGATCTGGCAGAGTGACATTCATAGTCTACTGCATTAGAGACATGAATAGGAAGTCAGTTAGTGTGCAGTCAGCTGGATAACGCAGCATCACTTCATATAATTAAATGTCTTCATCAAAAAATGTTTGACTTCAGGGCTTTTACAATGTCAGATTTCATTCCAGCAGTACAGTAGATTAAAGGATTCATGATACCATTATTATTGCGATATCTCTAGAAAATTAAAAAAACAAAATGCTATCAGGCAAACAAGTTTTTTCCTGTGCTGAGTGTTTGTCTCCTCTTTGTCAAATAAATGACTCCTTAAATATGAGTTTTGAAAAGTTTAGATAGATTCTGTATACATAACTGTGGAAAAATGTACAAAAAGAGCAGTGACACTCAATGAATTTTTTTCATTTTATGGTTGATGGCAACCAGCATTAAGGTGTGATACTGCCACCTACTTTGACAAAGCGAGAATGTAAAAGAAAAAAAAAAATCAAAGAGGTGTAGTATGATTACTAAGTACTTTCATACATTTTAAATATCACAGATATTGTCAACACTCCATCGTCTACTAACTTGTGTTTCCAGGTGATGTTGAAAGCAGCTCCGTCATTCTTGAATGTCTTCCATCGTCTGGTGGCATCAATCATGCAGGAGGGTCGGCAGAGAGGAGACAGTGACGCAGGTGAAGAAACATTAGACACAGACTCTGACAAAAACACTTGTCACATCTTCATAAATTAAAATGGAGAAAAACATGTTGTGCAATGTTTTGAAAACACCGTTTGATTCAAGCACTTTGAAAAGCAGGCCATTGAAAATTCAATTCACTGCATATTCCAAACAGGTTTACAGGATTGTCAGTCAATTAAATACGCTGTTTCTTCTGGTGCACTTTTCTCTTTGAAATGTAAATATGAATAAGACATCAGATTTGTAGCAAATGTGCTGTGTGAAATCGGTTAATTTAACCCAAAAATCAATTAAATGCTGTGTTTAGATTATAAAGAGGAAAGTCTTTCTCTCTGCCCTTTTTCCTGCTCCTTAATGTTGGTGTGACTGGTAGTCACTCTGTGTCACACCCAGACACTCACTGCTGGCAGGGTCTGATAATTACTCAGCAACAGTCGTCTTCCAGAAATAGAGAAATGTTTAGACAGTGTTCACAATCCTTTCAGTCCACTGTAAACTACAGACATTTGCCACCGTAATCTCTACTTAATCAACACAGAGATAATTACTGAGAGGCGAAGAGGTCGGCCGTTTTAGCAAATTGTAGAAGTATCTCGTAATGTTCTTTGAGTTCTTTTGTTTTTCTAAGTGTGCATCTGATTATCTGCTCTTCTAGTAAAACCGATTTATTACCTTGGCTTATAGACAAACACTAAAGGCTTGATTGTGCAATTAAAGTGCGATAAGTCCTGGCTCAAAAGCAGCCATACTGCTAAGTCCTGGTCAAAATGCCCTTTGTTTAACTGAGGATGGCAGCTGATTCAGCAAACCTGAAGTGTCACATGAAAACAGGTAAATGATTTAACAACAGTGTCTGTTTTTAAAGCTCCTGACAGTGACGTGTATCTCCAGTGCTCCCGGCTGATAGAGAGGATGTACTCTCACATTGCTGCCACAGCTGAGAGCTTCACCACACTGTCGGCTTTCATGGTAGCTCAGTACGTCACTGAGCTGCAGAAGGTACACACACACACACACACTCACACACACACAAGTATGAATAAGGCAGCAGGATCGCAGTTGATCCTTTGATCCAGCCCAGTTTGTCTAGCCGTGCATGTTGAGCTTGTGAGATTCGTTCGAGCAGAGTGACGGAGACACTGACGCTCTGAAGCAGAGATGGGGAATATTTCCATCGGCCAGACTGTGAAATCTTAGTGAACAGGTCCAGGATTACTGTAACTCCATGTGCCGGAATGAAGCTTTAGGCTAGATGTTCCCTCAGAGCAGTGACTCACGTCTGGTTTGTGAAATCGGCTGCTGGCTGCTGCCAGACTGTATTTAACATGACGCCACCAACTGACTCAGCAGTTTCCAGCCGTGGCACATTGAGAGGAAGACATGAAAGTACCCATCCAGACAGAAAGAAAGACAGGCAGGCAGGCAGGCAGGCAGGCAGGCAGAGCTAGAATGATGTGTTTCTGATTCTTTGAGCTTTACGTGAGGCCTCTAATAATCCTAGAATTGGATTGTGCTTTAATGGAGCTTTTTCAAAGAGATGGACCCCTTTTGTAAATCAGAAGTAATTTAGCCGTCTCTGTGTCAGAACTATTTCTAATGCCTGTAATGAACTTGCAGCCGCCAGGTGCTATTAGACCAGAACAGAGCCTCTGTTAGAAAAGAACCATTTCTGTGCTGAAGGAATTTGTTGGCTTGGCCCCTTGTCTTGATATTTAACCGGTAAAACTTGGTGTTCTCTCAAACACTTACAAGAGCACTCTGTCACTTCAGCTTTGTACTAGTGGGACTCATGAAAGAGTAATGTCCTTTTTTTATTTCATACATCCTTCTTCCCTGTCAAACCCAGGCACCTCTCCTACCCACAATGCAACTTGGGTGGAACAATCCAGGTGGAGATCCTGTGGTGCTAATTTTGGTAACGGCTAATAGCCTCAGAGATGAGGAGCGGACCACAGAGATCTTTTTAAGCTCACCCCTCTCTAACTGCACACGCCAGATTTGATTCATATTCAATCTTGTAGTCTTCAGACCCAATCAGATTTTGAGCCACAAAATCCTCTGAAACAACTGCTCACACCTGTGTCACAAATGCAAAAGTACTCCTCAAGATCTGTAAACAGACCTTGATGTGTAAATCTCTGAACTCCCTCCTGAATGATGGATAAGTAAATATACTTCTTTAATTTTAGTTAAGTATATTTCACAAGTTCACATGCGGTTGCAAATGCATTCAAAAGCAGCAGACATAGACCTCAGGCAAACAAGCCTTCAGGAAGTTTAACACTACTATGTATTAGAAAAAAATCATTTAATCAGTTTTTATGTGTTGATTAAACAATTTATTCTTCAAATTGAGCAAATGAATCAGATACTTCAAAGTTAGTGGAGTGTGTTTAACTTCTTTTCTTAACACACAATTAGAATAAGAAGAAATCTATTAAAACATGTGACTGAATGAATGTGGAGGAGCAACACAGGACTGACAGACATTAAATAGGTGACCTGTTGTCTTCGGGTGTCACAAAATCCGGTTCAAGTCATAACAGCAACACCAGACATTTAGATAGTCAGCATAACTCTAACTGTAGCTATGGCGAACTACTGCTTCACAAGACAGTTGACAGGTAAGCTTTGTTTACAGGAACTCATAATGAGCTGTTACCCTTTTTTATGGGAAGCCTGTCATTAGGCGAGCCAGGTTTTATCTAATTGCTTACAGTCGAGTGCAGTCAGCAGCACAGAGCTGCCATCATCTTTACACGCTTTGTAATGATGGATGTCAGAGGTCTGAGGACTGCGGTCCAGTTGACTGCACAAGCCATCAGATCAGCTATGTGGCACTTGTTTACCTGTGGAGGTATAATGTAACACGGATGAATAATCAGACACTCTTGAATCTTCTTCAGGCTTGTTGTGCAGGGTTCACCGAGCACAGAAGGTGTTGTTTGTCTGTTGTGTTTTGTGTGTGAGTGTGAGTGTGAATGTGCTTGCATCTGCATGTATGTGTGTTGATGAAGAAAGAGAGCATAACTTGGTGCAGTGTTGGTTGTCTGCCTCTGTCACACAGGCATATGTCAAGAATTACAGCTCATAGGCTGGAACATGTTATATGGATTCAGGTCACTTAACAGTATTTTGTATTTTGATTTGAACCTCAACAAGGTTTAAAAATGAAGCTGTGCAATCAGTTTTCAGTGAGGTGCAGGGCAACAAGGGATAAAAAAAAAAGCGAGTTCCACATCAAAAGTACATTAGGTGGGAAATAGGCACATTTTATTGATCCACTGTAGAAAGCTCTTTTTCCGAGTGTTAACATCAAGGTTTATGAACTGTTTCTTTATAACCAATCCTCCGCACCATTTGTCTCTTTGAATGTTCGTGTTTCCATTCAGAGGTAATTAATTGATCGTCAGTGTCATTCCTTTGTAGTCCTGCTCTTTACATTTGCATTAGCATACAGTTTGTCAGGATAGCTGATGTTCTCTCTTCATTGATGCCACTCAAATTGAAACCAGTGGTTATAGAGCTGAATGTGAGACATAAATGAATATTCAACCACTGTGGTGCATAATTTGTGGCTTAATATGTTTGCCTGAGGCTGTTCCTCAGGCTGTATGTAGACACACCATATCATGTTGCCATTAATTAGCTAAAAAAGGAGAAAACATCTTGTTAATGTTCAGAGGAAATGGGGAGGCAGAGATGATTCATGGTACAAAGGTTCATCGCTGCCTGGTTTAACTAAATCTATTAATGGGATTTTAAACCAGCAAAACAAAGATATGATTTATGAAACAGATGCAGCCATGGTTTTAACTCTTATTCATCTACCTTTTTTGCTATATTTCATGGATCTGTCGTTTCTCTAAATGTCTCCTCCACTCTATTCTCCTTTTTCATAACTGCCCTCTTACTTTGCCTCTCCAGGTTACCCTGTGCCCGGAAATCAAGCTGCATCTTACAGAGGGGATCTATCGGATACTGGACCTTTGTATAGAGCAGGATATCAAGTTTCTGACAGCCGGACTGCAGATGGGAGTCAGAGAGGTGTTCAATGAGCTGTATAGCAGCTACACCCACTACCACAAAGCACAGAGGCAGGGAGAGGACAAGTACACGGTTTGACCTGCCACATGAAGCATCGTCCTCTCAGTTTGACTGTCAGTGTTATTTGATTTAAATGATATCTAAATAAATGAAAGATTGTCTGTATTTTATTTCTGCTTTTGGATGGGAAATCAAACATAACAGCTTGCAGAGACCATATGATGTATACAATTGTCACTAAGGAAGGTCACTGTAAATTTGCTTTTATTTTTTATTCTTGTCAGCCACATTTTTTTTTTTTTCAAATGAGGTCCTGGACAATTGCAGCATTGCTTAAAAATTCTGCACCAAGACTCATTACAATAATCAATATGCAGAGACTCTAAGGAAAACAGCCAGGAACAAAGCTGCAAACCACCTCAACCTTTATGAATACTTAAATAGATCAAGCTGAAAATAAAAGGAAGAAGGAAAGAACTGCTTCAAAATGGCCTGAGGCGTGTTATGACCAGACCCAGGAGCACTGAGAAGACAATCACAAAAGAGAAACCCTTAGCCAGATGGATCGCTTTGGTCCCATTCTGCAGTGTAAACATGCAGCATGTGACTTCACACTGAGAGTGTGTCCTCGTCAGAATTACCTCTCAACGCAACAAGGACCAGTGATGTGTAATATGTTAGTGTTATACGGTAATTAAAAGAAACTACCCTCTGTGAGATATTATTCATTGGATTTCTGAACAAAGTAAGGATGTTGGTGCCAACTGTCCTTTATATATGTATATATTTTTATCAAAATATAATGATAATGTTGAATACAAAGCTTCCTGAAGCCTGTTAATTGCATCATTTTTTTACACAGTATCATTTTAAGAAAAAACACGTTTTTTCTTATTTATAAATACAGCACATAGGATATCTTATATATGAACCTGCAGTATGTTCTTTTTTATATGTGTACATAAATATGATAAGAAAAAATGGGTGAGAAAATGAGCATTACATGCATGAAGTCAGCACCATTGTGTTAAATGTTTCAAGTACAGAGTAGAAACAAAAATAGATGGTTGGAGTGGGCTTATTTTATATGTCCAAAAAGAAAAAAAAAACAGAATTAATGCAGTAAAAGCAATGTTATTGTAAAATAAAGAGGAAATTAAACGCTGGATTTCTAGCAGCCTACAGACTTCAACTGTTCTTGTGGGGTGAGCATTTTCATAATAAGACTCCATGAAAAATTGGCAGAACAAGTGATGTTATTGTTCCTTTTAGCACAACTTTCCTTTTAACACACTGATTTCAAGAAAATCTCCAGTGTTTCTGTGGATGCTTTGTGCCGAGTTACTGCAGCAGGACAGTAAATGTCTGCTGTAACATTTTGGATTTACTGTTTGTTATGTATTTGAGAAAAAAAGGACAAACCTTTAGTCCAAGTACAGTTACTGACAATAGACAATAGATGATATTTGTCTTATGACTGAAAAACCGTCAGGTATGACTGAAGGTGTTAAAAAAAACCCTAATGTAAATGTTTCTTTGTGCTGTTCCCCCTGGTAGAAACACTGTCTCCCATTGTTGATGGTTGCTTCCTGTTTAGATGAATCTGACTGACAGGTGATTTATTTTACTTCCAATGAGCTGGTGTTGCAAAGGCAGACATTTAATAAAAGCTCAGGAGTTTTGTGATTTGAATTTATCATTTACAAAGGCACTGTTTGTAAGCATTTTTCAAAGTCATGATTAAGTTAAGCTCTTTGGGAATCCACAGAGATATACATTACAACTGTATTCAATGAAATAAAGGATGACCTGAAGCTTAGATGCATTGAAGGAACTAAAAACAGAGGTTGACATTTATCATGTTTGTTTAGTATTCCGGTGCTGGGATATTTTTTTTAATCTTTAGTGCAGTTAGAGCTGATTCATTTCCATATTACAAGATTTGGGGACCTTTATTGAAAACCTTTTTCTTCAACCTAATTGGATGTAGCTGTCAGATAAATATGGTGGAAAGATGAATTAGAGGGACTCTCTACATTTGCTTTCTCATATCTCTGTGATGAGGGGTTTGATCAGTCTGGCTGAAAGCTCTTCTTACAAATCATGTTTTACCTCAAGGTTTATGCGAATGCTTGGGAAACGGAAAAATGTTACTTTTACAAAACGAGTGTCAAAACAAGGTAGAAGAAAATGGAAATTGATTTATAAAACTTTGGTCCTTCAAAGAGCCTTTTGCCTCAGTAAAAGCTTCACAAATGAGGCATTTAGTTGACTGTTCAAACAGGAAATGGCTTAAACACATTTGCAAAGCTCTTTGACAGCAGCTCTTAGAAATATTGGACACGGAAGTTTTGTTTTGACACATCTGTTACCATCTGTTGTGAGTTGTGAAGACTGATCAGGATAGGTCTTCGGTTGACCTCTAATTCTCTTACTTGGCCAGTTTCTGCATAAAAATGAGGCTTGTGCCAGGGTTTGTCACCTGGTTTAAGAAACTTTTGAAATTTTTTTTAGTGCCACTGTGTAATTTGCTACCATACACAGCAGTTGGACTCACAGAATTTACAAAGATATGTGACACTTTAAAAATTAATGTGCATTGCAGTACCACACCAATACATAAACATGCTCACCAAATGTAAGGATGGTTGATTGGAAGTAGAAATTGCATCAGTCATCATGTATCTGCTAAATATTCACTTATTACTATAAAGCTAAACCAAGATATTTCTATAGATACTTACGGAAAAATACATGACAAATTTACTATTGTGAATTTAGAGAGATAGCTAAAAATTTTTATTGCCCATACCTGTTTGTCTATAGAGCCAACTAACTAAGGTAACTGACTTGTTGTCTAGCTGGTTAAGCCACTAGTTTGTTGTGTTGAAAACAAACACATAATTCATGCTCTTTGGTTTTGATAAACAGTCTGCAATTGGAATGAAATATTTCTTGTCGGTTCATGTTCCACATCTACATAAAACATCCCTTTTTCTTGGCAGTAGCTCTTCCAGTTATGCAAGTTTTACACACTCTTCCCTGGAGAGCTAATGCTGAAAAAAGCCCACTTTAAATGACTGGGCTTGTATCTAAGTGCTGCTTCGTCAGGGGTGCAGTTGTGAACCACTTTGTGATCAGTTTGCTTTTTGCTTTTTGCTGAACTGAGTCTCTTTTGCAATTTTTCCTCTCTTTCAAAGAATAAATCAGTGCATATGGATTACATTTATAAAGTGACAACAGACCCACACATGTTACACATAATTGATAAAAGAAGAAAAAGGAGATAATAAATCAACAACACTTAAATGGAAAGCAACAGGATATTTTAAAGCCTGCGGTCTATTGGCATTATTTCCATCTGGAATCACCTTTTTAGTCATCATTGCAAAATTATCCCTTATCTGTTCTTTGTATTAATTATCAAAAGGAAATACCATTAGTAGTGATAATAAAATAAAGGCATGCCAATTTTGTTCACAGTTACTTCATACAAGTACTTTGTAAGTTAGGGTGACTGTCAAGCTTACAGCTAAGAGACTGACTTATTGCTTCTCTCTATTTCTGGAAGAGGTCTTGAAAGCCAAACTCACCCTCTTCAGGGGTAATTTGAGACCCTCATAACAGTTATTCAGGACGTCCAAGGCAAAGGGCAGAAGATAAAAACCTCTTTTACCTCTCTGCTGCTAAATTTGCACATCTGTTTCCCTGCTTCGTACTCGTCCGCCTCTCTCGCTCTCTCTCTAAGTCCAGTTTGACTTCCATCCATCCATGCTCTAACACTACTGTAGGTAATGTAAACACACTGAGTCTCTCTTCAGACCACCGAACTGAGAGCAGCAATGAATAAATGTGAGTGTGTGTAATACTACTGGGACACTCTTTGGAGGCAAGGCACAAAGTGTGTATTGATGGCAATTTTTTAGTTGGACTGTGGAGCATTTTGCTCCAGTCAGAATCATATTTTGTCACCATTCAAATGGAAAATGTCAGAGGCAAATTGAACCACGCTGTACATGAATGAATTGGATCTTTTAGTTTAGCCAAAGGTGCTTCAGCTGAGCTCTATCTCAATTTGATCTAAGTGGTGGAAACAAGGTCAGGTCGATTTGCTAAAATATATCTCACTGAGCATTTAAAGTGTTTCAGAAATGATCCATCAACAACAATTTGGAATGACATCTCATTTTCCTTGAATTAAAAATTACTGTGTTTCATTTTAGCACATTTCTGCCGTCTTAAAGGCCCCATTTTTCATCATTCAGACTCTTGGTATGAGCAATGAAGTCATACATAGACACCAAGTCAGAAGTATTTTGTTTATTTAATAGAGACATTTTTTGTAGTATCTGTTATCCCCTTGAGTTAAAGTAGGAGGAAAAATGTGATGTCAATCATTTCCAGTATCAACTATGATTTTGCAGTGTTTGAATAGAATGTCAGGTGGTCTGCTAATTTGCCACATGAGTGTCAAAAACATCTGATCAAACCACAACCACACAATTCTGTTGAAGCAGAATTTTACACGTAATGCATAACATTCTTTGGGTTCTTTGTCTTTGACTGTTGTATATTTAGTAATAACTAGTTGTTATAAAGAAAGACTTACAGTTTTAAACCACATTTTAAGGGGCTTAAAAGAAAAACAGTAATTGAATCCCCCATTTTTACTTCTTGTGTGATCTCTGCCTCATAACTGGGACGCACCATCTCATAAACTGTATGTATTATAAGAAAAATGATCATAATCATAACTTTTTGGGTTTAGGGCTCACTGAGGTCAGGGCACATCCCTTATCATAGATTTATTATCTATAGATAATTCAATAATCTTAACTTTTTCAGTAAAACCAATGACAAGTTTAGGGGGAAAGAAGAGGTCTTTTTTACAGTGGAATTATTCTTAATTATCTAATCTTAATAAAAATATATTTTTTAAAAATCAGAATATCTCTTTTTTAGAGAAAGAGATTTAGGACATAAGTGTAATGAAGAAAGAGTGGAATGAATGAAGAAACGGAAGAAGACAGGGATGAAGAAAAGAACTGAGTAATAAGGGGATGGATGAGGAGGGATGGACGAAAAGGAAAAGTAAGGATGGATAAAAGGAAGGAGCCATGGGTCGAAGAGAGGAAGGGAAGTAGGAAGAGTAGACCGAAGAAAAAAAAATTAAAATTCGATAATATTCAAAAATGTAAAGGTTGTGTCAGGTTCACAACCAGAGTAAATACAGAGAAAGGGTTTGTTTTTTTCTATGTCACCAGGTTCAAAGTGTCTCTGGCGCCCCCAGCGTTTCCTCGTAGCACATGCAGCTCAACAGCAGCCAGTGAAACCATGTAGCATGGTGATCACAGATCCTCCCTTACAGCTCCCACAGCCACACAACTGAAATTTTACAACAACCATTCCCTACTGGGCTGTCCCCACCCCCTTTACTCGGCTTTAGAGCGGAACCGCACGGCACGGCTCGGCTCGACTCGCTGCCAGCCCCGGCCCTCCTCCAGGGCTGCGTGAGCCGGTGTTTGATTGGATTAGAGTCGGCTAGCCTTTGCCCTCTAACCCCGCTGATGTTGGCTGGCTGCTTCCTGCTCCCTCCGCTCCCCTTAAACCGACTGACGAATCCTGCCGAAGCCGCACGGCGAAGCGCCTCGCACGGACACAGCCGACCGGGACGAGCCGCTACACAGAGACCAGACCGGAGCAGACCCACGGAACACACTGACGGGCGGACGTAAAGACGAAGCAGCCATGCGGAGGAAATCGAGGATATTGTTATGTTTTGCCGTGCTGTGGGTGCTGGGGATAGCCTACTACTTCTACTCGGGGACAGCGTTGAGTCGAAAGGTAGGGTTTCCGTTCCTTGACTGGCTTTTTCTGGCTGCACAGTCCGTCCTCGGTGTCCGTGTGGATGATTCCTTCCAGCACAAAGCGAAGATGGAGCGGCGTGATTTGGCGCTGCTGTGCCTCTTTTCTGTGTCTCTGTTTTGCGGCAGCACCGATGCTGTGAGGAATGTGATAAAGGGCCTGAGAGTATCAGTGGGCAGGCATTGATTTGGTAGAGATGAGTGTAGACAAGGGCAGCGGGGAAGCGGGGCTGGCCGGTCGGCGTGCATAGACCTCCCGCTGTGCCGGTGATTGCCTTCCCGTGGCAGGGGGAGCGTAGCTCGTCCAAACCGGGCAGCATGTTAACCGTTTTAACGCGGCGGCGCCGGTTAACGTGAAAGCGATAGAAAGGTGAAAGCATGCATGTTGTTATTAATATTGGGCTGCTGGCCTGGCTCTCAGGGCCGGGGGGGTGGGGGGTGGTGGGGGGGTTGCCTATAGAGCACGTCAGCACAAGCTGCTGCTGCTACTCCGAGAAATGAACAGAGATCAGGAAGTGTGCAGATTAACGCCGGGTTAAAGCACTGATATAACATGCTGTCGGATAGTGATTTTTTTTTTCATGCTGGAAGCTTTAAACTTGAGTTTATTTTCATACTGTGCTGTCCTCATTTTCTGCCTGTTTTGTCCTTTGCTGTATGAGAGCATTTTTATTTGATTAACAACCTTAAATTAATGTTGTCTGCAGAACTCTTGCAACCTGTTACGTTGTTCAGTCTGGTGTGTAGATTTATCATGCCCCTGATATTTTGCCCACCTTTTAAATAAGTGTTGAAACTATATCTAAGACAGTGTATTGTCACAAGAAGGGGTCATAAACATTTAGGTCATTTCTGAAACCAAAAATGTCAAACATTTGATGAGTCCACCTTCGCAAATGTGAGAATTAGTTGTGCTCCTGATAGTGAACTGAATAGTTTGGGGCTTTGGACTGTTTGATTGAACATAAAAAGACATGAAGATTACACCTTGAACGGAAAGAAGTTGTGATTGTCATTTTTCACTGTTTCCTGTTTTATGACCAAACAGTTATTCAAGAAATGACCTTGTTGATTATTCAATAATGAAAATGATTGTTAGTGCAGCCCTTTAGTGACACCTCTTATGATAATTAAGTACAGTTCAACAGCACCATAAACTGTATCCTCTGAAATGCAGATAAATTTGAATAATCACCTCTCTCACAGTTCAGCCGAAATCTGGTCATTATGATCCTGTTTGTGCTATTAATGACAGGTCTGTTACGTTGGAGTGAATTAGTTCGTGCTAATGAACTGACAAGACAGAATGACAGAATATAAGTGATTTCTTCGCCTTTACTTTCCTTCCTTTGACTATTTTTTCATCTGTGTGTCATAGTTTATCAACAGCAATGTCCGGTATCAGTAGTAACAGTAGTAATAATGGCTTGTAAGGCCAACTTTGTGGACATTTATTGCCATTCATGATGTACCAGGCCTGTACATGTAATAATCTGTCATGCATGACATGTAAGTTAAACATCCTCCAGATGTTGGCATTTGCTGGAAGACAGCTTACCATTGTACACTCATCTGTATTATGTTTGTGTGTTTGAAGGGAGAGAGTCAGAGCACAGTCACTTTTTTGTGTTGGCAGAACATCAAGCTTGTACTTTCTGTGTGTGTGTGTGTGTATGAGTATGTGTCAGTTAGGGCCAGTATATCCTGCTGTGTGTATGTTTAAAGTGCTTTGCGTGGGTGGTTGTGTGCAGTGCACAGTATTCCCCTCCTGGATTTGGTTGTGTGTGTGTGTGTGTGTGTGTGTGAGAAAGTCCTGCATGTATTCCACCTGTCTCTTGTCATGTCCTATCTGTCTCTCTGTGTTTGCTTTGCTCCAGTCAACCATGGCAGCCCTTTTACTTTTCCATTAGGCTGATAGCTCTGCGTATGTCTGTGTGTGTGTGTGTATGTTTGTATATTTGAGGTTGGTGAGGTGGTCAAAGTGACACTCCCGTTAGAAGCAACTTTCTCTGGAGTTGGATTGCAGGCAGCCTTCATATGAAGCCTGACTGATCGGCTGCCACTGGCTGATGGCTTTGCACAAAGATTTAATTTGTTTAAACAGCGGTGATGTTGCACAGCTATTGTGTTGTTCTCCATCATATCTTTGATGAGTCAAGGCATTTAATACCCTCTCACTTCTATTGGGAATCAGACTTTGTAGCTGTCGAGTAGTGAATCTTCAGAAGTAGTCGAGGCCCGAACAAAGGCTTTACATAAATCAGAAGCTGGAACTGAGGAATTTGTGGAGTATTTCTAAGTAAATGACTTGAATTATTAGTTAATTATGAAAAATATGCAGGGATTGCCCTTGTCATCAACTCCTAATTATGTCATTAAAAGTTCCTCAGCCTTTCATTAGTGTTCCTTTACTTTTTCATCTTTAGAAAGGTGAATTGGAAAGGTTGTGAATTTAATTACAAAACGGTCTTGGAAGGTTCCCTTATAAGAACAGATGCTGCTCCTCGGGACTTATGTTTGCAGTGTGATTCACAAGTTTATACGTTCATTCATTCATTAGTCAGATTTAAGGTTAATTGCAGCGCACAGATGTATGGCCGACATTCAGCGCCGCAGAGAAAATCAAAACATCTTATTCCAAGTGACAAAAGCAGAGGTTATTTATATGCAGCACACATTGAAATTCAGCCAGTGCTCTCTCAACTCCCTCGTACTGTTCACAGATAGCTCCTGCATCCAGCATTACACTTCACAAAGCTCCATGTTGTTGTGTCATCGTTGCTTAGAAGCACAGTGGTGAATTCAGAGTCCAGCAGCTCTTTGCCTGCCAGCCTAAGCGGGACTCACACCATCATGGCAGCTAAATCAAATGCCCACTTCTGAATAATCTGAAGGATTGTGTCTCTGCCTGAGGAGGTTTTTTAACTTACTTCTCCAGCTCTGTCATACACCCATAGCACTGTGGCTCTTAAAGATCAAAGATGCTCACCAAACAGCGTGTCTACTGTTCAATCAGTTCAAAAGTATCCTATTTGGAAAAGTGTCCCTCTTGTTAGAGTCTAATAGCTGGTTTAATGATGGCACAGTATCACGTAGTAGCACACCTTTGATGCCTGTGAGCTATTTCAGTGTCCTGAGATAGTGAAAATGTCAGAAATGTTGCCACTTCTGACACATCCCTTTCAAGCTTTTTTTTGTGTGTGTGGCAATAAAAACCAAATGAAAGGCCACGGTGGGTCTCCAGAGGTCAAAAGCAAACAAGTACAAAATGTTCCTCATATCCGAAACAGTAAATGTAGAGCTCTGTAACTGTGAAAGTTTTTCCTCTTTTGATCGGTGAAAAGTGTGATACTAATTGTTCCTGAGCATTTCTCAGATTTATTGGCCTGAATAACACAGACCTGCAGTGTAGAATGGGAGGAAGTGAGACTGAGAGAGTGAGCTAAGCATCACATGAGGTTTACCAGGCCATCAACGATGTGCAGCATAATTTTTATTGTCTCTAAAACTGAGAAAGATCGGATAAACTCAGTGATTCATATTTTGTAATTGATGTAAATCACAGCAATATGGAGAATGTGGAACTATACTGTCATGCTTAACCTTTGCCTCAAAGGCACATGGAGTCTTTTTAAAGCAGACACACCATTTGCCTCTCAGCGTCTTACTGCAGTCTTATGGTATGTCTGAAGAATTTATTCCTGGACTGTCTACTTTTTGGGTTGAAAGTGAAGTTTCCACCTTCCTATTCTTCCATACATAATACAGAAGAATGACAGGAAACTCTGGGAGACACCCTACACAGCTAGACTCAGCACCAGCATGTATGTGTAAGTGCATTGTTGTACACAAGAGGATAATGTTGCAAACATGAGCCTGCTGGCTCACCAGGATGCCCCATTAAAGTCCTCCTCGTTGGCCAGACCTCATAGGGTTTTTCGCTGCCAGCTCTTGAGGAACCAACTTCCCACTGTTGAGTCTACTCTTTTTCTAATCAGCACTGTGAGAGCAAAGTGGTAGATAGAGGAGGGTGGCACTCAAGCACAAGAAAAACCAATAGAGTTTATTAAGAAAGTTATCAGCTGTTTAAGAATAGCTGCAGAGAGATGCTGATTGGATTCTATCAAAGTGGTAAACAATGTGAGTGTGTTTTGATTCCTATTTTTATCCTGAGATTAATGTGGAATGTGTTAAGATTTAACAAAGATGTAGATAGCAAAGATGTAATGTAATAGTATCCTTTAATTAGTGCGGGCTGTATTTACTTTCGACAAGGACTCGGGGCAGAGGGAAGAATGAATCACATGCACATGTGGTAAACACAGTCATGCCAGATTGAGTGAGTCATGCACACATTGTCCACTGTTGATATG
The DNA here is from genome assembly GCA_029814765.1 of Acanthurus leucopareius. NCBI lineage: Eukaryota > Metazoa > Chordata > Actinopteri > Acanthuriformes > Acanthuridae > Acanthurus > Acanthurus leucopareius. The sequence goes on along the minus strand of JAQMCX010000001.1, from coordinate 18,426,414 downwards.
GAGCTCAGCTCTCACCCAAAGGTGGATCACAGCGTTAAATTGCAAGTATTTCTTAGTGTGTTGTTATTAGCCAGAGGTTTGGATTAGTTTTCTAGTCGATGGCAGAGGATTCAGGAGTGAGTTCACTGCTTTTCTTCGAGCAAACTGTGGAGAGGAGCTCTCATGAAGTGGATCAGCAGGGACCCTGAGAGTTTGTTTTTTTTTTTAAATGCTGGCTGGTCCAGAACTCTTGAGTGAAAGTTTCATTCTGTGTTATCTGCAGCTTTAGGCGTTCAGCTCCTGCCTGTCCATGCATGCCTTCAAACTTTGGCTTTATCAATTCATCTGTCTCTCATTCTACATGAGTGTGACTTCACTGGCTCTGAGCGTTATACTATTTTAGAGCAGAAAATGTTTGACAAATGGAACAGTCGCACATCCCACTCTCAGCGAGGGTGAAGTGAATATTGCGCCGTTGGTGTCAAGTGTGTTTTGTCTTTGGCCTGTTACTTGGTGGGTAGTTTGCAGAAAAGGGTGGATGCTTGCCTCTTGTCTTCAACAATGCCTGCAAAGTAAACACAACATTACTGTCAGATCAGACACACCCAGCAGTATCTGTAATCATTAACCAAGCCTTTACTGTATATGCATACTTAAATATATACATGGCTTATCACATAGTACTGATTTATGTTCCTAACAAAGACCTTAAAAAACAAACAAAGCGAAACTAATTCCACAGGCAAAGTCCCTGCTGCTGTGTAACTAAAGTACAATCATCCAAAAGACCTGTGGCTTCGAAACCACTTGAGGCCTCAGCAGTTCGATATGCTTATAATGCCAGAATACAATGTAATTTCAGACAGGGAGCAGAATAGCAGATCCATTATTGCTAACTAACTAAATGCAGTTCCAAAGAGCAAACACTGAATCGATAAAAGGCTTGAATTAAGCTGGGTCTCTCTGAGCGTTGAAGCCTTCTCAGATGTACAGTTTCTTTTAAGTAATGATAACTTCTAACAGAAGCTCCACCGAATCGGAGTGTAAATAGAGATACCAAAAGAAGTAATTTGTTGTCTGTGTTGTCTTTCAAAGATCTGTGGGGATGTTTGCATAAAAAAAAACACTGTTTTGAACCAAGAAACTGCCTGACAGTCACAACAAAGAGGGACAGTGTTAATCTAAATCAAAATTCATGCAGGGATAGAAAATGTAGTCAGTGTCAGTCGGGCTTTTAATCAACAATTTGCCAAGTGCAAACTGCAGAAACAATCTCATGTGGAGTTCATGTTCAATCAAACCCAAGCACTGGACACGAATTTATTAAGCGGACACTATGAAAGATTGTGAGGGTGACCGAAAATATTGAGAAAATTTATTTCCAATGCATTTTTTATTTATGAAAAATATAGAAAAATTCACACCATTCTCACACACGAAAGAGTAACTTTAAAGCAAAAAAAGCTGGCAAGTCTGGCTTTAGCCACATAGACAGTCCCTCAGATCCTACCAGTCTGTGGAAAACTTTTTTTCCCCCCTTTTACAGCATAATATCCTGCAGGTCAGGTGTTGGTTTCCCATTAGCAGCCATAGCTTTGAGACAGTCTTCAGAAATAACAAGTTTTCATGCAAACCGATGCTGTGTAGCCATCTACACTTAAAATTGGTAGCAGCTAGTAGAGGGTCCAGTCTTGCTCAGTCAAGCTGTCAGAAAAAGAGTGTTTAAAACTACACATTATCCACACTATGTGCACATTTGCTAGCTGGGTGAGGAAGAACGCAATCTAAAGCAGGAAGAAGTCGATGTCACAACATGTGACATCAATCAGCCATGGGCTGTAAGGCTGAGAAATGCTGAGGCTGTTCTTCAGTGTTGATTGTTCTATACAACATGAGAACAGACCACACATGCTCTCAAATATATAAACACAATGACCTTTGTGCAGACTGAGGAAGACATATCCTCTGCCTCAGCACGCAGGGCAAGTCATTCTTTTAGAGCAAGCTCTTTAAATGGAGCCAAAAACAACTATTCTGACCAGTTTTTACTGCATTATCCTAAGACACACTGACTTGTGAAAATACAATTTAACAGTTACAAATGAATGATGAGTATAAAGAAATCATCAATAAATACAACAATGTAATGTCAATATTTCTCTCAGGCTTTCGGTGACGCACTGCCTCCTCTGACTGCACATCCCTGCTGGGCAGTTACAGTGGGAGGATAGCAGCTGTGACTGTTTCATCAGGCACCCCCAGGTTTTCCCAGTTGACGCGGTGTTCGCTAAACCCCTCCCGTGAACAGAGATCATCCAGTCACAGCTTAGCTACTGTAACTAGGCACAGAAATCCTGTCAAGATTTGGATTTCTCCACATGTTGAAGCTTTGAGCATGCATCTCTAATAAGACACACAGTCTGCACTTAGAGAGCTGGGTGAATCATGTCTTCTTTTTTTTTTTTTAGCCCCCTCCAAAATCTCAAAGAACAAAAGTGTAAGGAATGCATTAAACAATGTCTTTATTTACTCTTTCATAAGATGCAGTTGTTTGCATGTTTGGCAAGGTACCTGTACTCATAACCTGCCATTATTTTCGAGGCCAAGGAGTACTGATACTACAATACTATGTGGTTATGTCAGAAAAGGACCCATTCTGTACTTTCCCCACTGTATGGAAGCCGGTCCTGGATACCATATCAGAATGTAGTCTAACAGTAGCTGCCTTATCTGACTCTTTATTGGATTTAGAGAGATTTACACTACTGCAACCCCAGCCAAACTTCTTATCTGAGATAGCATTAGTTTTCATCCCAAAAGCCATTTTCCCTGTAACATACCATTTAAAAATATGTTAAGTCTACCCTTGTTTTTTTTTGAAGTCTGTGAACAAAGCCAAGCCAAACAGGTTTCTGTTAGAAGGAAATTACAGGTTGATCTTGTATCTTTCTCACTTATAATACTAACTTTCTCTACACTGAGATTCAAAAACAATCCTGCTCCTGTGGTATGTCCTCTACATAGATCATCAACTAGTGAGGACTGCTTGAGAACTTTTGCCAGGGAACATGCAGCTCTAACCTCAGTTTTTCAGTAGAGTATGACATGTGTTGCTATCTAATGCATGGGCCTGTGTAGGACCCCTTTCCTGGATTCTTGTTTAATACAAGTCAGCTGGAAACATTAAAAAGGCAGCTGGAGACGGCAGTTTCAAACAACTCAAGGAGCCTACATTAGCATAATTATCTAGCTAACTAGTTAATAAAATTTGCCAATAATAGTTTTCATTTAAACTAAAAGAGTCTCTGAAATTTATGAACCACTGTTTATAAATGACTAACTTCAATTGATAAATCTGCCACAGCTATCACTTTCGAATGCATTATGTGCGAGTGAAAGTGAAGTACGGTATTTTGAAAGTACAGTGATAGAACAAAGAAGTGACTAGATCCAAAACAGAAGGAGTGATGGCTTGTATCAAGTTTGGCTACTTTTATTGCCAGCAGCCAGGAGGAATTAGTCTTAACCTGCCAGTGTGGAAACCCGGTGACTGACTGACTGACTGCTGTGAACAGACAGCTGTGGAGATACCAGGAGAAAGGATTCAGACTTGGCCAAGAAAGAACAGTTAGGTTTATACCACCACAGAGTGGATCATGTCTATTTAAATGTCAGTCCTCTGCTAGCAGTTTCTTTACATCCTGATCAGATTTTTTATTTATTAATTTGTTCTGTCTTGCTTATTATCCCCTCCTCTTGTTGGCAGGTTCCTGGTGGTTAAACGCAACTGCATGTTGCATCTGGGAGTTTGCATACTGGATTGTTTTCTTCTTACGATGATTTTCTTCCTGTCAAATGACATGTGTTCATTGAAAAGCTGAAAGGGATGAGAGCCTCCATTGTTGAAAGAACCGGTGCTGAGTAAAGAGCTTTTCAAAGATCTGTTTTTATTCACACGTCAAGATGAAACAGAGCAACCCTCTTTTATTTAGTTTGTCACTGAGAGGCAAACAGTTATAGCTGTGCTGCCACATTGGCGCTGACGCCGATCAGGTCAGAAGCAGCCTGTATCCTGTTATCAGGCTAAACTATTCAAATAGGCCTGATAGGGAGGACAGGTGGCCAGGATGTTTTGCCTGTGCCCTATTTGTGGGGAGGACATTCAAATCACTGAATAAATGACAAGTATCACACGTGTAATTGCAACAACCAGCCATGACATTTGGTTGATGCACTTCTCAGTCATTGCTACTGGACTGTGTAATGATTTAATGGAAGTGATGCTATCTGAGTTTCATGTGACTGGAGTTGTGAAAAAAGAAGTGGATAATTTTTGTGAATAAATGACCAAAAAATGCATAAAAATATGTCTCTGTTAGATAATTGCACTTGCAAACAAACTGAAATGTCTGTATCAGGGTTGGTTATTGAATATTGTTTTGATATTGACCACCTGATAAGGATAAAGTGCCTGACTTGTCCCCTCATTTTTTTCATTTTGTCCCGCTCTACCTTTGATCAGCTGTTCAAGAGTTAAGATAGTGTTTACTAAGATGCATGTGTGCTATAAAACTAAAGTGATTTTGTTCTGACTAAATCCAGGCATATAAATGACAGTCTGTAGAGAATGTTTTATCCTAATTGTTTTTTTCTCTTTTTTTTTCATTAAAGGATAAAAAATCTCCATGAATCCATCTGTCTCACTTTCAGCTGTTTGTTGCTGTTGAATAACAAAATAAATATAACGCAGGGCAGATTGAGGTGCATGCAAACAAGCATCCTCACCACCCACCTCATCCTCATCCTAAAACACTCTGAGTAGATGTGTGTGCATCCGTCACATCTGGGTCATAGACTGTGATACTGACATTTTGAATCAGCTTCAACCTTGGAAAAGGTGCACGTAGTTATTTTTTCCCTTTCTTTTTTTCCCAAGCACAATGTTTTGACCATATCAAGAAAAATTCATGTTAACAATGATAAGAAATAACATTCAAGTGTTTCTGGATTAAGGTTTTTCCAAGAAAGAATATTCTCCAATTTTATTTTAAATGTATTATGAGACATTTAAAGTATTCTTTCATCACAAAGTGATTCATTATAGATTTTTCTCTTTCCTTAATTAATGAATCAATCAGTTAGCATTGTAGAAAAAAAGGATGGAGGAGATCCAGTCAGTTTGCTGTGTTGTGTGCAGACCAGGCTCAACAGCAGCACAGCAGCACAGCACAGCCCCCTCTTTGCTGAAAGAAAGCAGCCTAAGAAGATGATTTTTAAAATGGAAAAAATGTCCAAATAATGTCTGGCCATCTGCCAAAGTGGTGGGTAGATTTTTTTTCAACACGAGTCTGGTGGGAAGTGTTAATTTCTCACCCGGCATCACATCATGGCCATTCAATAATGAAACAGCCTTTGTTTTCAGCTTTCACTGGAAATGTCATCCTGTAAGAACAAATTCACCCAAACCGCACACAGTGCTGTTAAAACCCAGCTTTTAGTGATGCACTTGTCTGTCAGACCATTCTTCAATTGATTCTCGTGGTTTAATCCGTGCATATTCTCAATGTTTTTACTGTCTTATAACTTTAATTTGGTTTGGCTTTGCAGCACCCACTGCATCTCTGATTTCAACCTGCGAGAGCAAAGAGGCAAAGCTTTCTCTCCTGTCATGTCACGTTTTTTACACCAACTGTTAGCAGATTCACACAGAGAGAAAGATAAAGATATAACTAATTTATAGACCAGAATACAATGCATTTGTAAGACTTGTGTTTGATGCAAGTGCAACCTGAAGCTTTCCCAAACTAGAACGCTGTCACTTTCACTATCTGCTGACTGATTCTCAGGCATGATCTCCGGATGTTGCCTACAGGAACCCTGGAAAATGTAGGAAATATGTAGCTGCAGCAGAGTGGAGGTTGAGGAAAATACGTCACGAAAAGGCAAATTGCAAGGCTTTATATGTCAAATAGTTTCTGTATTGTGTAGATTTTGATTCAGCTGATGTAACTGAAGCCTTTCTTGAGCTTTAAGCTAGTTGTGACCTCTCCACCCTCGCATCCTCACACACAGTCAGGCACACTACTATAGTACTCGAAATGAACAACCTACCACACACCCATGACAAGATCCAAATTCCACAGGCAAGCTTGTAATGTTATTGGTCAATACTAGCAAAGACGACGCTTGTAAAATTGTGTCAGGAAGCTGACTCAGCTCCACCAAACTGAAGTAACAAATACGACAGAGTCAGAGTAAATGACTTATGAAATAGCTGGTTACTGCTTGTTTTCTTGTTTAAATGATTTTCTGATTTTCCAAAGGCAGACTTATTCCAGGAATCTAAGAAGACCATTTAATCAAAGGTGTTTTTGTATTTACAGCCTGTTTGAGCCATGTATGCTAGAACATGTAGAATCATGTCAGAAAAATGAATTTAATGAATAATTGGAGAGCCTCAGTGTGGTTGTATGTGTATCTTTGACCACATGTTCCTCCATTTTGCCCTCCTTTCCTGTGGGCTCGTCTCTCCTCCAAGAGACACGTCAGCAGATTTGGGACGTTTATGTTAGTTTCCCAGACTATTCTGTTTATATATCAATTTGTTGCGTAATTTGGTGAGACAGAAGCATTTTTTCCACTTATTCCAGCTTGTGAAGCCTTTGTTACTGTGCTGGATGGTTAAAAAAAAAGCAGTAGCAAAGAGTCATCTGAGCGAGCGGTTGAAATTCTGAAGGAAGAAGCCTGAAAATCACATCATTTACAGGAAAAAAATAGACTCCTGAGACCACAGAGCAAGTCTGGTGTTAAAAACAGACTGTTACTGTACGTCGTATTCCTCTAGTGACAGAGGCCTTGGATGGTGATTCTGTAAAAATAGACACATGCATTTATACATCATATATAAACATACATAGATACACAAACCCTCCATTTCAGCATAAACTTAGGCCAAGGTTTCTATCAGTAGAGGTTTATGTTCAGTGTGTCTCCTCAACACCAGACTGGTTCTACTGCCTCGGGACTGAACAGCCTGTGCCAGTTGTAATTGTATGAGTTCATGTACGCTGATTTATAGTCGGACGTTTTAAGCTGCTGTACCCATCAGTTCCAGTCAGGAGAACCAGTGCTGCCAGCAGAACAGGCTCTTTTGTAGCTTAGTTCAAAGCGCTGAAACTGTTTTAAGTCTCCCTTCTTTATGACTTCATATGTTCAGAAAAACCGACTGAGGTGTTTATTTTCCCTGTGAACTGACTGTTGGCTAATCCATGTACAAGAGCAGAAGTGTTTAGAAATGGATAAGCTTAAATGATGGGTTTGTCAGCGCCAAAGTTTCAGCATTACCTATTCCAGCTAACTAAATTATCCAATACAATATTAACTTAAGCAACGAAGAAGCTTTTTTATACAGCATTGATTTGGGAGGTTGTGTTTAAAACAAAGCCCCATCAGGATAGCAAGTGTGTAATATTTCTTCCACTGTGTGAAAACTACTTGTGGATATTATAGCAGAGTTTAAGCTAACAGTAGCAACGGTAGTTAAAAAAAACCAAACGAACAAAAACAAGCTCTATAACAACATGAATTATAATGCTGAAATCTAACCTTTGTAATGCTGGAAAGCAGCGTGCAAGCAGAGGAGCTACGAAAGTTAAAGGTTAATGTTGTTTAGGACAAATTAACTGAGGTCACTCATAGACTAGGACTTCAAACGCAAAGCAACTGTAACTAAAGCAGGGTGGAGCATAATGAATGGCCAATTGTCCAAATTTGTTCTTTAAGAAGTTTTGTGTGTGTGTCTGTGTGTGTGTGTGTGTGTGTGTGTGAGAGAGAGAGAGAGAGAGAGAGAGAGAGAGAGAGAGAGAGAGAGTGTGTGTGTGTTTATTTATAAATGTGTGGGTATTCCTGGTGATTGTGGGGAGAGCCCTGTGGCATCCAGCTCCCAGCAGCAGGAGGGCGTGGCACGCACACACACACACACACACACGCACACACACACACACACACACACACACACACACACACACACACACACACAC
>JAQMCX010000001.1:18391385-18407837 GCA_029814765.1 Acanthurus leucopareius | reverse complement strand
GTGTGTGTGTGTGTGTGTGTGTGTGTGTGTGTGTGTGTGTGTGTGTGTGTGTGTGTGTGTGTGTGTGTGTGTGTCTCGAGGACACAGTTAGGTGATTAAAGAGGAGGAAAAAAAAAGTGACTTGTTCTAGATTTTTACTTCTCCTGGATAAACAACTTACAGTGGGAGCAGGAGGGGTGTGGGGGGGGCATCACCACAGGGAGCCTAAATCAGGGATTTCAACAAGACTACTGTGTGAACACATGCACCCTCATGAATGAGGATGTCAAGCTTTTGCAACAAATACTTACATCTTCACCAATGTTGTTTTGCTGTTGATATATTGGTTGGGGGGGGGTTGACAGAGATGGTGGACTGAACCAAAATTTTGTTTTTCAACTTGTTTTCTTCCAGCAAGAACTCTCTGTGTTTCTAGTGATAGGCCATATGACACATTATCTACACAAGCCTGCTCCATAAACTAGAAGACTCTTAAGTTAAGCAACTGGAAAAAAAAAAAGAAAGAAAGAAAAATCCCTGGAGTGAGTTTGCTTTTCATTAACTTGTGAAGATGAGGCAAATTAGAAGCTAATTTCAGAAGTGGGGTTTCTTTTTGTCTTCAATGTTTTAAACTCATCCAACAGAAAGTATTTTCTCTTCATGTTCATACAGTTTGACACGAGCTATGCCGTGCTGAATGATGTATGTGCAGAGTGTGACACAAGAAGGCTGTTTTCACATCTCATCTGCTGAAAGTTGAAGGTTTTTTTCTGTGCTCACTGAAAATCTGATTTGAAGAGGCAGGCCTACCAGCAGGATTTGTGACGTTATGGATAGTTTGGAAGAATACTGATCCAATTTGCATCTTATTACTGCCAGTGTGATGTAGATACTTGAAGCTGCCAGTGCACATAATTGATTTTGCAGTGAAGTAGGAGACATCCAGTGTCCTGCAGGAAAACTATAAACAAAATTTACATGCTCACAGATCCTGAATTTTTAATGAGGTACAAGGTGTGGATGGCCTCTTTTTGAATTTTAATTCGATAATTATACAGTTCTCTAGGAATAAAAACATCAGAAACAAGCAGAATATTTTTAAAGGTCGTGTCTGAATACATGTCTGGAGGGGGTTTTCAATAATGCTGTTTAATTTTCTTAAATGTCTCCTATTACTCTTTGGTAAATTATTTGTCAGTGTTTTTAAGGTTTTAGCATTGCTAGCTGCACCATCCTTGTAATGACATTTTCAGTTATCAGAAAATTTGTTACAGGCAATCTTCTCGTAACTTTTCATCCAGCCCCATCAGCAGGTCTGAATATAAATGTATCTACTAGGTTGGTTTATGACTAAATAACTATTTAATGTTCAACACCCCCATCTATCTTACTCTGTGTATGTAATTAAGATGGACAAACGCTAGCTAAAATAGTAAACATGTAAGTAGTACCTACTAAACATCAGCATTTTGGCATTGTCACTCTTGTCACTATTGTCAGCATGCTATCATGCTGTTTGTAGCATTTAGCTCTGATAAGCATGTATAGCCTCACAGCTGTAAGCATGGCGATAGACACTCATTTTTAGCAATAACAAATATGTGCAGGCTCATAACCAAATGTAGAGGTTTCTATGTTTTACTTCTCTCTGTAGACAAAATAATATGCAAATTAAAAATGTGAAAATATGTTTGTATGATTAAAATAAATGATTAGTGTTATGTTCTTCCCCTTTTCTCTTCTTTTTTTGTTTTTTTATAGGTTAACTTCAGTTTTAGTCCATGTTTTTGAGGTTTAGCATCAGTGTGAGTTCATTTTAAGGTCAATTCTGACCAAGTTAAAAGCACCCTTATATCAGGCTTTAGGTCAAGTCATTCCCTAAACATTTTTGGCATTTATTGGCCTGGTATTGGCCCCAGGTTGTACTCAACTTCCTCTCATTTACAGTGATAGTAGAATTAAAATAATTGTAACATTCCATTCAAAAACCCTCTCTTGTGTATCCAGGATCACTGTGGTTTCATTTCCCTCTGCCATAGCCAGCATTGTATGACATTTCTTTTGTCACTTCTCATAAAGGTCAAAGAGCAGGCTTAGCTACCCATATCGGTACTTGGCTCTGATCTGGGTTTAGTGTCTTGCTCAAAGACACTTCAGCAGGACAGATGCTGGCTGTCACAGGCGCCTGAACCAGAGCCATCCACTTGAAGGACATTTTCTCTGATCACTGGCAGCCCTCACTGCTGTACGCTGCCCTGTGGGGGATAGCCTGCACCAAGTGGCCTTTGTTACACAGAACAACATGCTAACTCACGATGTTTAGTGTCATTATCACACACACACATGAGATATAACTCAAAATATATAATACCTATACATATCTGGACTAAAGTTTGTACTGAAGTTGGAGGTGAAGTGCATATATTATCCATATATTTCTTTTCTGATGTATTTCTGGCCATGATAGCAGCATTGCTGCAAGAACATCACATTGGCTCAGTAAGATTATGAAGTAACTTAGTGAGTACTTACTATGTATCCATTGTAGCTCAACAAAACCTGTCAAATTTACTTTTTGCAAATGCATTTAAAATCCTCCGAGGATAAAACCCTCTGATTTTAGTGATTCCCCTGACATTTCCTCTTACATCACCATAATGCTTATGTGTTGGGTTTTTTTAAGTGACTTTAAACACCATTATTGGATGATTTTAATGAAATTTGATCACATTAATCTCACTGTCAGGATTAATTGTGATCACTTTGCTGATCCTATGACTTTTCATCAAGCGCATTCATCATTAAAATTTGTCTAATACTTTGGTCAAAGACAGAATACCTCCCGTCAGCCTTAGACATGTTTTTAATAAAGTGTCTTCATCACACTAAAATTCTGATCCTAGATGAAGAACATGATAAATCATGATCATTGTGTATGTTAGCATGCTGATGGAGGCGCTGAGCTGAAAGCACCACTGTGAAAAACTGCAGCAGAGAGCTGTGAGGGTGCCTCTCAGTCTTGTTTAGAAATACATTAGTTTAATTTAGTAGCTAATTTAATTTTGTTCACCTTTCCAAGTTCACAAGCAGAAGCGGAGCGCTGGCCTGTTTTCAAGATAATTTCAGCAGTCCCTGGGCATACCAATACACGATACAACAGTATAATACAATGGAGAGTAACAGATTTGATTTAAGCAGAATTTTCAGTAATGACAACCTTTAGCGGCATATGGCACCATCGCTGTGTGCTGCTGTCCGTCACTGTGTTTCATTACCTCCTCTCCCTGCTGCTCTTGATGGCTGATGTAATGCACTGTTGTCCTCTGGAGGGATTTTGTGATGAATTAAGCTTGCAGAGCAAATCGGAGCATTGGCACTGTCTGTTGTATCAGAAACATGGTTTAATCTGGCTCTACACTGTGAAATTAAAGCCAGTTTTTTATCACAAATTCAACACGGTAAAGATGTTCTCTTAACACAAACGTCAGTGTATATTTGTTTGTGGCACGTCTTTATTTTTCATTTACAGTTTTGCTTGGCATCTATGTGTATGAGTAAGCAGTGCCTACGGGTACTCTTCATATGTGTGTGTGTGTGTGTGCTTGTGTGTGTGTGTGAATGTGTCTTTGTGTCATTTGGTTAACTCTTGGCTCCTATCTGAGGTAATCTATCAGTGGATGTGATCAGATTACTGTGGATTACATTCTGACTATTAGAGACTGGATCAAACACACACATTCACTCTCAGAAAGATAAGCATGCGTGTAACCAGCCTGACAGACTAATGTATGTGAGCTCATAAAACCCCCACGTACACAAATATGAACTGACACATGATAACACACACGCACACACATGCACGCACACACACACACACACACACACACACACAAACAACGCATGCTTAGTCTGATCTGCTGATCTGTCGGAGGCTTAAAGTCCATCCCATTATGAGAGAAGCAGGTGTGAGATCTCTGTTGTGCTCTGTGTACGTCCTTCATTTGGCAGAGGGACAAAGTTTAATAGGACTGGTAACTGCTCCTAAACAGAGTTGGACTATGAATTGTCTAAAAATAGACTAACTTTCCATTTGAATTTTGTAGCTTGATTGCATGAGGCCTTCTGTTTATGTTAATCCCCAAAAGATTTGTGCCTATTGAAATACCCTCTAGTTAAATATCTGTCAGACTTTGCTTAGACGAGAGGTGAAGAGGAACCCTCAGTTCATTTTTGCAGAGTTCTTATGAAGTCACGACATGACGAGCCAGAGATGCCTTCGGTGCAATCAGCTGTAAAAGATAGAAATTGCTGTTTTTGACATGCAACAGGCAGATAGAGGCTCCTATTTTTTCCACTTCTTTCTCAACAGAGAATGAAATTTCGAACACTGAAATCCTCCTCACCAACCTCAGTGTGTGTTCGGGTTACTTGACCTCAGCTGCGTTGACATACAACCTGTACTTTGTCATACTGTGACATTGCTGTTCATGCACATCGGATGTTATTTTCTCACTTGCCCTTTTAATTTCCTGTCCCCGTGTGTAGCAGCATGACACAAAAAGACCCAAAACTGTACTTTTTCTTTTTCCTAATGAGTATTAAGTCCCACTATGTGCAGTCAGATGCTTAATGCTGCCCTACATAAACCAACAACAAAGCACAGAGATAAACACACACCACAGGGACACGGACACCCACGAGAGTTGTTAGGTGGCTCAAACCAGGAAAACAAACCAACTGCCATGGGAGGAAAACCCTAAAAAGACAGATTAAAGAGGAGAATGATACAGACAGGAAAGAGTCACAATACTGGAAAAAATAGCTTTTCTATTCTTATATAAATGACTATCTGACACAGCCTGAAAAGAAGAATCTTAAATTGGTTGTTTTGTCTGACCAAAATCTCAAAACACTGGATTTTTGGTTATTAAAGAGAGAAATGCAGCAAATTCTCTTGTAATTTCAGCACTTAAGTGTATTTTAATAGAAAGGAACGACAAGTGGAAACTGTCTTGTGGTAGTTAAAGTTGAAAATGATACAAAGCAATTGTTGTGATGTAGCGACCAAAATCCAGTGAGCCTCTTCAGGGAATAGTTTGATGTGTTGTGGATTATGTGTCTTTGCTTTATTGCCTGAAGTTTAATAAGAAAATAGATAACAATCTCATGTTTGTACAGTAAATATGAAGCGACAGCTGGAGACAGCTAGGTTAGCTTAGCAAAAAAAGCCTGTGAACAGCAGAAAAAGCTAGCCTCACTGAGCTTAACCTCTGTCCAAATGAAACAAGATCTGCTTATGGGCATCTCTGAAGTTTACCAATTAACATTAAGTAATTGACACCGGACATAATAACTTGTGAAACTATAACATGTCATTTGTACATTGTAAAGACTAAAGAAAAAAAAATTATTTTATAATTTAGTGGCCTTTTGAGCAGCTGAATTTTTGTTAACATCAGACAGAACTGGACTAGCTCTTTTTCCAGTCTTTGTGCTCGGCTTAGCCAAGCTATCTGGCTGCTGTTTATGGCTTAATTTAACTTTACAGATGTGATAACATTATGCATCATCTCATCCAACACCCTGTAAGAAAGAGAATAAGTGTATTTCCAAAAATGTGAAACTATTCCATCAAACATCACCAACCCTTTGATTAATTGGCCTTATACGCTCACATTGTGCAGCCAAACTGGGTTCAAACTGAAGACATTATTTTAAAGTTGTGGAGTTTCTGAATATTTGGGAAATGTGGATGAAATTATGCATAAGACAGGCAGAATCTTTCCATTGGATGAAATGTTCTAGCTATGACAACCATGAGGTTTCAATTTGACAATATGTGGACATCAAATAGCTTTAAGATATAAAGGAGTGTGATGCAGAATATATATGATAATGTTTAAATGATTATGACTTTTCAACCTTAAATGTGCACAAAGCCCAGCAGCACCGTGCTTTGTTTCTTTATTTAATGTCTCTGGCTGACGCTGTTTCACTTAGGTGTGTTTGTTTTGACGTGTGTGCACAGTTTTTATCAACCCTGCTTCTGTGTGAAGGAGAGGCACAAACAGGTCGAGGCCATTTGAGATTTTCGCAGCCGTTCACGTGATGTGAGTTATAAAAATTACCCTCCCAACATATGCTCTTTTCTCAACCTTTTAAATCATGTTTCAAACAATGATACGACATATTTACAGCCATCATTTGTTGATAAGGCATGTTTACTGGTCCCAAAAGCGTTGTTTTTATCACCTCCTAATGCTTTCTGTCATGTTGTGTTCCGGGATCGCCTGCAATTCCCGTTAATCACAGGTGCTGTTTCTCAGGCTGCACATGGACATGAAACTGCAGATCAGTACTTTCTCTCCCATTACTCTTCTCTAATTCACTCTTTGTTTCCCTTCTCATTTTGTGAAGTTTCCATTTTCTCATTTCTTGTTTCCAAATCTGTCTCTCTTTCACTCCCTCTTACTTGCCTTTCTGACACCTTGCTCTCTTCACCTGTCTGCTCATTTAAATAGATGAAAAGATTTATTGTGCAGTTAAAACAAGAAGAAAAGCAACCAAGTGAACCCAGAACTGTTGTTGTAAAACATGTTTTTGGCATTAACAAGCACAGCAGTAAACTAGTAGATATTCAACAGGCTGTCTACAATATCCTTTGAGTGAGTTTAAAAGCTGCTTGTTCAGCCAGCTGTCTGTCATTCAAACGGCCTATTTATAAATTGATTATAAATTAAAAACAGCTGCTTAAACCGTCATTCTTACTTAAATTGTATTTGTTGCCTTACAGCAGTTAATCATACAAAGCTGGTGAGGTAAATTAAGGTGTGGTTGTTGAGCTAATACCAATAAATTCAGACAGAATGTGCTGATATAAATCTTAGTCAGAAAAGTTGGGATGCTGCATAATACATAAATAAAACCAGAATGCAGTCATTTGCGGAAAAACTGTGTTTACACTTGTCAGTTTTACAAAGTTTTCTTGAGCTAATGTTACAATATCCTAAATGCAATCATGTGTTTCACAGAGTGGTGAACCTCTCTCCACGAGTGTTTCCAGCGTCATTATACCAAATCATGATACTATCAGTTGTTAATCCGATTACGTGTGTAATGATCCTAACAGTTTTTTTTAAGCCGTCCACAACTTTCTCAGTCTTTAGTTGCCTTTGACCCAACTTATTTTAAAATGTGTTGCTGACATCAAATTTAAGGCCCTTAATAATTAAACTAATGGGGCTGAATTCCATTTTTGCTGCTTTAGTTTCAGGGTTCAGGTACTGTTACTGCCGGCTCACTGTAACACTGTCATGGACATGTCATGTGCAGGGACACTTTGTCAAAGCAGGAAAAGCACATATGTTACCAATAATATTCACTAATAGCCTGTAAAGGAAGTTCAGGCTCATTGGCATGACTTACTAACATGGACTGAAACCACTGTTAATGTTATTGGTTACATCTGTGCTTTACAGCTCTGAGAAACTTTAAAATGACAGAAAGGTCTGTAGGATGTGAGCTCACATTTGTTCCACTGGGTTTATGTCTGGATTGTATATTTAACACAACTTTGGCCTGGCTGAAAAGTCGCATGAGAAAACCATAAATATTTCAGGGCAGATGACTGTCTGTTCTTCTTGTCATGGCTGCAGGCTAGTCTACGAAGTGCACTTGGAAGGTACATACTATGTATGCTTGTGTGTGTGTGCTGAATTAAGGCACAGATCCCTTGACCATCCCCAATGTCTCTGTGCACTTGCCAAAGACTACTTTTTACAGTCGCTGTTGCACATGATGCTGCACAGGAGTACAGATGCTTTGGAAAGGCTTTTTCTCATGAGATGCAGAGTTTTTTCACGTCACTGAATCTATATGTTTCTGTAGAAGCCCTCAGCTGTGGAGCACGAGGCAGCCAGGCCTTTAAAGAGGCAACTGAATGTCTCCTTGAGGGGGCTCAGAACAGATGATGGACATGGCAGTCATGATAGACCTGATATGATGGACAGAAATACACATCGTAGTTGACCTCATTCAGTGTCTGTCAGTGCTTAAAGGTCCTGCAATCACTCTGCAGTGGGATCACACTGACAACAGTCCACAAAATGAAAAGATTCTGCGAATGCAAGTGTGAGTATAGCCACTGAATGTTGACTGACACTGAAAATGAGTTAAAAAAAAAAACAAACAAAATACAGACCCATGAAACATCTTGAAGAGTTGGCTATGAAATGTCAGTAGGACTACACAGCCCAACATTGCAAAGAGTCTGAAGCCAATTTGGAGCTTTATTTTACCTGAAAATGTGTGCTGTTTTCCCTCCCGGAACCTGTTGAGCTGTATTTTTGCCGTAAGTGTCTTGTCAGTGTTGGTTTCCATCCTACACTCTGCATTACCATCTGACAGTGTTCACATACAGCTGTCATGAACACTTACAGAAATTGATTGAAACTGATTTTAGGTGGGATTTTCATTGTAATTGTGCTTTTGAGATGGTCCAATCTTCTTTCTATCACTAAGAAAAGAGCGTAGTTTTAGAACAGACTAACGGACTGTCCACAGGCAGACGAATGGAAAGGTTGGCACTGAGTGAGTTGATGGGTGAGAGCCACAGAAAACAACAGCAGTTATTTTGCTACAAGAAATGCCTTAAAAGCATAAAATGTGGAAAAATAGTGTGAAAATCCTTTTTCTACCCTTTACCACTTCTCTCAGGTGTAGCCTAGAAATAAAACGTTGAATACTGTTTGTGGTTGCCTCTAACGCCACACTGTCATTGCCTGTCTGGAGGCAGTAAAGAAAACAGATCAATAAAGCATTTTGGAGAAGCTGAAGGTGAACGGGAACTACAGAGCAAATAAGACAGTTGGACAATAGTTCTCTAAAGTCAAGGGCAAAGGTCTGGACAGGGAATGAAGGGCGCTAATAGCTTTGCCTGCTGGTGTATTGATCCAGAGGGTTTTAATGGTAAAACAGATGAACACGAGGAGGAATGGCCTCGGTCAACTGTCCATTTGTGTAAATGGTGAGGGCTTGATATGACTGCGGTTCTCAGTGCAGCGATGAAGTTGATTATTGATGATTGAATGGGATGAAATGTGTTTGAATTGATTGGTTTCATGAGTGCTTTGCTGGAAGACAGCTTTGATCCTGGGCCAGCGGTATCGCATTTGCTGGACATCCTGTTGTCTAAATCTACTTAACCTGAGTGGACTGCTCACGACTGTGAATTCGATCTCGTCAGATTTAGTTTTCGCTAAATGAAGTGCCCCGAATGTGTTATCTCTGTTGAGCTTTGAGTAAAATGCAGGAGCAGGTCGAGCTCTGCATATCATGTCTGGTTCCAGCATGTAATACTATGCCAGTTCACACACTGTATTTCCTCTTATATTTCTCCAACACACACATAACATGTATTATGTGAGTGTGGATGTATGGATGTGTGAACTGAATTTGATAATAACTTTCATCCAGGACTTTTCTTATAAACCCACAGCAAGTTTCTACCTTGTTTGTTCTCTTAAAACTGAGTTTAATCATATCAAACTTACATTTTAGCTTATTATCTTTACACAAAGTTGTGTGACGATCCTCACATTACTGTAAAATGCTCAAACGTTTTTATTTATTTTGTTTTGCGACCCTTTTTTTGAATAAAATTGCTCTGAGCCGCTCTCTGTTTGCTGTTTTGTTTACCTGCTCTCAGATTAAACAGTGTGGATCCATGCTAATCTGTGTCAAACTGTTTGGGTGTTTGCTTTCAGGATGAGTGGGGCTCCAGTGACTCGTCCAGTAGGAACAAACCTCACAGCTCAGACGACAAGTCTCACAGCCTGGAGACTCTTCCTCCAGGTAAGAACCTTCACTAACCACCATGCATCACAATGACAGTGTCCAAATGACATGACTGGGTGAGGATGTTGGGAATAAACGAGGTGTTATCAATAAATATATTTATTTCAGTGTTTGACAGAAAAGAAGTTATATTACAGGTTTCTTTGAAAAAAAAATTAACAGATTTAATATCTTTTGTCATATTCAAAGTCAGTTTATTTGACAAGGTTCTCCCTCAGGATCAGAGGAGAGTTCAGTAGCTCATTGTAAGTGGTTGTAGTTGTACCAAAGGCGATGTCAGGACATACATCCCAGCTGCAGAGCATGTGCACAGCGGAAACTGTAAACCACAGTCATGTATCCAGAAAATATCCCACATCGTGTTCCCACAACTGAAACCATCCCGAAATGTGGTAACAAAGTGGCAGGGTTTTAGAGTTTTATTAGCAGAAGAACATGAACATCCTCATTCTCCCCAACCTCGCCATGTTTAAATAACTTCAGAAAAAAGAGGTGACAACTCAGCGCAGCCCTGCAGCCTGCTGCAATCTTCAAATGCAGGAGCTGCAAATGTATCCAAAATAATTCAGGAATCCATTTTAATCCTGCCGGAAACCCAGCTATGCTTCTCCACCCAGACTTTGAGAAACATTGTCTGAGTCCAACAGTGGAGAGCGGAGCAGAAAAGTCGCAGCAGAAGGAGCATGTGAGCAGCGATTTTGCATGCAGCTCTCATTCGCAGCTTGACTCAAAGCAGCCGCCCCTCCATCACCAGTCCGTGACCTGCTAAAGCTGAACACACACTCTCTTATCAGATCCAGCGGTGGAAATGGAATCCAATTTGAATGTTGAAGTGGGAGCAATTCAACTTCAGGGTGATTTTACAGGATTAGAACGATGGCAGCGTATCACAACATCAGCCACAACACACTCACACACACACACACACACGAAGGAGGGCACAAACACACATAAGAGGATAAGACTGAGGAAAAAGAAAAAGTAAAGGGGAGAGGGAGGAGATGACAAAAGATGGTTGATAAAGGAGCGAGGAGGCAAAAGAGCTCAGGTTGTTCAGAAGTGTGTGAATGCTGTTTCTTATTTAGTCACAAGACTAAGTGTATGTGTCGGTTCTCTGGTACTATGGGCCTGTAAATCATGGTGATGCAACGAGTAAATCATGTTACGACGAATATTTGAGGAACTGCTTTTGTTTCAGTTCTTTGTTTTTCAAGGCTCTTTCAAAGTTTGTCATTTTTTGACATAAACATGCATGTTTATGCAAAGTCAATTCCCATCGATAAAATGCTCAACCACGCGACGGACATAAACAAGTTAACAGCCTAGTACCAAAAACTGTTTCAGTATCTACTGCTAATTTTCCTTTCATGAAAACTCTATGGGCATGAATTTTTTTTATGTAACTCACTCATTTAAATTAAATTAAATTAAGGCCTAAGTTATGCAGAAAATCAAAAGAGAATTCCGCACACAGTAGCTCCCTTTATGTGCATTCATTTAACACATCCACAAAGGTGACATTTCAAACTTCAATGCTCTTCTTCAGGCCCAAAGTTCTGCATAAATAAGGTCATGGCCACTTTAAGTTACATTTAGGCTCTAAAAACCCAAGACTGTGACGACCATAATGCCAGACTTGAGACTTTAAAACTGTAGAGCACAAACCAATGATTGACGTTATGGTGGGTAAGTCCACTATTTTTACATACTGTCTATGGTTCTACCCCCATTTTGATGGTCTATATTTGCTCCTTAAAGCCCAAAAATGACATCTTAAGACTTCTTTTTTGTCCAACCAACACTCCAAAATCCAAATGGATTTGATTTATATTTATGAAAAGCTGGAAAAGGCAGCACATAATCAGTTAAGAGAAAACTGAAAGCAGAGAATGGAAGATTTAAAGATGAATCAATTATCAAAGTAATCCTAAATAATTTTCATCAAATGACTTAAAATTGTCATGTGACTCATTACTTCAACCCGTAGTGTTAAAATTATTTTGTGTGTTTTGTAAATAAGTTAAAAAGCATACACTTTAAAAAGAAATCTGCAACCACTCAGTTTTCCAGTTTTGCTGACCTGCAGTGATTTTGGATCACTGTCAGCGAGCACCGTCTGCAGAGGTTATTGAACATGACTGTGTGAGTGCACATGCCTCGAATGTGGGCGTTCTCTGATTTGGTAGGCGGAGAGTTTATGGTTCTGATCGAGGGAACGGTTCTGAGTGCGTATCCTGCCTGCCAGTTACCATCAACTGGACACAAGACACAAGACATGATGGCTTTTACAGAATGTTGCAAAAATAACTAAAAACAACCTATCAGAAGCAGCCGTGTGTGGAAACAGTTCAGTGACAAGGGAGTCGAGGGAGTGTGAAAACCGTTCAAACCAACTGACCACACCATTCACCGGTACAGACCCAGAAGCAGCAAACCACCAGCTCCGTCACAATGGGTGCACCTGCTAGAGTATTGGAGAAATGTCAACCGCCTGAGTAAATCCTAGTGAGAAAGTGGACAGTTAAATCTGCACTGAGCGAGTTCAGTGCACTAACGAAAACAGCAGGAATGAAAGAAAGTCTGCGAGATAAAGATTTTTCAAAGCCTGAGCTAAAGACTTGCAAAGTGAGAAGTTGAAACATTAATTTCACCACATTAATTACTGGCTGCCACTAAACAGAGATATCAGCAAGGACATCACACACTCTGACACATGCAGCAGTGTCTCGGAGGCGCAGTTATACAGTCTCAGGCAGATCATTGCAAGCTTTAGCTAATTAGCATGCCAGACACTTTCACATACTGTCAGGGTAGACACGCACACACACTCACTCACACACTCACGCACACTCACACACACTCTCTGGCTCTTTTCTCCTCGTCAGGCTCAGTTTCTCTCTGTCTGTCTGTCTGTCTGTCTGTCTGTCTGTCTGTCTGTCTGTCTGTCTGTCTGTCTGTCATGCACTCACTCGTCCATACTGAGAGTGTGTAATCTCACGCTGCCATATGCTTAACACAAGTCATTAACATAGCAGCTGCAATCGGCTAATTAGCTGCATTATTATTCATGTGTGTCTGTGTCCCAGTAGTCAATGATAAACTGTGAAATTAAACATGACAACTTTCTCTGTTGAGCGAGCAATGATCTCAGTAATCTGGTCAGACAGACACAGTGTGCTCTGAGTGTGTGTAGGTTTGATAATTATTAATTTTTGTGTTTTCCAAACTTTTCATTTCAGGCCACAGTAAATTACTAAATACAGAGGGATTGTTATTTTTTTCTTACTGTGTACCATGCATAATAAATGTTCTTTTGTGTTCTTCAGCTTCGCTAAAGTGGTTTCGCCTTGTCTGTGTTTGTTGTTTATATTCTGTTCCGCATGGTTCTGGCATATGAGCAGCATAAATCTTAAGTCAACTTTCCTCAGTGCCATGTTGCTGCCTTGTCAAGCAGCAGCTTGACGCATCGAGGTTTCCGTCCTGTCAGTCCTGAAGGACTGTTGCATCAGCCAGGCAGCTGCCCACATTTCACATCCCCGCCGATGTATAATCCAAATCATTCCTGAGACACATTTCCAGCTTTTTGTGAAGATTTAACCTTCAGTTTTAGAGGCAGCTTTTATTTTTAGGATGCTACGTTTATTTGACTCTCATGTCACCAGAGAGTCACATAAAATGTGTTTCTAATTAAAACCTATATATTCTCATGTGGTTAAGTGTCAATGAAAGTATAAATTATTTTTTACTCCTGTGTGTCACTTTATTCATATCATGATGTACATCTGTTTAACAGTATAGACTAAAAAGCTCAAAAAATTAATCAGACCTGTTTACAAGCTACAGTAGTCTGTTTTGGGCTCCAGACACCCCTTTTGCTTCCCTCAAAACAACATTATACACTAAACAAGCTGGAATGTAGTTTATGGAAAAGATGTAGAAATATTTATATATTTTTTATCCTTTCCCTTCATCTTTCCACCTCCGTTAAACCACAGTGAAGTGAAATGAGAAGCACAAAAATGACAGTTTCTGTGGAGGCTTCTTGGCTGTGTGCTTACTTTAAATATGTGTTTGTGTGTGTGTGTGTCCAGGTAAGGTGCGCTGGCAGGATTTTGACCAGGATCTGTACGTTGGAGCTACGGTGGTCCGACCGGGTCAGGATCCGTACGCCAGGAACAAGTTCAACCAGGTGGAGAGCGATAAACTGCGTATGGACAGAGCCGTGCCTGATACAAGACATGACCAGTATGTAAACCACAGAACGCACAAAATGTCCACATCTTAACCACAAGCACTCACACGCAGCAGCTGATATGAATGAACCACAGTGATCTCTCTCTTAACCTTTATGGTTGCATGTGTAATCACGGGGATTGTGTGTGTGAATGTATGTATGCTGCCCTTTGCTATCTGTGCATTTGACTAATTGGTGCAGGACTGGATAAGATCTCTTGGAAACTCCCTCTATCAGGCTCTATCAGATGAAACCAGGAAGTAGCAGCAGAGGAAACACGCACTGTTCATTGTGTGCTCCATTCATTACACCAACTCTGCTAATGACCTTCAATTGTTTGGCTTGTTAAATGGGTGAAGAGACGAGAATAAACCATGCTTCAATATCTGTTGGATCCATTTAAGAATATCATCATGCTTTATTAGGCTTGACTCTACTGTCTGCCAGATTTTCTTCTTGCCTCCCTAATTATTATGCAGAATAGCAGTCATACAAAATAAAAACTGCCTATTCTAATCTTTAATTGTTTCTTTGTCCCTGTAAAATTTAGGTTGAAATTGTTTTGCTTTAAAGCTCTCTAATGTTGGTAGTGATCTAATATTTCCCTTAACAAAGTATGATTTACTCTTTC
The DNA here is from genome assembly GCA_029814765.1 of Acanthurus leucopareius. NCBI lineage: Eukaryota > Metazoa > Chordata > Actinopteri > Acanthuriformes > Acanthuridae > Acanthurus > Acanthurus leucopareius. Next base: position 18,393,138 of record JAQMCX010000001.1, on the reverse strand, counting down.
AAGCTGTTTTTCTGTTTTAGTAAAGCGTAAATACTTAAAAGTGAAGTTCATCCTGAACAAATGTTTCAACACTAAGGCCGATGAATAAACAACTGGCAGCATTCAAACGGTTCACACAGACCATGACAATTTTAAATGCTGAGGTTTTAAACAATAACCTCAAACTGTTCTTGTTTTTATATATATACATGTGTGTGTGTATATCACCAAGTGTTTTCCCTAACTCCTCATTGTATGTGAAAATAACAGCAGTGTGTTGATTTATGAATCGTTTTTTTTTATGATCATGACTGTGAGAGTCCCACCACAAACCTGCTTATTTTCAAAGTTGTGAGAAAATGACTGAACTTGAGTCAGTGTCTCAGTGTGTTTGACTCCTGTAAATCAGCTGCTTTTGTTGGTTTCAAGTGAGAGATTTGGCTTCAGAGCTCAGTGAGAAGAGAGAGAACTTCTTACTTCATCCACCTGTAGAAGAGGGGGACGTCCTCACAAGACTTTGCTTTTGCTTCCTGGCTGTGCGTCATCCTGGAAGAGGGACAGAAGCATTATGAAGCGATGAAGGATATTTTATTAATTATTTTCATCCATCACTAGAATATGGTGTATTTTTGTCACTTGAAGCCGGTTGTCTGAAACGAGCAATTTTTCAACAAGTTTTTCCAATTAAGAGAGTTTCGAGAATCTGATTTGCAGTGGGAAAATAGTGCACGAGTTGAAGGATGGAAATACAAAATGATTTGTGTGTTTACTCGTGAATCAGCTCAAGACATAAAGGAGAAAAAATGCTGCAAACAGTCATTTCACAACAGTGATTCACTGTATCTAGCCTGTGATTCAAGGACTATTCTTATAAAGGCAGCGGTTTGGCCTCACTGTTATATTGACCTAATGTAGACAGCTGGAGCCATTAGCCCACTAAAAGAGCAGGGATGTGTCTCCTATTGATCTCGCACTGATGTGTCATTTGCACAGCATGCAGCCGCACTCACACTGTGAAGGTTGTCCAGAAAAAAAGAGCCTAGTAGGGGTTTTTTTCAGACCAGGACCGCTTAATCAGGGCTTTTCAATGGAAGATTATTAATACTGGTAGGTTTGTTCTGCTGTATAAGACTCACACGGACACACACACACTCTCTCTCACACACACACCAATTAGGTTTTTTGGCAGTACAAGGAGGGTGCAGGTAAATTAAAGATTTATGAAGCTGCATGTTGGCTGTTTCCAGGCTTTTAAAAGCGATGCTGCTCTGACAGATGTGGCACAGTGACAATAGGACCGCACACATCATGCACACAAACAGTCCAATGAAAGTGTGTGCTGTTCATTCAGTATATACAGAGCTTTTTATATAGTATACACTGCAAATCTGGTATGTGTTTAAGAAACCTCTCTGCTGGTAGAAAGAGTCTTTTAAATTATAGGCTAAAGATCATATTTCAAAACTGGATTTGAAATACTTTCTATGCAGACACATATGTCACACACATCTGTTTATTTACATGGAATATATATTTAGTGAACACAGTGTCACAATATTAGTAACAGTTTAAGGTAAAGAGGCTGTCTCACAGCGATAAATGCTTCATTTTCTCCTCATCCTCTCCTTGGCTCCTCATCTCATGTTGTATTCCATCATTCATGTTCCTCACTTTTAAGTCACTGTGAGGATTTGTTCCTTTTGGACACACACACACACACACACACACACACACACACACACACACACACACACACACACACACACACACACAC
>JAQMCX010000001.1:18339936-18382114 GCA_029814765.1 Acanthurus leucopareius | reverse complement strand
CCACACACCCACACACCCACACACCCACACATACACACACCCACACATACACACCCCACACACACACACGCACACACTCACTCAAACTCAGAAGCCTAAACCGGAAGGTCTCTAGGTTCCACCCACAACATTCATTTACTTAAATAAAGAAAACAATATTTCGTCTCACACTTGTCTCACTCCTACCTTTTGTTTAGTCTATGCTGAATATCTTTAGCTCCCCTTTAATGAGCCGTTAAGTTGTGATTACACCCTGTGTGTGTATGTCGGTATGTGTGTGGGCTGTTAATGGGTGACTGATAACAGGTCCTCTTCAAATCTGAGGAATGACATTTACAACTACTGCGTTTTAGTAATCATGGATTACTCCAAAAACGTTTTCAGCTAATTCATTAATGTTAAGACATATATTGTGTTCTCACCCAGAAACAATAATCAGTTCTGGTGAATTAGGTCTCATAAAATCAGTAAAGGGTTGAGTCATATAAGCAGGAGCCTGGTGTTAGTTTAAATAGTCCCTGAATAGCTCTTAGTGACTGTTTATAAATGAGCTGCAATCCAAACCCACAGCAATCTTGTCTGAGCCGGAGATTCTGTTTGACTGCAGTAATAATATACAACATTGTTGCAGAGAAAACAGGAGACTTTCCCTGCTACTCCTTTCTTACTGCGCTGTGCTAAAACTAAAGACACAAAACGATTAAAAGCTCCAGAACAGTTACCACAATATTATGATAACTGTAACTGCTGGCAGGACATCTGATCTGATTTAAGGTGTTCATATATTATTTTCTGGGAATGTATTGTAATTATGATGTTTACTACAACATTAAGAATCTCGGGTAAATAAAACCAAGCATCAATATTCGAAATTTAATTTAATTTCAATTTTGATATCCACTTTGGTTGTCTCATTTTTTCTTAATTTTTGTAAAGGAATATAAAGTGGTAGACCATGTAAAATCAATGTAAAAAAACTTGACCCCCCCAAAAAACAGTTTGAAAACAATTAAAGGCAATTATGAGGAATGTTGTCAGATTTGAGGGAAAAAAATGTCTTTTTGAGTGTAGAAGGTCTGTTTTTGTGTGTGTGCTCCTATTTAGAGCTCTGAGATCATTTGCAGCATAATCACATAATCAGTGACGTGACTCATGATAAGGATCTCCACTTCAAAACCATATCCAGCCACAAGCTACCCTACAAACAAGTCCATCCAACCCACATGGCCCTGATTAAGAGCTTCAACAAAATGATAACCGGGAATTTTAAGTGGCTGTGGTTCTCGGAAAAATAAACGAGACACGAGGGGTTTAATAGAGCAGCATGTGGAGATTCTTCGATTCTTCATCATAATCTTAATTTTGTGTCCAAAACTGTCACTCTGAAATTCTAAGTGATAACTGTGATGCCTCTTCAACAGGAACTCCAGCCTTCTAGCTTCAGATGTATTTGACTAAATGTCTCCTGATAGCTGTGACCAACAGAGCCGTTAAAAATGTAAAAAAATGAAGAGGACTGACATCTTTATAATACTCCAACTGTGATAAAACTAAAAAAGAACAGACACCAGAGAATATGTGTTAACTTCAAACTTTAGATCAAACAGTTTCAGAGCTCATGATAACTTATGATAACTGTCTGTGGATGTGACTCAGCTTAGACGCCTCCTGTGGACCATTTCATGCCTCTGTCAGTTACATAAACCTGAACAACTGAGCACTGTAGCACTGGATAAACAAGGAGTTGCATAACCCTTTCCAACAATTAAAGATATCATTTATTAATTGATGGGGTGCAGTGATGTTCTCATGTGTCAGCCTCAGCAGTGGGGACTCACAATGCAGAAGAGCTTCATTGGTGCTTTGAGGCGGCTTTAGCTCAGTGTCTCGCCCTTCAGTCTGAAAAAAAGCCCCTGACACCCTCTCTGTGTCTGCTGCTGGCAACCCAGGGGAGCTACCAGACAGCACCTGTTTTGTCTGCCTGGATGACTTTGTAATTGTTCTGGGAGTTGCATTTCCCAGATATCCAACTTACATATATTGAAAATGTGAGGAGAGGACCAATGTATAGCTGCAGCAGAGAAAAGCCTCTCTAGACCTCTTAGAAAGTTCCCTGCAGCATGCATCCTCTCTGCTCTTGAGGTTCAGCTAGACATTTCTGCATAGCTGGCTTCACATAGTGATAGTGATAAAAAAAAAATGAAACAGCATCTGGTGTCATCTCCAACATCTGGAATTTGAGTTCTGTGATCTTTCCATGCCAGTGTTGATGCTTTTCCTTTTTAGTCCATTAAATGGGAAATGGAAATGTTAGAAAATATGCAACACCTCAGCATGTGAGATGGAGACCAAAACACATTCTTTCAGTCTTCGGATTTATTTGCAAAGATTTACATTTTCTGTTGGGTACAAACAAGCTAAATGTAACACTTTGGTCGTCTATTTGTCCCAAGTGTCCGACCTGTTCGGTAAAGTTATATGAGTAAGTTGAGCTCTGCTGTGACACCAGCTGACACATGGTTTGTCAGCAGCTCACTGTGTTAAATCATCAGGCAAACAGAAATTTAACCAAATGTCATTTGACTTTATGTCAACACTTTTGTATATTTGGCCAGAAATGCACACACATGCTCACAAAAACACACACAGACACACACACAGTCACACACACTCTGTTAACTAATGAGTGCAGTAACTGGAAAAACAAACACACGTTAACATTTGTCTGTTTAACCAATGAAACTCTGCCCTCTTATGGCTGCAGGGATGTATGAAGAACTAACACGTGAGAGCAGGAGAGAGTTTTCTGTTGAAAAATGAAAAAAGGAAATACTGAAATTTTGTAATTGCACACATGATAATGTTGTGTAATTAATACACCGCCTCTTTACTCTCTCTGCAGTAAAAAACTCAAATATACACATTCACTGCAGTTCTTCTTTCTGGATGCTTTTTTGTAGTTTAGGTAGAGAGTCTCTCTCCACCTCTTTACACTTATTTTAAGTATAATTTTTTGCCAAACACACACTCACACTCACTCAAAGTTGATCTTCCTGTTTCATATCTCATCTGTTCTCGCCCTTCTTCATCTTTGTCCTCTCCCTCCTCTCCCAGGAACACAAGGAGAGCAGCAGAGGTTTGGATGGATGAGTATAAAAACTTCTACTATGCTGCAGTCCCATCAGCGAGAAACGTCCCCTACGGAAAGTAAGTGCCATGAAGTATGAGCTCTACAGGAGTTAGACAGCATAATGAAGCTAGATTATAAAATTACAAAGGCAGCCACACGAATGGGCGTATTAATTGGATTGCCAATTAGCTGCGTGTCAGGCGTAAAGGAAGTCAGCTACCCCTTTTATTAATGTGACATGAGGCAGTTAATGTGGCTTTAAAGAGGGTGAGAAGTCAGTGCCTCCGTTTGCACTGATCAGTAGACTGCCATATTATTTGATGTGCTGAAGGAATTAGCGTTATGTTGTGACAGCATACGCCGAAACAAAAGAACATGACAGACACAAAGACATATTAAAATCTGAGCACGGATCAGATGGCAAAGCTCCATGAAAAAATTGTCAATGGGCATTAAACTGACTAATCGTAGAGGTTTTACATCTCTTCAGTTTGTACAGATATCAGTTGTTCGCAGAGGATAAATCCCCATGACTTTGGTGAAGAAATGGACAATGACCCAGTTGACAGCTCAATAACAGAACTACATTACTCAATCTGTCTTTTTTGTGATTTCTATTACTTTATTTTACTTCTTTTGGTCACTAGCTGACCACTGCTTCATTCATGTTCACATCCACTTTTCTTAAAATAGGCCAAGCAACCGTATGCGCTCTCACATTCATACAGTGTAGCATAAAAATGCATATGACTAAACCGTCTGGGAAAATTCTTGGCATCTCACTGCGGCGCAAACCTAAGCTGTTATTTTCCCCAAAGGGTGCTGTGTCAGATGTGCCCTAGGCCTTTAGCATCCGCCCCGACAGACCGGCAAAACAGGAAGGCTATAATTCAAACATTGTCAGAAGGTATTTTGAAATCCGCGAGTGATCAAACCTCTAATTCTCTTGGTGTGTCACCATCTCGCCCTCAGTATCCAGAGTCGCTTGGAGATGAAGAAAAGATTAGGCTGCAAGCCATTCAAATGGTACCTGGAGAACGTCTACCCTGAACTGCGGTAAGGAAATGAGAGCATTTTAAGGAGCATGACAGGGTGCACAGCGTGACACAATTGACGATGTTATGTAATAAGACTTAAATTACATGTAGGTAAACTGCACTGCAGCTGCAGTCTCATGGTTTGTAAGAGGCAACCGCTCTGCCAGCAGAAGCATTATGACTGATCTCCTGTGTGCTAATGTTTTATACTCTAATAAGACTTGCAGCTCACTGTGGTGACACTAATGACTAACTCATGCCAGTAATTATGACTTAAGCACATTGTTCAATTTTGGCAGGTTTGCAATTTTTCACTTAAATGAATTAGATTAATAATGCATAAATGTCATTGATCTAAACATTAATAACCACAAATTTAAAAACATAAGGGATTTATTGTCCTACTTATTGGAAGAAAACGGTACAAAAAAATATCCTTTCTGTTTAATTCTTTTATCTCTCACCTCTTCAGTGTTACTTTCCACTATTTCTTCATGATTAATGAAACAACAGATATCTAATTAGATCTAGTGCAAGCATGATGCATTTAATATAGAATTAAACAAGACTTGGTGTGTGTGCTCAGAGTCCCAGATCACCAGGACATCGCGTTTGGAGCCTTGCAGCAGGGAGGGAACTGTCTGGACACCCTGGGTCATTTTGCTGATGGAGTGGTGGGCGTCTATGAATGCCACAATGCTGGGGGAAACCAGGTAGCGTTACCACCACACACACAGGTCAGCTTGACATGTCCTTTTTCTAAAGACACCTGGGTGACACTGGGTGGTGGGAGCACAGGAGAATGCAGCTATTAAAGTTCAGACTTTACACAGACTGTAGTAACTGAAAAGAGAAACTTTTTCTATGTAAATCTATCTCTGGAATAGATGGTCTGTATGTCAGTCCAGCTGTAAACTTAACATGTATACTGGAGCTTCAACTGATACAGAATATCTGTGCAAGCAAGTGTTTTAACATTATTTTTGGAACATGTGTTATCGTCTTGGAGCACTTTGTGTGTGTGTGTGTACATCTGCAGTTTTTCAAATAGTGATTCCTAAAATAGAATGGCAGGTGTACTGGTGTCACTGGAAAACTGGTGTCACTAGTGTTTCTTAGAAAGAGATCTTCAGCTTTACATGTGTGGCTCCTAGTTATTTGGCATTTTAGTAAAACTTTCAGTACAAATATCTTCTGAAATAAATTTTGTGGAAAACAAAAGTAACTTTTATCAGTGAGTTTAACTACGTGCCCACAGGAAGAGTCTTTTTCACACACAAACACACACTTTTGTCTGTCCCTCTTTCCTATTCCTTAGCCTCTCTTTTAATTTTTTCAATCTTTAAGCTTTAAATGACCACTTTGTTGCTTTGATGTAAACAAATTTATGAGTGATTGTGTTAATGAATCATTTGTAAGCCCTACAGTTTTCAAATTTATTTAACATTGGCCAATAAAATAAACAACTTTTGTGTCTTATTCAGAGTAATAATATGCCTTATGTTGTGCCTCAGACTCAAAGTTTGAAAACCGCTGCTTCAGCTAACTCTGTTTTGGCTCATTTCTTGCTCAGTACATCCAATGATCCCAGTATGTAGTCATTCACAGGTGAGAGTGTGATTATACTAATGTTTACAATATATCTGCTTTTTTAAAGGAGTGGGCCCTGACCAAGGATAAGTCAGTGAAGCACATGGACTTGTGTCTGACGGTGGTGGACAGAACGGCTGGTTCCCTCATCAAACTACAAGGCTGTCGAGAGAATGACAGCAGACAGGTGAGGCTTTTGTGGACTGGAACTGATCTGTTTACAAGAGCTGTGCTCGTACTTGTAATGAGAACAAATATCAAAGCGCATATGCAACACTTCTTGCACTGACACTGTGACATTTTGTGTCTCACCAGAAATGGGAGCAGATCGAGTCCAACTCGAAGCTTCGTCACGTGGGCAGTAACCTCTGTCTGGACAGCCGCAGTGCCAGGATGGGCGGACTCACTGTGGAGGTCTGCAGCCCGAGCCTCAACCAACAGTGGAAGTTCACCCTCAATTTACAATCATAGGGGGCGCTACAGACCCTGGGAAGAGTTCAATATTGAATAGAGATACCAACAGACTCTGAGACCCAGATTAAGAGATGGAAATGGACTTGAGGAGAAAGACAAAACTTGATGGATTAAAGGATCCCTCTCCCTCCTCCTCAGAGGCGCAGCCAGTCACGTCTATGCTCCTCTCCCCCACCTCAAAAAAAAAAACAAAAACAAGGAAACTCAGTGGGGGAGGGGCTTGTAGACCATAGTGGAGTACACAGGAAACTGGCATATTTGGTGGATGGGTAGTGACAGTGTTGATCATGACGAGGATCAAAGCGATGAAGAGGCTTTCCATCCAAACTACATACCTCAGTGTTTTTTCATTGATGGTTTCAGATGCAAATGCAAGTGAATTCTTTCTGTTCTTTAACTTTCTTTAATGCTGGTGAAAATAGAACTCTTTGACGTTTTTTTTCTTTGTAATTATTTTATTTTCCTATTAATATTTTTTATTTCTTGCTGTTAATTCTCCACAGAGGTCCATAGGAGCTTTTTTTGTTTTTTTTAATTATTACAAAGAATCTGATGTCGGTGTTGTTGCTCCCCTCCGGTGCTCTCTTTGTTTTTACAACCCAGAGGTTGTGGTTTTTTGGTGAGGTTTGGGTGCAGGATGATGTGTAGGGAGGAAATGGACTCTATTCTGTGAACTTTTCCTCTCATTTTCCTCTCATTGGTTTACAGGATCAACTAAGAGTAGACAGGTGAGGTGGAGAAGAAAGCAAAGCGTTTTGCCTTGTTCTCTTAGGTTTTTCTTATAGATTATGTACTGGGGGGAGGGGAAAGAGGTCCAGAGATGGAGCCTGATATGGGTTCGGCCAGAAACGCAGTTCCTGAAACCAGGAAGTGTCTTGAAAGCCCACCCTCAGGATTTACTGTATGTCTTCAAGCTGTGGCACTGGCTGCTATAGCATCTTCACCAATACACCGTTATGTCTCGAAAGAAACAAAACACAGAAGAAAAAAATTTCTTATCCATCTTTTCTTTTTGTTTACACTTGTCAAAAAAAAAGGAACCAAATTTCAAGTGAATGTTTTGCGTTTGAGGAATACATGAGGAGAGGCTTAAAGAGTTTTTCGCCACATGCTCTCCCTTCTTTTTGTTCCCTATGGTGCATTTCAGTCAGATGTTTTCTCTTCCTGCACGGTTCGTCTCCTCTGCCAGTGTCTCTGTTGACATTGTTCAAAGGTTACTGTCTTGTAGACACAGGAACCGGATTTAATATTGCAGTTTCTTCTGTAGAACTAACAGGTTTTGGCTGCAAAGGATTGTATTTCACAGATCAGCTAACATGGACATGAATCAGATGTTTGCGTCTTAACTTTACACCCCTGCCTGCTCCCGCACGGCAACAGAAGGAAACACATGTGCTTGTGTGTGGCGAACATCCCACTTTTTGTTGGCAAAGTAAAACCTTGCTTCTTCCAGTACAGATGTCATGCATAAAGAATAAAACACTAACTGCAGTCAAACTGTATGACATGTGCATGCACATGTGTTCTGCATGTATCACACAAGCTCCTGCAGTTCCTCTCAGTCAGTGGTGTTTCCATCCACGTGTTGTTTTATCTTCATTGTGCCTGTTAGTCGAGCCATCTGTTCAAAAGTTTGAAACTGCGGTGAACAAGGTTTTACTGTTTGTTCTCGTCTTTTCTGCTGGAGGTGAGCAGATTTTTCTGATTACACACACAGATTCGCTCAGTTTTTTTGCTGATACAAAATACTAACGAGTACACTTCTTGTTTATTTTGGAGAGCTACTTTATTCTTAACTGGATGTCTTCAAGCGGCACTGTGCTGCTCTTTGTTTTTTGTTACCTGATAGTGTTACTGATGCCATTTACAGCAGACACGTCTGTTTGTTGTGCATCTAGCAGCACGAGTCTCTCCTGGGCTTCACCATGGGTTCATCCAAACTGCTATGATCCTCTGTGCTGTTAGTCACTGATGAGTAATGATGCTGCAGTTTTGGGAAAATTGGTTTTGATTAAACTTGGAATGACTCATCAGTTTGCAGCTTCAAGGCAACTACATTAACACAAAACGTCTTTGAACAGAGATACTGTACAGCAGAAATGGCCCATTTAAATTACATTTCTTATCTCCCAGTTTATTCTAAAAAGAAGCTGTAGCCTCAAGTGTTGTTTAAAGTCAAGTATCCTCTCCGTTTCTCAATATTTCTCTCACACACACATTCACATCCTTACTAGTAAATGTTCCTTAAAGATCATTTGTTTTTGTATTGTTTTGTTATGTTGAGTTATGGAGACTGACAAGGACAGCTGGTCATGTTTGCTGTGTTGTCTGAAATTTTCCCATCCTCTGTTTCATCGCTTTTCTTTGTTTTCTGCCATGTTGCACCTGATGTTTGCCCTGTCTCATTCGTCTGACTGTAAAGCAGAGTGAGTGGAGGTCAGCTGAAGCAGCAGTTGGTTGAAAAGCCTATCCTGTGACTTGATAGGTTGCTGCATTGCGCTGCGAGTCACCAGGACCCACGGGTACGAGGCCAGACTGGAAGGGTGGGGTGAGCCTAGACGTGAGAGGCGTGTTGTGTTGCCATGGTGAGCAGACTGAGGGCCCAAATCTAAATTAAAGTTTCAAATTGATTTTATGGTAATCAGAAGACAAAAATCAAAATAAGGGTTTTTTACTTTACAAATGCAGATGATAAAAAGGAGATATTTTTAGTTGTGTATTAATTTCTGTACAAATCAGTAACTGAAGTACTGAGCAGCCAATTTGAAATTAAGTTGTAAATTGTTTTTCCTCAATTATTCAACAAAACTGTATTTCCAAATCAAATTAAAGACTATAGTGGAGTTCAACACACAACATAATGATACATGACACATTTTTCATACTTTTCAGGAATGCTTCAATCTCTCCACTTACATATTGTTTTTCATTTGGTCTGAAGTTTTGTAATTTTTTTAAAATAAGTTTGATGCAGGTACTATGATTTTTAATTAATTCCTCTACTTTGCTGTCGTACTGTCTGATGGGGGTGTGTCAGGTCTTGAGTATCATTCTGACATCGAACAACATGAGCACAACAGCTTTTAAGTACTGACCATTGTCAACATTAATGCTTAAATGATGTTTAGTGTGCGACAGGTGATAACCTTTGGTGAGAACACATCTGGCCCTTTGACCTTGCCAGTGATGGTTTAGTGGTGTATAGCGCCCTCTACTGTTCTGCCATTCAAGGTTAACACTCCTAAAACCAGACAGGAAAAGACAAAGGAACTCAATTTAGTAAAGTCCTGATGCACAGTGCACCAACTGAGGGCGTCATACTTTTTTCTTAATCACTTTTTTATTGTCTTTGTTTCTATCTGTTGTTATTAAACAGTTGGTTTGTTTAGTCCCACAAAAATGTCCAGGTAGTGAAAACTGAACACACATGAGAACCAAACTGCACACACCTGAGCAACTGTGGCAATACTGTCTGCTACAACAGCTAACGTGCTGTTTGAAGCCTTCTTTCTTTTTTAAATGAGTCTTATTCTTTTGAAGATTTTATTCTTTTTTTATGTTCTTCAGGAAGGAAATGACTATAATACTTAAGTAGTCCATCGCCTCTTTTTGATTGGATGATGAAATGTTTACATCTTTAGCACAATGTGCCAAAGTTTCCCTCCTGTTTTCTGTATGTGGAATGATGAGAATAGGTTAAAGTCTTTCAAACACAGAGAGAGTCTCTGAAAACCTCCTTCAGTGTTGGATACATGTTTGCCTACAGTATGTTGTGTATCTCATTGTTCTTCCCATGCTCAGTTTGACCTGTTGGACTCACTTGGGGGAGGGCGGCTTTCTTTATTGGATTAAAAGGCGGTGAATAACTGAACGCCAGTCAGTGAACAAGAGCGTCTTCCCCACTGAGCCAGTAGGACTTCTTTCATTCTCACTGTGTTTTTTTGGGGAAAACAACTGTTGTTTTGTTTTTTGTTTTTTTTTTGTTTTTTTTTGTTTTTTTTTTTGATGAAGTTTAATGAGAGGAGGGGAAAAGGTCAAGCTACGTGTTCTCCAAGCTTGTCCCTTAAACAAGGAGAAGAGTTGAGAGGGACGCCTATCCCCTTCAGACCACCTTTAAATCCTCTCTTAGGATTAACAGAAGAAGAGCCCTCTCTGATATGTGAAAAACCCCGCCGAGACATGGAGCTCAGGACTGCTTAAGCTTCTCCATCTTTTGCTACGAGTGGCAGTGTGTGTGAGTCAGGGCACAAGAGGGGCTTAACACGCACATAAGACACTGTACTGTACGAGTCTCATCAACCAGTAATGACTGATAAAAGACGAATCAATAGGGAGGGACATGAACTAGCGGGGTAATAATGTGGCTTTATTGAATTACAGTGGTGGGTGATATGGCACGATGGGTCACACATGTAAAAGTGTATATTTTTGTATATACCTACATGAGTGTGTGTACAGTATGTACATATATACACAGTGTACTCAGCTGCGGTTCCTAGTTTTGTTGTCAGACTGTACAGCGCTTCTAACTGTTTCCTGTTTTATAGATACTGCAGAAATTCAAATTTGAATGAGGAGAAATGATTAACTTAAATAAATGCATTTATATATATATAAACTAAACAGTGTCTAATACTTTGGTGTGCTTCATTGGTGGTTGAAGGTGAAAACTCACAAATGCATCAACTCAAACTTGCCCAGATATAGAGAATATTGATGTTTCTGTTTTTGTCAGATGCAGTTTCACAGTTATGTAACCATAGATCTGGACCAGAACGGACAATATGGCAGTTCAACCTGTATTTCACATGTATCCTGAGATATATAAAGACACAACGTGGATCTCAAATTTTGGAAAGGCAGTCTGACCTCCAGCCAGACATGAGCTGTGCTATAATGCAACATATTTGCCAACAGAAGAAAATCCTGGTTGATTTTTTATTTAATAAAAATAAATAACAGTATATTTTGGTTCTAATAAACACGTAATACACTGTACCAATTTCCTGTAATGATCAATGTCAATTTCTGATAGCTGCCTTAACATAAACTGTGCCTCAGATATGAGAACAATGCAGATGGGTGATATTTCCTCCGGCAAAGTTGGCTTACTGGGGCAAAAGCAATATGCTTAATGTAGTGACATTCATAATGCATGAACATATTTACACAGGCAACACGCATTATGTTTTTTATGGACAGGCAGTCAAGGCAATGCCATGTTTAGCTCCAAGTTGTATTCTATACAAACTAAAGAAGCAGAGAAGATTCTTTACTGAATTTCCTCAACATGATTTACTGAAGTAAGCGGTCACCATTAACAAAAATCTTATTCCCAAACCATGGGCATTAATATGTTCATGCTATAATAGCCTCCACTCTTGTGGGAAGGTTTTTAATAAGATCTGAGAGCCTGGCTGCTGACATGTGCTCTTATTCAGCTGTAAGTATGTTATTATTGTATGCTGATTCACAGTATGTGTTCTAGTTTAATCTGGAGGTGTTGAGTTCAGGCTTCTGTGTCAGTCAAACTCTTTTAACTCAAATACATTTAGGTGTGATTTTCAGTCTGTTTCCCCTCAGCTCTAGTTCTTTAACTGGGCTCTTTCAAGATTCTTGGAACCAAAGTCCTATCTAACAAAGCAGCCTGTGTTTCCACCAGTTTTGAGATGAACCATTGTAATCAAAGATGCGTCATCGATGACAGAGAGGATCGGGTCTGAGAGATGGTGAAGCCTTTAGGAAACACCCAGGAAAGGGAATATTTTAAAAGTATTAAATTAGTAATGGTAATTTATTAATATTGTTATTTTTGCAATAACAAAATGTAGTTCTCGGCATTTCTGACAATAGGATTATCTGTGCTGCTGAGGTGGAAAATAAAGGAGAGAGAGCAAAAACAGGACCAGTTCTCGCTGGGAGACAGTTTTTCGATATTGTGAAGATTACAGGAGAGAGAGTGCAGAGGCCGATGAGAGACTTTTAGGCCTCAGTAGAGCCTGGGTTAAGCAATATCGGAGGAGGAGGAAGAGAAAGAGGAATCTGAAGTCGAGGCTGAAACTACCCGTGTCGTCGCCTGTCCAGCAGGGGGCGGTTGGAGTCACGCCGGACATACAGAGGACCGTCGAGGAAGAAGCAGCTCAGTCAGAAGCAGATTAGAGCCAGAGAGCTCGTTTTACACAGGTGGTGTTTGACAGTTTCTTACCGAAGAACCATAAACAGAAGAAACCATGAAGAACGAAGGTATAGAGGGAACGGAGAGGTTCCTGAGCCCGGACAGAGGCAGAGGCTTGCGGGCGGTGAGGCACTTCGCGGTGGGGGAGCTGGTGTTCGCCTGCCCTGCCTACTCCTACGTGTTGACAGTGAATGAGAGAGGAGCGCACTGCGAGCACTGCTTCACCAGGTAACATCTTACCTCCTTGAAACTACTGGGAAAAAAACTCACTTTGACAGATACCTTAAGTCTGTCGATTTGTTAGCCTAGCTTCAAATGAAAAGGAGCGAGTTATGTGTCCAGTTTAGCGCTGGCTAACCTCATTACTAAGCTAGGTTAGCTTGTGAACCTCTGGACACCTATCCACTTGGTGCAGGCTTAAATGGGTCAGTGCGGAGAGGCAGCTCACCTGACTGACACTGCAGCTTTTGTTTGTAGCACTGCAGAGTCAGGAGAGTCAAATATAGACACTAACATCCCTTGAAATAAGCCAACTAGTGGTTTATTAAGCCGATAGGTAAAAAACCTACTTTTCTACAGTTTTAAGCTCATTAATATCCTAAAGAATCAACACAACTCATTAACAAAGGACTACTCATACTTACAGGTAGTATAGTTACTTCACTTGAGCCTTTTCTCTATGTGATTTCTGCTTACACCATTCTACATCAAAGTACTTTCTGGTCTTCAAAGACAGCTTCCTCATACATCTAAATCCCATAACATCTATAAACAGCTTCAACTTTTATAGACTTGAAGCCCAACCAATACAAACAAGTTGCATCCTTAAAGGTATTAGAGTCTTTCTTTACAATTTTCAGATTTAAAAGTTCTAGAATATATGATTAGAAGTGAATTATAGCATAATATTGTCTTTAGTTGATAGTCTGTACACCTTCACAGTTACAGTGTGGGGTGTAAAGTGGTTAGACAGACCAGCCTACAACATTCAGAGAGTATTGACATATATAGGTGTGTTTAGGCACAATGTGCCAAAAGCATACAAAAAGGTTAAACTGCAGAGCACCAGTCTTTTCAAGGATTAGCCCTCTAGCTTGCCTACTTGTGTTATTAAGATTTAATATTATGATAGTCTCTATGAGGCGCTTTGGACTGAAATTGCCTCACACATTCACCCACTCACTCTAACACACACAAACATGCATCCTACCCAAGCTGCTGTTAAGGTTTGTGGAGCAGTAAAAGGTTATAGTGCTAAATATAGTTGTCCATGTGTCCCAAGAGAGGAGGAGTCAAGAGACGAGAAGGCCAGGGTGCATTTGTGAATTGAGTGGGGTGAAAAAGTGTCTTGTGCTGTAATAGTAAACTTCAAACACTTGCGGATGATAAAATGACCCCTTGTATGAATGAAAATGTACTGGAAGTGCCTGTTGCAACTTAACTGGTGCTTCTTATTTGAAAGCATATAAAATATTAAGAATTTAACAAAAGACTTGGCATCCTGTTAGTGGCATTTTGTTGTTCTTCAGGAGTAAAACAAACCTCTAGCATATTCAAATTTCCTGTCAGTTCAATATTTAATATAAAAAGTAATGACAAAAGAACTACGTCATTACAAATGAAAAGTGTTAAATGCTGTGTTATTTCTTGTAGGTGAACATCATTAAATCCTCCTGAAAGATGTCGGATCAGTCCACTCATCTCTAAAATGTGATGTGTCTTTATGTCTTTACAGGAGAGATGACCTGTTTAAGTGTGGAAAATGTAAGAAAGCCTACTACTGCAATGTTGACTGTCAGGTAAGAGGACTTTCTGCTTCCATTTTGTGCTTTTCAGGATGAGCTTGAAGTGTCTGTATGTGCCAAATTTTTAGCAATCTGTAGCAAGTAAAGTAACTGAACATGAATAAATTTTACTCTAATACTAATTTCTTAACAAACAATATGCTGTCCATGCCGGCTTACATGTGCTATCTGCTTTCAATTAGAAGTACATTGATAATGGATATGGGCAAGCTATTTGATTGTTATTGTCAGTGGCAGGGAACTTAATTTTGGGCTCAGTCTGGGGCTGTTGTGAGCATCCGTCTGTGTCGTGCCAAAATTGAAGCATTTTGATTGACTGGTGCCAAGAGAGGGTACATTTTTTTCTTTTTCTTTTGTTCATATTACTCAAATTTGGACCTTGAACCCCACATTGAGAACCACTTCAGCCGAGGTCCATGCAGGCAGCACCTTGCAGGAGACGGAGAAAGCACATGCTCACGCTGCTGTTGCTATGACGATTCAGTCTGTCCTCCCTCTGCCTGTGTCTAGTTTTAGTTTCATGGTACAAAACACAATCTGCAGTAAAACTGCAGTAAAAGGGAGTTTTCTTTGTTAGAGTGAATGAGGCTGGGGTGCAGTTTCGCCAACAAATATTTGAAAGATGATTTGCTTTGTTGCTTTGTTGTTTTCATCATCCACTGTGTTCATTTAATTTTCTCTCTGTTAAACTGAATTTCTTGCTTCCTGTCTCACTGTTTGTGTTTTGACACTGTTGTTTCATGTATTTTTCTGTTAAATGGAGATTACTTGCTTTATTTCTGTGTGTGTCTGTTCATTCAGAGAGGTGACTGGCCTATGCATAAGCTGGAGTGTGTAGCTATGTGTGCCTATGGGGAGAATTGGTGTCCATCAGAGACTGTCAGACTGGTCGCTAGACTCATCATGAAACAGGTAAAGAAACAAAGAGTAGGAGCAGAGAGCAAGTGAAACATGAGAAAAGGGAGAAAAAAAAAGCCAGATAATACTACATAATATCTGAATAAAACAAAAACTGAAGTACATACATCTGACTTCATCCTTCTCGGTTTTTTAATCAATGCCGTACTAGACTTGAAGTGAAAAAAATGTGAGAAAGCTCATTTAAAGCTCATCAGCTTTAAATCTTAATATAGGAATGTATTTGACGGTGAGAGATTGTATAAACTGAAGCATAACCAGCCTTTTTCTTAAAGCTGGTGGCTGGAAGAGGACACGATAGAATGTGTCAGCAAGTCAAGACAAAGTTTATCACTTTTAGACAAACTTTTGAGAAGATAAAGAGTCAAATAAAAGGAGCTGCTTGATAACAGTTAAACTTTATTGAGCTAGACCACATTTTATGTCATAAGCCAGCTGTGAGTTGCTGGAGCAGCAATGCAGTGACTCAGTTTTATTTATATATCTTTTGTACGCCTTTGCATAAGTGTCATGTCTTTGCTTTTTCATTTACTGCAGTTTAGAACGGTCACTTTTTCAGACTGGCATTATGAGCAATCTAATTAAACAATCAGACCGATGCAAACCAAACTCTTGAATTGTTAAATTAGCCCTGTTGTGGTGTAATGTTACCTTAGTTTTAAAGTGTTGGACCATTACACACCAAAGTTCCTAATGCCAGTGCTGCTGTCATCCAGTTGTGCTCAGCAGCTGCTGTGTTGTTTTGATGCCTTGATGCCTTTTTATCTTCTTGAAATTCACTGGAATAAAGCACTTTTACCACTTTTTCCTTTTGTTGTGACAAAAAATGTCTCGACTGTGTTTTCATTGCAGAGAGCCACAACAGAGCGAACCCCCTCAGAAAGGCTGCTACTGTTCAAAGAGTTTGAATCACGTAAGTGTGTGTGTGCATGTGTGTGTTTAGTTACATTTGTGTGCACTATTAGTTACATGGTGCCATGGTGGGGTGTGTGTGAGATCTCTCTGTGTCTCTGCAGTTGTAGCAGTGTGTCTATTAATATCCTCGGCTGTAGCCTCCAGTCCTGGTTCTGTCTCTTTCATTCACTCCAAGTCTGCTCAGCACTGGGACTTAAATCCCAAGCTTCTGGATGCTGTAATTTCAATTTCTCTCAGCTCCTTGAAAAACTACTGCCACTGTGCCCTTGAGCATGGTACTCAGTTCTTTTGTCTGTGAGACTGTAATTGCATTGAGAGGGTGTTAACTTGTAAACCCCGCATACCCATATCTGCCTATAGTAACATAAAGGAATTGCAAAGAAAGTTAACAGTCCCACTAAGCGTTATGCAACAAGAAGATTTATTACATTATCATGGTGGGGTTTTTCTTTTTGTTTCGTTTTTGTAATGCTTTATTAGACTGGACTAATTCTAAGTTCATGCATAAAAGGTCGTACGCATTAAGCCTTGAAAACACATGTTAGGCAGTCCCTAATAATCCTGATCTTACGCTGCAAGTTGATAAAACAGTGTATCTGTCAACACACAGAAACAAGACTGTGCTCCATCTAAGTGCCTACAAACTGTTTTCTCTTCTCCACCTGGTATTATCATTTACTGGGAGGTGCTGTTACAGGCTGAGATGTGTCATCAGAGGATTGTCGCAGAATTAACCTTCACACCTGTCTCCCGATGCACACAAAGCAAATAAGCAGCCAGCTGCTCTCTGCAGCCCCTGTGTGTCTGTGTGAGTGTGTGTGACTGACAATGACACATGGCCTGTAGCAGCAGCATGTCCTAAACTTGACTAGCACTGCGCGGTTCTGCTCAGAAGACCTACGTCATTTCACTGTGAATGTTATCAGAGATAAAAAATGTATAACATTTTGGATGTATTTTCAACTTTACCATTTGTCCCTTGTCTTTATAACTAACCTTTTGATTAATCCCGCCTCTCTGGTGATGGCAATATTCAGACTTGATTATTGTAGATGATCCCTGTATATATCGAGTTTTTTTGTCCTGGTTGATTCTACTATTTTCTTAAGGGGAATTCATACAAATATAGTTTTTGGTGTATATGGAATTAATGGGTCAGAATTCCAGCCAACAAAGTTGCTTACACCAAAATGCTACAAAAAAAAAAAAAAACAAGAAAAAATGACAAAGTGGCAAAAAAAGGCTTTTAGATTCTTGTCTTATCAAAGGTAATAGCAAAGTCAATAACTATTATTAGTATTAGATCCTACTTTGTCTTGTTTGAAAACTGGACATTTAGCCTGAGCCTTGAGCCAGAGGAACATTGTCTGAAATAAGAGCTGTTGATCCTCTGAGGGAAGCATAATTTTACTGTGTCTTAACCAATTTATTGCCATTTCAGATCTAAAACCTTCTCAAAAGGCAGTCTGCTTTGGTAGTCTGGTTGTCATAATTGACCTTTTATGTTTCTGTGTTTTGTTTTTTATTGCCTTTTCCAGATTTAGATAAGATGGACAGTGAAAAGGAGGAGATGAACCAGGCGGATATAGCAGCGCTTCACCACTTCTATTCCAGACATATCAGTGACCTCCCTGATGACCAGACTCTCACTGAGCTCTTTGCACAGGTAAAAGTGGATAACAAGACATCATAAACTTTCTTTGAATCAAAGGATGTTCCAGGTTATATATATATATAAAGATACAGATTCAATAAATCACTTTTTTATTATCTGACACTGTGTTGCTGGAAACCCACTGATTAAAACCCTCCTGTTCCAAGAAGGATCCAGGATCTTGGGTGTGTTTAGTCCCTGTCATTTGATTGGTCAGGAGCAGATCAGAGATGTGGGCCGACATAGACAGGTGTTGACCTCTTTTGGTCTGTGAAAGGAAATGCTGGGTTGCAACGCACACAAAACCTTTAGCCACACAGTGTAAATATAGTTTGTTTTCATATGCACACTACTCATACATCCTTAATGCTTTTTAAATACACAGTATGTCTTTTCTGCCACATCTGGAACTCTCAATCACCCTTGGCTTTGTGAGCAGATACACACTCACAAACACACACGAGTACATGTTGAGGTGAAAGCCGGATCTGTGTCTTACACATCCATTGGTCCTATCTGTTTAACTACACAACGTTAAGCTCTTTAATTTGATCCGTGCTGCTGTGTCCTTTCTCTCCACGCTACATCAACAGCCTCTGACTTTTTGTTCTCACAGCTACATTTAATCTGCTGCTACCAAATGTCCTCCTCCCCCTCCTGTTCTGTGTAGTTGGGTGTCACACCACAAGCAAATAGAGGGTGATGCAAGTTGTTTTATTGTATTACTCACCCTGCTGTTTTCTTTCTACACCTGTTTGTTTTTGTCTTTCTGTCCTCCTCTCTTTACCTTGTCCCTCCTTCTCTCTCCAGGTAAACTGTAATGGTTTTACCATAGAGGATGAGGAGCTCTCCCATCTGGGGTCAGCTGTTTTTCCCGAGTAAGTGGTTAATGTCAACACATCACCAACACTTAACAGTGCATCCATTCATGAGTGTATTTTAACTAGAACAGAAAGTATTGGACAACAATGTTAGTTGAAAGAACTTAAATAATAATAAAGAGGCAAAATAAATCTATAACTCACTCTTTCTCTTTTTCTCTTTTGTCATAGTCAGTGTAGCATGAACATAAACCATTGAGTATTCCCAACACTGTAGAGCTGCTAAATGTGATGATTTTATCACATTTTTTTTTATAAAAATTATTTTTTTAAACTCCTCCCTTTCTTCCCTCCAGTGTAGCACTCATGAATCACAGCTGTAGTCCAAATGTCATAGTGACCTATAAAGGCACAGTGGCTGAGGTCAGAGCCGTTCAAGAAATAAACCCTGGAGACGAGGTAAGTAAACTCTGGCAACAAAGCTGCTTATACCGATACAGATACAGAATCAAATACAAATACAAATACAAATCACAATTTTAATAGTTATTAATGTAAAATATCTTTGATGAGATGTTTTTCTTTAGTTTTTTACTCCTTCTCTTTCTCTTTCTCTCTGTAGATCTTTAACAGCTACATCGACCTGTTATATCCAACAGAAGACAGGAAAGAGAGGCTCTTGGATTCTTACTTCTTCGTGTGCCAGTGTACTGAGTGCACCTCGAAGTCTAAGGTACTGTTATCGTCTGCAGGATATCCCCATTTGTTTGATTTGATAGATGAAGCTGTCTTACCATGCAAGACAGATGAAATAGCTCAGTTTTTGTTAAATGCTTGTCATAAATGTGTTTTAATGTATATGGCGGTGGACCTTTCAGGTGTATGGCACATAAATAAAAATATATCTGCACTCTTTCAATCACTGTTTTTAATAGAATGTTGTGTTTTGGCAGGAAATTATTTGAGATATGTGGCAAAATATGAAGGGTTTCAATGGGTCTTTTAAAAAGTCTTTAAAGTCCAATCTGAAGTTTTGGCCTTGAAATTAATTAAAATGATTTGATAAGTTTCAAACATCAATTAAATTATAGTTTACTTGTGGCTTTTTTTAAGGCAGCATTAACTTCAACTTTGTCTTACTTTTAAAATATGTTTTGGGAGAAAAATGCATCAGTACCTAAACTGCAGTCCAACATGGAAGTAACCATTATTACAAATTGTGCAGCCCAGTGCATTAGCATGAGCAGTGATTGTGTCCCTGTGTGGTGTGTTTGCTAATGTGGTGTCTCCTCTCATCAAATTTTTAAAAAAGCAACTTCTGACAATGAGTCAAAGTTTTATGCTCACATTTGTTTTATCCAATATGGCTACATGCAAGTTCAGCAAGATCTGGCTTGAGAGCAGCACATGTAGTTTACAAATGCATTTAATTTTCATTTCCCTTTTATCATTTGGATTTCTTTTGCCAGCATGAATGCGATGGCTTCACTTCAAATTCCCAGTCATACTTGTTATCCTTACATAAACTTTATACATTGTACATACAGAATGTTACCACACATGTGGTTCATGTGGTATTTAATTTTTTTCCATCTCTTCCTAGGATAAAGAAAAAATGAAGATCAGGAAACTTAGTTCACCACCAGAGCCAGAGGAAATCCGATCCATGGTCCGTTACGCCAAAAATGTAATCGAGGAATTTCGGAGAGCCAAACACTACAAGAATATCCTCTTCCTCTGGTCATATCTGTATTTATTTTTCAGCCCTTTGTTTCCATTTTCTCTGATCAAAATTCTTTCCCATTCCACTTTGTCTTCCTTGTTAATCAAGAACAACCCTTCACATCTCAGCCTCTACTTCTTTTTCCACTTTGTTTGTGTCAACATTCCTTGACTCTCTGGCACCCCCTAGTGAGCTGCTTGAGATGTGTGAGCTTAGTCAGGAGAAGATGGGAGCTATATTTGCCGACACCAACGTTTACATGCTGCACATGATGTATCAGGCCATGGGCGTCTGTCTCTATATGCAGGACTGGGACGGAGCTATGAGCTATGGAGAAAAGATCATTCAACCATACAGGTAAACTAATTTGTTGGCAGGAAGTGATACAGTTACACAAGATCTTTGTGAGACAGGACATTCACTTGTACAGCAGAAGTGTTATCAGATAGCCACAAAAAGAGACAGATTATAAGGCAGTTAGTCATAAGAGTTTGATTTGATTTTTACAGACCTTTGTTTCATCAAATGTGCAGAGGTCAAAAGAAATCTCAGGGCAGGAGCCAGGGGATTTCTTTATACTTTGTACCATAATGATCATAGTGGATATACTTGTAAGCAGTAATACAGCGATACAACTAAGTTGAGGTGCATTTTCTGGAACCGGAGTGGTTTTTTGAATGATTCACCTGACACCAGTTTTGCAATGTCATTCACCTCAGACCTTTATGAGTCTGTCCAGACAAAGCTTTTTTTTAAAAAAAGGGCAATTCTTGTCTTATTTAAGTCCCTTTAATTTGTTTTATTTGTACTTTCCAGCGCAGAATAATATTATTCATGTTTGATGGACTTCATAGTGTACAACAGTTGTACTATACAAAAGACCTTTTTTCTAACATGTTCTGGTCACACTTGATAATACTAAACATACATTGTTTCCTCCCATTCCCTGCTTAGCTGAAGGTATAAATTATATTCTCTCTGCAGTGTTCACTACCCAGCCTACTCTCTAAATGTGGCCTCTATGTATCTGAAACTGGGACGTCTGTATTTGGGGCTGGAGAAGAAGAGTCAAGGAGTCAAAGCTTTGAAGAAGGTATATTTGCAGACATCTCAACAGTTGCTATATTAATAGGTGACACAGTGGAGGAAGAAAATACTGTGGGCTCCAAACAGGGGAAAGAGCAGGGACTAACAATTTAGCAGAAGAAAAGTGATCTGATGCATTTAAATTATTTTAAAATGCTTTTTTTTTTTCTGTCTTCAGGCAATTGCCATCATGGAGGTGGCTCATGGGAAAGATCATCATTATGTAGCGGAAGTCAAACGAGAAATTGAGGAGCAGAAATAAATGAGCTGCAGCAGGAAGAGCAAAAAGATTAAAGAGAGGCAGCGGATTGAGGAGGAGCCTCTTTTAAAGCAACAAAATTCACATAACTACTGCATGCCATGCATTTATACCTCTTTGTTTACTGTCACCCACTTCTGTTTTTCATGTCTCCCCTTTGACAGGGTTTCTGTTTTTTGTTACTTCCATCAACATATTCTGGCTGAGAATGACCATATTATGTATCTGCAGCTACATCAGTTAGAAAAAGACAAACTAGGGTTAAAATGTCCCAGATGGAAAATTGTCTGACCTTGAACTTCATTTTGAAATGTCATTTTCTATGTGCTTTCAGTGTCCATTCAACACCCACACTGTCATTCATAAAACATCACATCAGTGGAAAAGAGAAACACTCTTGAATACTGCCTTTAAAGCTGCCTATGGAAAAAATCAAAAGCTTTCATGTAAAAGCCACACAAGCTCTTTGTCCTGATGTTTTTCTTTCCTTGTGATCCTGAAATCATCCACTGTGTTCTGTAGACCCATCAGCAGACTGTGTTTCACCATTATTGATGTCTTTGGCAGCAGTTTAAGCTGCACAGCTTTGCTCTCGAGTAGTTGTTCTGTGAGTCTGACTTCTGTACAAACTGGTGAGTAGTTTTTACAGAGGGCATTATTACTTACTTCTACAGTCGGTGCATTTTAATTCCATCGTATACTCAGCAAAAGAGTTTCTGGCTTCATTGATTGTTGTTTAAACTGTGAAAAAATGATAACTGACCATGCATCAGGTACTCTGTAGCAACCGAGAAGCGAATGCAAAGACATGTTCCTGAATAACTGAATAACCAGTGTTTTGATTGGCTTGTTTTACAGTATGTTTTGCTTGTTTAAAAAAAAAAGAGGAAAAAAGTGTTGCATGTTTTATTTGTTATGTTGACTGTTGTTTTTTTCATATGAGACTTGTTGACCAAAGGGCCACGGGTTTAACTGACAAGGAACCAGCTATATTCTCTATTCACAGTTTATCCTTAAACAGGTGTGCTGATCTGAGACCAGTTTGCCTCTTACATCAGAAGAAGACTATTTGTTACTATATGACTTACCAGTGACCCTGGATCAGAGCCCCTTTGCTCTCAGGAAAAAAGGCGCGACACTGTAGCTTTTGTTGCCTTTTGACTAGAGATACATGATTTAGCTTTTAAGTGATTTCTCATAAGCATCCTTGTTCCAGATTGTCATAATCCAGGAATGACATCACTTTAGCATCAGTGGACAGAATATTAAGATATTGTATAACTTGTAGAATATAGCTTTACATAGATATACAATTTCTGGCTGGGGTGGATATGATCCTGTCTTTTCACTTTCAATTTTTTAGTCAGCAAATGAAAGTGCATCTCCCTTTAATCTTTGCTGTAATGCAGTTTTGTGTCACAAATTGAACCAACATAGCAAGTTTTTATGAAAGCATTACCATTGCCATATATGGTTACTCGGAACTAATGAAATGTGGGTCGGTTGTAGGTTATAATAAGAAATTTGTGTTTTTGATAAGGTTTTTAACAAAAGTTGGAAGTATTGCCTGTGCATTATTTTGGTAGTTTTTTTTTTAACTGTAAGTTAACAGTTAACAGTTAGGTCCTAAAACTGTAGTTTCTCCCCACTGCAGATTTAAGCATTTAATAGAAAGACCACACTTACGATAACAGGACTTATTGTTGTTGTCTGTTGTTGCGGGTTACAGCTTTTAAGTAAGCATGTGGTGTGAGAAGCAGGCTTCAAAAACATTAAATTTAGGCAATTCAGAGAGATCATCACCTGAGCCTTATGTAAGGGTTCTTGTTGCACTCAATTTTTTGTAAAATTTTTGTGACTGATGTCAAAATGGCAAATCTATATGGACATTTTGTTACATTTTATGAGTTTCTGTCAGTGGGTGAGTAACCTGCCTGTAGTCTTCATATAGTGATAAAGGTCAAAGATCAAATTTCCTTTATCCTTTATGGTTTTTAGTTTCTCCCTCTTCTTTACTATTGATGCAATTTTATGCACCACATGAGTGTGGCTAACTAAGGGGTTAGAAATAGTCCATTGTTACGAGTTGCCTGTGGTCATATTTGTAGCAACTCCTGCATTGGTGACTCCTTTTGTCACCTGCAAAAATGCATCTACAAGGTGCCTTCCTTACAGCTTTGCATATTTAACCCAAAAGCACCAATCAGAGACTCTGTATTGCATGTTTTTTGTGTATGTTTTTACAAAGAAAAGACAATGAAAAGAAATTTTGTAGGCTGATTTGCACAAACCAAAAACATTTAAAACCTTTGTTTGCCAGGTTTGAGCATTTCATTTACTTTCTGGCCAGATTCAAAGAACTTGTATATTTCCTTTCTTTTTTCCTGTGATGTCATGTAAAATGAAACCTGTGGCACAAGGGTTAAAATAGTAAAATCAGTGCTCATGCTGCATGTATAAAACCAAATGAAGGGCCACCCAGATGATGAAGTTTTCTGCCATTTCTGTTATCGGCTGTAATTTTATTAGGCATGGATGTTATTTTATTGGAATGCAAAACTAAACTCTGAGCCTCTTGATTGTTTCTGTATCATGTCAGTGGAACTCAATAAATATCAGTATCACTCTTGCTTTGCTCTACATGCCATTTTTCTCTATAGTTTTACAACAATAACACAGTCACATTGTTTATTTAAAAAACTAACATGTAGCACATTTTTTATAGCAACACATTCATGGTAACACCATAATAATAAGCCTGTATCCTCCTAGCTCTCCCAAACTACAAAAAAAGAAAAGCTCTCCCAAACTTCAATGCTACTGTCTTAGTTAACTGCCTGACTCTTCAAGCCTTTCCTGTCTGGCTTATCATTTCTGTGTCAAATGAGTTTTTTCCCCCCCTTGAGTATCCTTAATTGAGAATTAAAAAACCATCAAATGTGTTCTGTATTAACCTGAAAGCAATTGTTAGAGAAGTGAAAAAGAAGACCATAATAACTTTATTTTTCCCACTATGGTCTATTAAATTTAAACTAATGATTTAAAAAAAAAAAAAACACTTCACAGACAGTTTAAATCTAGAAAACTGTTGCAGTATTTCTGTACTGTCAGTAGCCCACTGTATCATTCCAGGCACACCCTTATCCAAGATAACTGAAATAATAACCCTTTTCCTCAGTTATCTATGCACATCGTAATTATCTTTAAGCCAAGGATCTTGCATATTTTTCTTTCTAGCTAAATACAGTCTCATATATAATTTACAAGGTGGTCATCATACGCAAAAAGTTTGCTTAATTTATCCCATAGTTTTAGAAAGCAAAGAGTAAATCAATATGACAAAAGAATATCTGACTGTGAACGCATCCTGTGCTGCGAATAGTTACAAAGTTAAACCAGATGTTGGCGCTATTGAGACAGGATTCAAAGCGAACCAATCATGTGCGTTGCACGATAGACGTCACATGAAGTAGCCAATGGGCATGGACCTGGGTGAATTACGGTTTCCTCCCGTGGAATTTGAATTTTCTAACGAGAACAACCCAAACGCTCCGTATGTCCAAGAAGCATCGCGCCCAAAGTAAGTGCAGTTATTTTGAATCTTAACTCTTGTAACAATCCAATCTCGGTAACATTTTTTTTCATATTGCTAAATATTTTCTAACTCCCAGCCGTTGATGCTTGATTATGCCTAAAATCAACATTAACGTTAACGTTTAGAAAACCGTGTTCTTCAAGCCAGCGTGGTAAACGTTAACATCACAACGTTAATATCTCAGACATGTGTTTAGCAAACGTCGGTTCACTACATAAAACCAACCCTAACGTGCTAACGTTTGTTTACGCTACGTGAAATAACGTTTTAGTTATTGTAGTTAGCGTAACATTAGTTAGTTAGCAACGGTAAGCTTCACGACTTATTTGCCAACGTTCGCTTGACAATGGCCAGTCGTTGATAAAATACAAGGCTAATTTAACTAATTTATCAGACTATGGTTAGTTGATTGTTTACGTTAAAGATGCGTTTATAACGTTACCTTTTTTACAGCAAAGTTCATAAGTTACATCAGTAACCTACGAGTAACGCAAACTTTGGAGTTATTGTTGTCAAACCTTGTCGTTAAGGTAACGCGTCAGGATTAACTAGCTCGCGCTAACGTATCTTTGTCAATGCGTTTTTCTACGTGCCATCATAAACACAGAAAAAATAGGTAGCATTTGTTTTTGTAACATCTGCATTAACGCAGTTGGGTTTTTTCAGGACAAAAACAATTATTTTCATCATGACAGGACATATAATATTAGATGTTAGATGGTAATATCGCCAGCTTCCCTCGTTGGTCATTTAATTTGTCCATTAGTGCCGTTTTTCCCTTAAAATACTTTGCCTGTTCGGTCAGGTTGTAAACCATGAGCTGGGCGGTGGAGGAGTGGAAGGATGGTCTTCCAGGGAAAGCCCTGCAGAAGATCCAGGAGATGGAGGTCCAGCTGGACAAACTGAAGAAGGAGAGGACTCAGAAACAGTTTCAGCTAGACTCTTTAGAGGCAGCCCTGCAAAAACAGAAACAAAAGGTCAGTGTCCAAAACTCATGGATGTATGTGTAGATAAATGAAACTGCAAACTCTTTGAGAGATACTGTTTCATTCGCCGGGGACAAGTAGACATTGCATATGATTATAGAAATGTATATGTTGATCAACTGTGTTTCCGTACCTCCAGGCGGACAGTGAACGTACCGAGACCTCTGCCTTGAAAAGGGAGAACCAGTCTTTAGTAGAGTCTTGTGACTCTCTGGAGAAAGCTCGTCAGAAAATCAGCCATGACCTCGGAGTCAAAGAGCAGCAGGTCAGTTCCTGATGTGATAGATAAAAAAAATATCCACTACAGTGCCCTGCTATTTGGTTTGAAAATTAATTAAAAACCACAGAACAAAGTTATCTGTTCACTAATTAACAGCCAGTATTTTAATATTTCACAGGTATACTCATAAATAAACATTTAATTTTTAAAATATTTAAAATGGGCTTTAACAACAATAATGTTACACAGTAATAAGAGGGCAGATCAGTGTCTGGTACAAAGAAGCTGCCCAGTGGATAAATACATAGTCTGCAGGACACAAAATGCTTTCTGTGATCCTGACTTAATCCCCTTTTTAAATGTAGGTGAGCTACCTGGAGGGTCAGCTTAACTCCTGCAGGAGGACAATAGAACGACTGGAGCAGGAGCTCAAAAAGTGAGTTCTGTTGATATGCATTTTTATATGAGCACAGCATGTGGATTTGGACATGTGAGTAAAACATAAAATGAATAATTGAGATTTTGTTGACCAAGTGGAAGGCTGTGCTGAAGTCCTCGCTGTCTTTTCATCTGCTCAGGTACAAAAATGAACTGGATCGTTCTCAGCCTGCTGGATCTTCGTCCTTGTCATCCTCCTCCTCAGAGCTTCAGCCCTACACTACTCCACAGAAATGTTTCTCCACCCCAGCTCCGGTCCCGGCCTACAGACAGCAGGGTACTTCAGTTCATTCTTATCCTCTCTGTCATGCTGTATGCACCACTGAATCCCTATTCAACTGGATGGTAAAAATACATGGGATGGAAGAGTTTGAAGCTGAATGCGATGCATGTTACAATTTACTTAATACCTAAAACCAAACTGTGCCATGAGAGGCTAGTGTTGCTTTTATATTCAGATTTTCTTCAAAATAAGTTATACGAAGTTCTATAGAAATTAAATAAATCCTCTACAACTTACCTCTGGATAAGTTTGTCTGTTAACCGGGTATTTGTGTTCCCTAGACAACAGACTGGAGGAGCTTCAGGAGAAATACAGCCAGGAGGTTGAAGAAAGAAAAAGGCTGGAGACTGAACTCAAAGTCCTGCAGGTCAAAGTGAGTACGCACTTACACTTTTTATGTAGGCTTCTTTCTTTTCCGATATTTATTTTAACTTATTTCTCCTCTCTTCTAGCTGTTGAATCAATCATCAGTTAGTGTTAGCCACAAAGACATTGCTGCCCGCCAAGCTGGATCTTCCATATTCCCATGGCAGCAGCAGGATCAAGCCCACAGTCGACAATCTCAGGGTCCAATGGAAACGCCTCTGAAGAGGCGGGGGACGTCCTTGTGGGACGCCTACGAGGAGACACCCATTAAAACCGGTCAGCGAATGAGCTCCACCAGAGCAGTACAAAGTCCAGGTGGATCATCCCAACAGACAGAGCAGCTAAAGACCATCAACCAAGGTGGACTGTTGGCATTATTATCTTGTTGAGTGTTTGGCATCTTGTCTGTAAAAACTTAGAGAACCTCCTTTTTTTTTTTTTACATTCATTACCTTTGAAAAACATATTTCTCCCATTATGAGTTGGGTGTGGTGATCATGTCCAGCGATGGGTTTTAATTTTTATTTCTTTAATTCTCTTTCCTTCATCAGAGTTGCGTAGCCGTGTGTCAGAATTGGAGAGAAACCTGTCCACACAGGAGAAGGAAATTCGTAGCCAGGCCTCAAAACTGCAGGAACTACAAAACCAACTGAACCAGGCCCGTAAAGAGCTGACTGAACGGGACAGAGACCTGACCAAGACCAAACATGAGCTGAGTCAGGCCACTGACAGACACCAGCAGGTTGAAGCCAAGGTAATCATCTACCATGGAGACTTTATGATGTTTTGCTTTTGTTGTTATAACATACTTTTTTCTACAAAAGATGAGTAAAATGGTAGGAGTCACAGTAATGACTGATGAAGATTCTACTTATTGTTCATAGTGTTCATCAGTTGAACAGAAGCTTAAACAAGTCTCCGAAGAGATGAGCTGTCAGAGGCACAACGCTGAGAGCTGCAGACGATCCTTGGAGCAGAAACTCAAAGACCAAGAGAGAAACAGTCAGAAGGTGCAACAAACTGCAGTCATGACATCATGAGTCCTTTCAATACTTTGAGGTTTTATTACATGTCATGGGAGTTCCTCCCCAGGTTTTGATTTAAACAACTAAAAACTCATCTCTGATCTTCAAAATTACATATTAGATTTTACTTCCATTTAAATTTTAGAGAAAAAAAAAAACCCTTCTTACCTCATATTATGATTACAACTTTGCCTTTGTCAACACATCTCTCTCATCCAACCCCTCTCCCTGTGAAATTTTTTTTTATAGGAGCTCGCCCAGCTGCAAAGTTCTCACCAGGCTTTAGAACAGCAGCTGAACCAGACCAAAACCAAGCTGACACAAGAGATCCAACAGGCAAAAAAAGACTACAATGTACTGCAGGCTGACACAGAGAAGGTAACTGTCTAACATCTCTGCCCTGCTCTCCTCTGATTTATTCTCTCCTCTCACAGCCTCTTTAGGCTGCACAGGAGTTTCTAGTTCTCTCTTTGTCCTCATGTAGGCACGTTGTTGGCTGCCTTACAGGTGCTGTCACTGTCCACATAAGCAGACCCAGATTTATTTTAGTGTTGGCTGTGAGAAGAGCAGAGTAATAGGTTTGGTTTAGATAAAGTGGATCACACTTCACTTCTCATTTTTTCTGCAATACAGTGCTTCACTTTCAAGAGCCTGACTGATGCAGTACTACCTAATTCAGTATTCAAGCAAGTTATACCAAATGAGAAAGCTGAAGACGCTGCCTTTATCTTGCAGATCACATTTGAAAATTATGAATAAATCCAACTACTCGCCAGTTGTGTTGCAACTTGTTATATATAGAGGGGTTAAGAGAGTTGTTTTTGCATGTATTTTTTCCCTCTTCTCCTAACTTTTCTCTTCTCTTGTTCTTTCTAGATGTGCTTTCAGAAGAGTCACATGGAGAAGGAGGTGGAGGAGCAGAAACAGAAACTGCTGAGGTCAGAGCAGAGCCTCCAGGCCAGTCAGACCAAAGAGCAGGACCTCCGCAAGAAAATGGAGGTGGAGTGATTTTAAATGAGTATCCACTAACTATAATTGTGAATTGAAAGCCTATTACCAAGTCTGTTGATCAACTCTTTATCTTTATCCAAATATTTAAGTATAGAAAAAGTGCCAAATATCGTTATAATTTAACCAAAGTGTTAATGTTTCAGTTTCTCTTTATCTCAACTCTACTAACAGATCTTCACTAGTCAACTATACATTTTGTCTTTACTTTTTCTCTCATTCTTTTTCTTTTTTTGAACTTTCAATGTTACATCCATCCCTGTCATCATCTTTTGCTGCCTCTCATGTTCTTGTCTTGTATCTTTTCCCTCCAGGAGCTGCAGAAAGAGAAGAACAGTTTGACTGTTCAGCTGGACCAGAGCAGCAGGCGCCTGAGTCAGCTGGAGGAGGAGAAGAAGAGTGCAGACCAGAGCCTCAAACGTACCCAGGGGTTACTGGATGACATCAAAGGTAAACAAGTAGGAGAATGACAGTGAACAAGGGTAGCGGGTTTAGGATTTCCTGATGTTATCTCAATTTTTTCGTTTGTTTTTGATCTTCAGCAAAATCAGAGGGCCAGGCTGAGGAGCTGAAGAGACTCCAGTCCAAACTGGAGCAGCAAACTCAGGCTTCAGCCCGGGACCTGGAAAACATGAAGAAGACACTTTCTGATGCAGAGGCCAAGAATGACAAGTAAACACAGTTTTATTGTAGTAAAAAAAGAGGGGACAGTCTCTTTGCATTAAGTTTTATTACATCCATAACTTGCTCTTAACCAGTGTCAATATTTTTATTAAATCACAGATCAAAGAGTGAACTTCAGAAACAGAAGCAAGAGACCGAGAAACTGACCAACAGGCTGACAGTCCTTGAGAAGGAGAGCCAAGAGCTGAAATCTAATCTCTCTGCGAGTCAGAACGAGTGTAAGGAACTAAAACAAGAACATCAAGCTCTGCTGGAGTGGAAGAAAGAAAAAGAAACTTTGATCAATGAAACCGAGGCTGTGCAAAAAGACTTCACTGACAAAATTGGCAACTTGGAGAACAGTCTCTCTTCGATGAATGAGGCCACTGATGAACTGAAGGTACAGTGCTGTGATTCTCAATTTATTCACTTATATTAACAATCAGGAAGTATGTTGATGATAATATCTAGGCTTAGAAAAGGAAAATAATTAATTCTAAAATTTAAGTAATATCAGTGATCTTTAAATAGCTCAAACTCACTCACCTTTAATGAAATTTTACTCTACTACTATTACAGAAGCAGCTGATGAGTGTGGAGGGAGACAAGGCCAGTCTGTCTGCTCACATCGATTCCCTGAAAGGTGAATTACTCAACAAGAGCACAGAGCTGGAGGAGAGGGAGCATCAGTACAAGGAGCTGCAGTCTACGTTTTCTGAGGCTGGACAGAAACACACCAAAGACCTGGAGAATGTTGCTGTACAAGTTGCTCAGCTGGAAGCTCAGGTATTTGTGTGTGTGAGTGAGTGAGTGTGTATGTGTGTGTTTCTAGTAACATTTTTCAGTAAATTCTGTAGTCAAAAGGTACAAGAGGTTTAATTGCCCAAGATATCCTGCAAAGTTTATACATTAACATAATGAAATTGTAACTGAAAATTTGCGGTTTAGTAAAAATTTTACACAACTGGAGGTTTTCACTAAAAATAGATTCTGAGTCTTGTGTGAGGCTTTATCCTGGGTAATAACAAAATACATTTATTTCCAGGTTAAAAGAGTTCAACATTTTCAAAATGTTGTATGTGGAAATGCAAAAACATGGCATTCTTCTCTGCATCTTTGAATTGTTACTTTTTCTTACTTTACTTTGTGACTGTAAAGGTCAAAGATCTGGAGTTGCGGCTGCAAAAGGAGTCGACTCGAGCAGAACAGGCTGAGAGGACCATCAGCGAGCTGCAGGAGGAGCATCAGGCAGCCTGCGACCTCGCCCACTCCAAAGACCAGCTGGTGGAGCTGGGCCAAGCGGAGATCAGGCAGCTCAGAGAGAGCCTGGCTCATACCACAGCACAGCAGGAGGAGCAAAGTGCCAGGTGGGAGGTGGTTTTTTTTGTTTGTTTGTTTGTCAAAAAACATTCTTAAGTTCATTATTTTTTATTAGCTGTCTAAACCAGACATTTAACATGAACTTTTTATAAAGTTCAATTTTGTTGGGACTGCGAGGTGGTAACAGTGTCCTGCTTCAAGTTGGAGGATTTAATGCAATGGTTCCCAAACTTTTCCCACCTTCAAAAACTACAAAAAGTTCATGCCTCCCCCATTCTTCTAAAAAAATTAACGCTGACAGGGAGAGCAACTCATAAATAAAGATCAATGTTGAATTTAGTTGAAATAAAGCTTAGCACAATAGAGTCAGAAAACTTCTGTCTGTTAGTTCTTCCCTCATGAATCATATTTAATCAACTTAGATTTGCTTCAAATTTCTCTCTGGTCACCCATATCCCGCTGCAGTTTAAGTTACAACAACCTTTAAAAGGTGCTTGATGATGCCTCACTATGATATAAGTGTGTTTTGCACGATGTCCCTATTGTTTCCTAAGGCAGCAGTAAGTACAGCTTGCTTTTAACATACATGCTTTCTTTCTTTGCTGTCTAATCTTCATCAGGCTGGCAGAGGAGAAAGCAGCCCTGCTGAAGCAGTGTGAGGAGAGTGTTTCAGCGAAGACGGAGGAGACCGAGCAGCTCAAGTTGCGGCTGGAGGAGGCTCAACAGGAGCTGCTGCTCACCAAAAGCCAGGTCTGTTTTAATGTACTGCAACTAAGTTTTTGTAACATATTGCTGTTCATTTTCAAGTTTTATTTTTCAACAGTAACTCTTTTGTTTTCACATTCTCTCAAATCTATAGGAGTACATGCAGCTTTGTGAATATTTTTTGAGACAGTAATTACTGATGTTGTAGTGAATTACTCTATTACACAAGATACAAAATAATTCCTTTTGATCAAAGTGTCTTTACTTTATATATTTAAGAATACCATGACTGAGTATAAAAAGTATTTTAATATTTAGTGGTGAAACAAATCTGTTTACCTACTTTTATAGTATTATTCTCTGTTATTCCCTGCACTGTTTCATTTTGTAAGGTAATACTCTGTAGTTTTGTCCGGACCAAAAGAATCCTTAGTTGAATTTCCTGTTAATGTTTCAGATCAGTTCTATGGATCAGCTCCTAAAGGTTCAGGAGCAAATGGGAGCTGAGCTCCAGAAACAAATTAAGAGGCTGTCGGACGATGAGGAGGAAAACAAGAAGGCAATTGAGAAAAAATCAGAGGAGCTCAAACAGTCAGAGGAGCAGCTGAGGGATCTGCAGAGCCACACAGAAGAGAAGGAGAAGCAGCTCAGTGAGAACAAAGCTCGGATCTTTTCTCTGGAGAAACAAAAGGATGAGCTGGAAACTGCGACTCAAGAGGCGAAGAGAACAGCTGAGGTAAAATACTGCATTTGAATTGCAAATACTGCAAACAAATGTATTATGTCTTGTAGTTCAGATATTTCTAAGTATTTTCTCATGTATATACTATAGGTTGCAATTGATACACAAAATCAACTGAAATGTATTTCTCATTTAGACCCTCGAGCAGGTTCAGACTGAGAAGATCAACAACCTCCTGGAGCAGATATCCTCCTTAGAAAAAGAGCTCAGTGCGAGCAAAGATGCAGCAGAGAAGTTTCCAGTCTTGAGGAATGAGCTGGATGTGGTCAACCAGTCCCATGCTGACCTAAAGAAATGTCTGGAAGCTCTAGAGATGAGCCACTCCTCAATTATGGAAATCAAATCCAACTTGGAGAACTCCTTGACTGAGAAAGAAAGTCAGATCTTTACCTTGGAGAAAGAAGTCAAAGAGCTCACAGAGAAGAAGAACAAAGAGCTAGAGAGTCACGCTTTGGAGATCGAAAATATTCTGAACAAAGAGAAGCTCCTCAAAGAGCAGCTCGAAGCTGCTAAGAAGTCGGTAGCTGCAGCTAAAGCGGAATCAAGTTCTCGACGGGAGGAGATCAAGACCATGAAGACGACTTTGTCTGCTGCGTCACGTGGCTTAGAAGAGAGAGACAACACAATAAAGAGTCTGAAGGAGAGGCTGAACAAAGCTGAGGCAGAACAGGCCAAAACGTCAGAAGCCCTGAAGGAGAAGATGGTTGCCATGAACAAAATCAAGGTTCGTTTTGGTTCTTTTGCAGGCAGTAAAAAGAATCCTGTATTAGTCCTGCTCGGTCAGGTAAATGGTAACAATGAATTGAGTCAAGTACTTAGTTCTTTTTTTTCCCCCCCGTGTAAAGGTTCAGCTGGAGATGCTGCAGATGGACCTGGAGGACAATGAGACGGCCATGGGCTCTTTTGAAAGTCAGGCGGAGGAGCTGAAGAGAACCATAGAGGCACTGGAGGCTCAGCTAGCACAGAACCAGTCCCAGATGTCTGACATGGAGGCCAGGCTGGAGGACAGCAAAGCCCAGGTGAAAATACTCTCTTGCCCATAATAACCATAATTTTTTTATCTCAATGCAGAAAAATTAATTTTATTTTTTTTTTAGAAAATCTAAATATGTTTTACAATTGCCTGGTTTATTTAATTGTCTTGTATTCATGTAGAAAAATTTGCATCTTTACCAACTCCTTATACACTGGAGGAAAGAAAACACCCCTAGTTATAATAAATCTAATCTCCAACATTTCAGGTCTCTGTCCTGGAAACTCGGTTAGAGGAGGTCCAATCTCAGAACTCTTTGCTGGAGACACAGTATGTAACAGCAAGGGACGAACTGATGGAGAGAAGCTGTGAAATAACTCGTCTGGAGGAGGATGCCGTCAAACGCAGCCAGCTGGAGGAGAGTGTTGCTACTTTAGAGTCTAAACTCATTCAGTCCACAGAGGACAAAGTCAAGTTAGAGACAACTCTCAGCCAGTTACAGCAGGAGAGAAACAACCTCGAAACTGCTCTGAAACAGGTAACAGATGACAAAGAGAAAGCTGAAACTGAAGTTACTCAAGTAAATGCAGAGAAGAAACAGCTGGACGCCAGTCTAGACAAGCTAGCTGAGGAGAACAAACAACTGCAGAGCAACATTAAGCAGTTTACTGAGGAAAAGCAAATGATCGAGCAAATTAGTGCAGAGAAACAAGAAGCTGAATCGGCCCTTAGAGAAATAATGGAGGAGAAAGCCCGGCTGGATGAAACCATCAATCTGATACAGCAGGAAAAAGTCCAACTAGAGGCTGAACTGAGCAACGTGACCTCAGAGAAAAATAACTTGGTCTCCAACTTGAATCAAGTCTGTGAGGAAAAGCTTCAGCTGGAAGTTAACAGTA
The DNA here is from genome assembly GCA_029814765.1 of Acanthurus leucopareius. Lineage (NCBI taxonomy): Eukaryota > Metazoa > Chordata > Actinopteri > Acanthuriformes > Acanthuridae > Acanthurus > Acanthurus leucopareius. The sequence continues at coordinate 18,347,304 of JAQMCX010000001.1, read as the reverse complement.
ATCAGTTGACTGAGGAGAACATCAGACTACAATGTAGTGTGACTCAAGTAACTGAGGAGAAGCTGTTGCTACAAGAGAACATGGCGAGGCGTGATGATGAGATGGCTTCACTTAGAGAGGAGAGCGAGTGCATCCGGCAGTCTCTCGTGTCTTCAGAGCAGGAGCTCCAGGGGCTGAAGGAGCAGCTCGAGATGAGAGACAAGAGGAGCAAGGATGAGAACAGGGAGAGGTACGGTACATCTTTCTGTTTTAACTTGAAGTGTTATAGTTCAGTTCTAAAGGGGCTTCAGTTTCCTGTTAGCAGAGTTTTTCTTCCATTAATATGACTTTATGTTGTATCACAGGATCCAGCAGTTTGAGGCAGAGCAGGCGGAACTGCATCAGAAGTTGGCAGCCTTACAGAGGGAGCTGGCTGTGTTTAAGCAGAAGTATGACTCTCTGCTGGAGCAGGTGGCCCAGCAACACAGCCTCATCCAGCAGCTCTCAGAAGTGCAGGAAACCCAGAAACCAGGAGGGGAGATCAGCCACATGGAGTCTGAGGAGGCAGGAACCGGTGGTAAGTGTAAACCAAAACTTGACTGGAGTTCTTCATGAAATCCTGCTGTTAATTTAGCTTGAAAATTTTTTAACTTTGTTATCTAAACCTCTGTGACATTTTCCACAGCCAAAGCAGCAGGACAGACTGATGTAGAGCTGACAGTCGATACAGACACCGAGTCCCAAGTACAGGAGCAGCAGAGTCTTGTGGGGTCTGAACTGGGTGAACATTCCCACCAGTCTGACGACGGTTTCAGGTACACAAATATACTATGCTTTGTGAGTGTTCTGTGTGTTTTATCATGTGATAAATAAATATAATCAACCTGGACCTCAGCAGTGAGACAGAGCTGGTCCTCAAGGCTGACATCACTGAGCAGGAGACGGAGCAGGCATGTGTGACCGACGTAGAGGAAATGAGTGGTGATGAAGAGAAGAAACACCATCATCTGCAAACTGCAGATCAGGTAAATGACAATTATTATGATGTCCTGTTAGGATAATGACATTTTTCTATTAAAAAAAAAACATTAATCTGATTTTGCAGTGTATTTAATTCAGTCTTCTTTTTCACAGGTTCTTGAACACAGCATCAGTCCCACAAACGTTCTTGAAAAAGACCCTGATGTTCATGATCTTACTCCACCATCGTCCTCTCTCAGTGAGACCAGACAGTCAGAGTCTTCTGGTGAGTTGTAAATGCTGCTTATTACTGTGGTTTCAATAATTGTGTTTTATTTGCCTTCTTTGAAACTGAGCTCCCACTTTAGACCAAGGATGTCAACATTTTCCCCAAGAGCACTTTAAACATTCTGATTTGTTAGTCATATGGGTAAATATTTATGGGTAAATATTCTTTAAAACCACATTTTAAAAATTGATTTAAACAATAAAGGCCAATAAAGGCATTGCACACTATTATACACTCAGATAGATTGAAATGGATTTCCCAGTGGATGCATTCTGGATCACTGTATGAATTAATGCTGTAAATCTCATCATAATCGTGATACAATTATATTTTTATGTTTAAATAACTTGATTATATTCCATCTTTTAGTGACCAAATCATCACGAGAACAAGATGATCTCAACCACTACAAGGAAATGCTCACAAAACAAGAAAACCAACTTCAGACCCTGAGCTCAGAGTTCGACCTGCTGAAGTCCGACCTGGCACTGAGAATGGAGCTGAACCGCGAACTGGGAGTTCAAGTCAAAGACTTGGAGAAGAAAGTTCTTGCAGCAGAGGAGGAGGCACATGGTGCAGTACATAAGCTGAGCATCGCTTTGGAGGAGAAGAAAAGTGTGGCTCACCAGGTAGGAGGTTGAACACACAGAATGCCGAGTACCACTAAAAGTGACAAACGCCATTATTCTACCACTTTAATATAACTGTTAGTAACATCATGTGCTTATTTTTTAGTTGGCTCAGCTCTCAGAGGAGAGGGAGACATTAAATCTGCAGCTGCAAACTGCCAAATGTCAGCTGACTGATGTTATGGAGATGCTGGAGGGACTAGAGATGGCCAAAGGTAAATATTTAGCCACATCATAATTCATGAAGAAATACACAGGCCTTAAGGTTCACACTGTTCTATGTTGATATTGATTTAATATTTCCTTTTTTTTTTCAGGGGGATGGGATGAGAAATTCCTTCAGCAGGAGAGCGAGCTGAGGAGGGTTCGCTCTGAGAAAGCCAACCTGGAGCAGCACATCCTGGGCATGGAGTCTGAGCTGGAGACACTGCAGGAGGACAGGACCAAGCTGAAGGACGAGATGGAGACCCAGAGGAGGACTGGCGCAGGCATGGAGAAGCAGATAGAAATGCTAATGGCAGAGGTGAGAACTTCATCAGAAGCCTTTAAGCTTAACAACAAAGTACTGTACATTAACGTGTGTGTGTCAGGAGAAAAATAATATGTAGGCTCCAGCATTTTAGATTTTCTTGTGCAAAAACTGACAATACAACAAGATACTGAGCATTAAGCTTGCTTATCTATCAGTGTAGCATATTTATTTTAACTCCCATTATTTCTCCAGACAAGCCAGCTGAGATCTGAACTTGTGTCCTGCACCGAGGAGCGAGATGACCTGAGTCAGTCTTTGGGCCAAAACAGAGAGAAAGTTCACAGTCTTGAAAAGACTAACACTGACACAAGAAACCTGATTGTCATCCTGGAGGATGACATCAGAGCAGGGAGGAAGGAGTATGAAGCTCTGAAAAACAGCGTGGAGAAACTGAGGGTGGAGAGGGAAAAGGTACGGACAAGGAAACTTCAGGAGTGTGGGGAAGTGCACAGCCTTTTTTTGAGTTAGTTAAGATAGTCGATGTGGGTCGAGAGAGGCTTTTGTTCTTGAGTGAACTTACATGGAAAGCATTAAGAAATGTGCACGAGTCTGTTATGATGTTAGAGTTGCTGTTCATTAATTCTCTTTTCTTCCTCTGAAGCTGTTGGAGCAGATCAAGGCATTGGAGCAAGCGATATCCCAACAGAACGGAGAAAAGGAGGAGCTCATCGGGCAGCTCGACAAGATTGCAGAGGACCACACCTCAGCCAATCAAAACACTGAGTCCATGGTTGGAAAGATACAGGTGAGGGGGTTATAACTCACTGAGACTGAACTTCCCCAGATAACAAATTTTTTTGTTGTTGTTATTTTTTTTTAAGGTACATTTTTGTGTGGGTTTTTAAGCATTTCAAGGGAACTTTGCAGAAATAATTTGGAGGAAATGTGGCTAAAATGTTTAATTCAAATCTTTTTTATGCCTCTCTCCTGTTTCTCCTTCAAGGCGTTGGAGGGAGAAGTGTGCCGTCTCTCTCAGTCTCTAGAGGCCTCTCTGCTAGAAAAAGGAGAGATTGCCTCTCGTCTGAACTCCACACAAGATGAGGTCCAGCAGATGAGGACTGGAATTGAAAAGCTGCAGGTGCGCATCGAGTCAGATGAGAGGAAGAAAAAGAAGATGGGAGAGCTGCTCAAAGGTGAATCTTAGCATCCTTTGAAATTGCATAATCTCTCGAGCTTTATGAGTTCGCGTTGACCTAAATGTGACTCTTAAACTTTCTAGCTGCCCAGAGAAAATCTGACTCACTGCAAGATCGCATTGATGCCCTGGAGCGAGAGAGGGAAGACGTGGAGCAAAGTCTGGAGGAAGCTGTGATGCAGGTATTCTGTTGTCGACGCGGATATATGAGAAAAATAAGCAGATACAAATATATTTTTGTAATGTTGAAACTTACTGTTTGCTTGGATAAAATTCAAATGTGAGCTGGTTCAATAAGGTCAACAACTGCTCACCATGTGTTTTGCTCCTTCACAGGCTGAAACATCCCAAGCTGAGTTGGAGGCGGAGAGGAGAAAGGTAACCACATATTAATCTGTGTTAAGATATCTGGTGTCTGCTGTTATATATCTTTGGTGTTTTTTCTTTATTTTCTAATTGTACAACATGAAAGTTTTTAAGTGGGATATTAATCAGACTTCTCCTCTTAATTCCTTTCCCTCATGCTCTTTCTATACTCTACTTTGTGATTTTCCCCTCACCTTCTCCTTGTCTCCTTTCACAAACTCTGCTGCTCTCCATATTCATCTTGCCTCCTGACACTTAGGTGGAGGAGGAAAAGATGGAGCTCAATGACAAACTATCACAGCTCTCTGCCACGCTGGACAACCTGAGGTCTGAGAAAGATCGCATGGAGAGAGAGCTGGAGGCCAAAAACACAGAGATAGAAGAACTGAAGGCCGCTAAAGAGAAACTGGAGAGAGGGCTGGAGAAGGCAGAGGTGGATAGAAGAGAGGAGGAGGAAAGACAGAAAGAGGAAGCAGAGAAGCAAACAAGACAGGTGGATGACCTCCAGGTGCAGCTAGAAGTCTCTCGCCAGAGAGAGAACTCCCTTGAACAAAAGAATGTAGAAACTGAAAGGGAGAAAGAAAGGATGCAGTCTCAGCTGGTGGAGATGGAAAAAGAGAAAACATGTCTGCAGGCTTCTCTGGAGGAGTGGCAGACTGAAGGAGAGAGGCTCCGATCTCAGGCAGAGGAGTGGGAGAAAGAGAGAGAGAGACTCGAGGCCGGTACTACGGCTTTGGACAAAGAAATTAAACAACTTAAAACAGTCCTAAAGGCCTCAGAGGAGGAGAGAGAGGAAAAACACTTAGAACAAAATTTACATCTGTCAGAGGAGAAGGAAAAACTGCACTCAACCCTTGTCTCAGTGGAACAAGAGAGAGATAACCTGAAGTGCACCCTTGCATCTGTAGAAACAGAGAAAGAGAGACTGCAGCAAGAGAGGAAGGTGTTGGCTGATGAGAAGGAGGAGCTTCAGTCCAGCCTCTCCTTGATAGAAAAGGAGAAACATGATGTGCAACAAACACTCTCTTCATTAAAGCAGGAGAAGGAGAAAACAGAGGAGGAGAAACAGAAGCTAGAAGCCGAAAAGGAGGAATTGCTGTCCTCCCTTTCTTCGATTGAAGAAGAGAAAAATAACTTGTCTTCAGCTCTTTCATCGCTGGAACAAGAGAAGCAGAGAGCCGAGGAGGGGAAGGAGAAACTTACTGAAGAACAACACAGACTTCAGTCTACTGTCGCCTCTCTGGAGAAGGAGATGGAAACATGCAAACTGTCTGTCGCAAAGCTCAATGAGCAGGTACACACTTGCAGTTTGCTTTTATGTGCTTGTGTCATCTTTAATCCTATTAAACCTTCAATTAGAATTTTTTTGCCATGATAAGTCACTTCAGTACCTGCATAATTTAGCATAACAGGTTAAAAAAATAAAAGCAGCATGTTTTCACAAGCTTTTCATAAGTCATCCTTTAAAACAACATCATGCAAAATTATGCCAAATCTGCAGTAGAAAGGCTAAATTTATACATTTCCAGGATTTAATAGAAAAATTATAGTAAAACCACAGCTGGTATCTTTTTAAATACAGTTGTTTGACCTTTTTGATAAATCCTAATTGCCAACCACTGAGCATGAATCCCAATATTGATTGAAATTTAAAGTAACTGTTCATTTGAGACAGAAGTCAGAATAAAGATCTAATTTTGTCATATTTACACGTGACCAAAATTTTCACTTCCTGTCATCTCATTTTAGGTGACTGAGCTCACATCCCACACCACTCGTCTGTCTAAAGAGAGAGACTCTGCCCTGAGCAAGATGAGCCTGTGGATGAAGACCTGCAAACAGCTGGAGCAGGAGAAGCAAGTGATGTTAAACAGCTCAGGTGGGAAATCGCATTTAAATTTATGTGGAAGGAATAAGAGGACTGTGTCCCAATCTGGATGCAGTCCTCAGTTTGTGTTCATGCATACTGACCAGACAAATGCCAGTATAATGAAAAATGTAGACCATGAGATAATTATGTTCTATCACATACTGTTACTTTAAATTTGAAAAACTAGGAGGTAATGATAGCATTGGACTCAATGCTAACATGCAAGAGTCCAATTACAAACATGATTTAAAATATGTAAAGTATAATAAATTCGATATTTGTTAGAAAATGTATGCATATAGAGCAAAGAGTCGTTACAGAAAAGCTCATGTTTCCACATTGTAAACAGTCAGATTTGTTGACTTGCAGAGGGAATTCACTCATTGTTCTCTGACACATGGATGTTAAATTTTGAGGAAGTGCAGCTGAATCGTTTGAACTTTCTTTTTAAAGGTGAAGGAAAGAGCAGTGAGGAGGAGCAGACTGAGGTGGACCATCTGAAAATTGAGGCAGAGGAGAGAAAGAAGGGGATGGAAGACCTAAAGACTGCCCTGCAGCAGAAGAGGACAGAGGCAGAAGAAAAATCTAAGGAGCTTGAAGAACTTAAAGCAGCCCTCAATGAGAGGAAGAATGAAACGGAAGAGAAAAACAGAGAGCTAGAAGAGATGAAGACTGAGTTGGATGAACTCAACAAACTTCTGGAGGAGAAAAGCAGGGAGGCAGATGAGAGTATGGACAAATACTGCAGCCTGATGATTAAAGTCCACAAACTGGAAGAGGCCAATGATGCACTGACGACACGGCTGGAGCAGCTCACAGCCAGCCAGCGAGCCACCGAGGCTAACGTCCACTCCGGCAGCGCCGACAGCACCCGTCAGCGGCGCTCCACAAGAAAGTCAACCTCCAGACATCAGAAAGAAAAACTGGATGACAACACTGAGAACATGGCTCCATCAACTCCTCTGAGGTCTCCTCAGGGCCCGTCTCCAGGGAAACGGGGACACCGTGACATCTGTGATAAAGACAGCGCACAGGAAGCCCTGCACAACCTGACAAAGAAGCTCAAAGCCTACGCAGTGACTACACCCAAACAAAGAAGTGAACCGAACGATGAGGAGTTCAGACCAGAGGGACTTCCTGAGCTGGTGCAGAGAGGTACGAGTTGGACAATGAGACAATAAGACAACAAATCCTCTGACAAGTTTAGCAACATTTTTAAATAAAATGGCACCTATTGTTTGTTTTCTAAGCACGTGTATTCTAGAGAGAGGTCAGACTTTAATAATGCTTATCAGAAACTTAGTCTGCCAACTTCTTTTGAGGTTTAGTAAAATGTGTGATTGCACATGGAGCATTGAATCACTCATTTGTCCTCTCACAGGGTTTGCTGATATTCCTCTGGGGGAGGCCAGTCCCTTCATCATGAGGAGAACCACAGTGAAGCGCTGCAGTCCTCGGCTGGCTGCTAAACAGGCTGCTGCCTCATTTTCACCTGACAGCAAGGTAAGCTGCTACAGCCATCTCTCTTTCTCTCACTCACTCACTCACTCACTCACTCACTCACTCACTCACACACACACACACACACACACACACACACACACACAC